>OU696497.1:12547187-13147187 GCA_916048165.1 Spilarctia lutea
TTTTACCGTAGTCGGGCAAGTGGTGCCCCCATCCCCTTTCCCATCCCCCCAAAGGTCGGCAACGCACTTGTGACGCCTTTGGTGTTGCCATCAGGTGATACGTCTGCTCGTTTGACCACTATACAATAAAAAAAAAAAAAAAAAAAAAGTGGAGTGTACACTAGTACACTCCACTTGCCCGACTACAGTACAACCAAAAGGAAGGGTAATATTTTTGGCAATCTATGAATGATTGTATGTTCTACCATAAATAATAATAAATAAATATTTCAGACTTCTAACACACAACGCCATCTAGTGAGCTTGTGTTATAGGTAGACAACTGATATAAATACATATATACTGTTTTTTTGTAAATACATACATATTATACATAAAAAAACATGAGAGCATTATTGGATATTCTATTCGACTGCCTCGGTGGCCCAGTGGTAGTAAATGCGACTGCTGTGCTTGAGGTCTCGGGTTCAAATCCTGGGTCGCACCAAGTGTTTGTGTAATCTACAAATATTTGTTTCGGAGTTTGGGTGTTTTCTATGTATAATATGTATGTATTTACAAAAAAAAAAGTATATATGTATTCATATCAGTTGTCTAGTACCCATAACACAAGCTCTGCTTAGTTTGGGACTAGATGGCGTTGTGTGTTAGATGTCCGAAATATTTAAATATTAAAAAAAAAATTCCACGCATATATAAGTTTCAAGCAAAAATATCACCCGAAGAGTTAAAAATAAAGGAATATGGAATATACTAAATAAGTATTTATTATGTTAAAGAATTTTTTATTATTAAAATATTATTTGGCCCACAAGCATATCGCAACAGCTGGATAAATTTAGCATATAGATGACATAATTCGAGCTTATAGGAATTGAAATTAACATTCGTAAATGTATCCACAAAAGCCAATATGTAATTATGTATTCAAGAGTGAACGCAATGAAATGTGTTTCAAATATATATTTAATAATTATTCGAAAGGTAACTTACATACTAGGAATAATAAACAAAGAATACCCAGACTATAGACAAAAATTTGTGGATCACACAATTATTTTTTCCAGACAGACAATAGCGTGGATCACTGAAAGTGTTGTCTCATGTGGGGTTTGTATCTACAACATTCAGTAAGGTAGAAATTAGCGAGGTAACCGCTTAAAGCAGTAAGTCATCCGTTAAGTCGCCATGAGGCACTAGGGGAAAAATGGATCATATGATACATATGGACTTCTTAATTTAAAATCATTTGTCCTTTGCCATCTTTTAAGAGCTGGGCGATGGAAGTCAGCTTTCACCAGGAGACCTAACTACTCATTTGCTCTTTATGACATATTAAAACTAAAACTGCATTGCATCATTGAAATCTATTGTATAATTGTGTTATATTTCCCAGAATACATTTAAATATATTTGTTTTGTCTGGTTATGTCAGTTTTAACAGTGTATGTAATACCTTGCAACTGTTTAATATCACTTCTAATTAAAATAAGTACTACTTATTGCCTCGGTGGCTTAGTCGTAGCGTATGCAACTGCTGGGCTTGACGTTTTGGGTTCGATTCATGAGTCGAATCAAATATTTGTATGATCTACAAATATTTATTTCGGAGTATGGGTTGTTTTCTATGTATGATATGTATGTATTTACAAAATAAAGTATATATGTAATTACAGTTTACAGTTGTCTAGTACCCATAACACAAGCTCTGCTTATCTTGGAACTAGATGGCGTTGTGTGTTAGATTTCCGAAATACATTTATTTATTTACTACCGTACCTCAATTTACTTATAATAGCAAAATTTGGTATAATGAATTTAACAAAATACGTGCATCGGCCTGAAAATGTTTTCATTAGATTTGTCGTTGTCAACCCCGGCGTGGTATGGTAGAACAAAACCTCTTTCTTACGAAAGGCATTGGAATGTTTAACATTGTTGGTGATGATGATATTCGCTATCTGCATTTTTTAATTATTTAGTTAAAATAAATATTAACAGTAGTCCATTTTACCCCATATTCCTTCTTCTCTATCTAGATTTTTTTAAATACATCGATAACATACTTTCACATCACTACATGATTCTATATTGCCACTTATTAACTATATGGAGTCTCAATTTATCGGATGGGCGATGAAAATTACTCGATAGTGTAGTGCCAAGTTCGTTAGACGATCGTTCAGTATGCTCTTGTGTGTTAGGTGTAACGAGTATTTGAGAGTTAATTAATTAATTAATTTACTGATATATTTTACAAATGTACAACTTATTTCTTTCAGTTTGCAAATTTATTCAGGCAAAGAGATTTTATAAATGAATTTGATAACATTTCTGTAACAGTTTAATGATGTCATGATGGGGTATCTATCGATTAATCGAATTCGATTGAACTTAGACACGAAACACAACATATAACATTAAAGAGAGTGTTTTTATCTATTTATACCCGATTCCGGCAAAGCCACGAAGGTTTACAGTATTGGCAGTTTATGTATGTATCGTAGCACTTAAACTACTGAACCGATACGTAATAATATAATAACTATATTAATATTATCCAAAAACAAAGATTTTTTGTTTGCGATTTATAATGTTATTCCTGTTTTTTCATTCATATAACTACAAAGATAATGCTGAAACAAAACAAAATGTGTATTATGCACAATTATGACAGTAAATAAAATATAAAAAAATGTTTAGGACAACTGAAAAACAACGCCATCTAGTTGCAAACTAAGCAGTACCTGTATTTACTTTGAAAACTAAATTAACTGATAGAATGCTTATTATACTTTATTATACTTCTAAATACATACATATTTTACATAGAACACACAAACTCCGAAACAAATATTTGCAGTTTATACAAATATTTGTTCCCCTATTCCATAAAATAAAAGTGGAACATAGAACTGCCTCCTTTTTTGAAGTCGGTTAAAAAGGGGTTCCCCTTTCACAGTTCAACTTAGTTGACTTAAATACAGTTTAGAATTTACTCATCCTGGGATCTTGTATCAGACGCCAAAGTTTAACCAATAAAGACAAAACTCAAGCAAGTTTTCAAACTAGCCTAATACGACCGGGGGTGGCATCCCTTTCCTATCCAATAACACTGTATTAGCCAATAAATTGACAATTAATAAACAAGTTTGAAATTCAATAGGGTTGTCAAATTTAACAAAACATTATCCGCTAGTTGAATGTACCTAAGTCAAAACAATATTTTATCTTCTGTCCTTGTCTACTTTGCTAACTAAATATATGCAAATATTCACATTGATACACATAGTATTTTAGGTAACCAAACGAATCATTTTATGTAATATTTGTTTGAGTGACACTATTTAACCTAAATAACTAAAAAAATTCAAAAATCTGACAATAATCTGGCTTCTCGTGAAGATTCTGTTTAATTATCACGCAAGGTCGTTGACGGACTGTCAAGCATCTCATCAAGACCATTTTAAAGGCAAATCTATGTGCATCTTGGAATTCCAAGACATTTCATATTAAAATTTATTCCATATTAAAAAGCTTGTTTCTGTTCCTGTTCTATCATAGGAAATACTTCCCGAGACTAAAATATCATTGAGGAATGGTAGCTTCAAGTAAATTAGATATAACATTTTCATAAGATTGAGAAATTTACAACATTCGTAATAATACATGACCTCTTCAAAAAAGTTGTTAATTTTGTAAACTGACAACCCTGAATCAAACTTTGAGCATTGGACAACTGGATTCGGTTTTGGGTTGAAAATCGTTTGTCCCTTTGATTTTGGGGTTCGAAGTTTATAACGGAAAGGGATATAACACAAGACATTTGTTAAAGTCGTTATTAAGTAGCTTTTATAAGTAATTTACGAAATGCGTAACATGAAACGTCTGCTTCACTTAAATACGAGTTTGTATCTTCTTATGTTAAATTTATCTTAACAATAGTAATATTGTGGGCTATATTTATTTATTTATTTAAAACTTCATGCACTTATGTAGGTACATCGGCGTACTTAATACCTTAGGCATTCTCTACCAGCCAACCTTTAGGGGGTGTGGATATATAGGAAGGTAAGTGCATCGAGGTTATAATTGTCAAGAATAACGCAAAATTGACATAAGCTTATTGCATATACATATATACATACACAAACATATACACAAATACATACATACACATATACATACATATAGGCATAAACACAAATATGCAAATAGCACACTGTAGATGTAACACTATTTAAAGAGGTATACTATATGTATATCTAGCTGGTCCTACATCAGCAAAGATTTTATTGTCTTGGATTAAAGTATATATTTGATTTTGAATATACCCAGGGGGGAATATATTTTCTCAGAAATATTTTAGATGCATAGACATTTTGAACACTCGAGTTTGTTGCGCCTGCTTGATGATTATAATTATTAGTAACTAGGTTTCCGATTAACATGCTTAAATATTTCTAAATATCACACATCATCATAAAATTAATAAAATTTTAGAGTCTGTTTGTAATTCAAATAAACAGCTTTTCACTAAATGCATATGAAAATATATACCGTACTTACATAAATAAGACAATTTAAAAAAATGGACAGTCCGTCTGTCTGTTATTTTCGGGTAAACTCTGGAACGGCTAGATCGATTTCGACGAGACTTTCACTGCTAGCTAGCTTATGGTATAAGAAATACCGTGGCGTTACCCGTGGTTGTTGTATTATCGCGGGTAACACTACGGGGATCAGTTAGTTAAAAAAATAATAATTGTGTTTTTCACACAATTATCATAAAAAATCTCAGGTAAGAGTTGAAATCACGACATTTGGCCAAGCAATCAGTATCACCAACCAACAACAAACCGTCATGTATTGCATTTGTTAATTTAAATCCTTTTTTTATTGATTGAAAAACTGAGACAGACTAGAGTTTGCAAACTGTTAGTAAATCTGTTTACACATTTTAAAAGATCAACTTTGTTGTGTCTAGAAGTATCGAACTTTGTTTAATGAATGAAAATGCTGTCTTCAAACAGATTTCTAACTTTTGATGTACTTTTCGTAGTTAGAAAAATAGTATACAAAATAAGGGTTCTAATTAAAATATAGTTTTATCGCGCCCTTATATGCTTACCAGGACTCAATATCTATGTGCATAATACATAATTCTCGAGTCACGTTTCACAATCTAAACAATATACACTTTTTTTGAATGTGTGCTTTGCTGATGGTTATAATAGAATAGTTAACATCACGTTTAGACCAATAGGAGGCGAGCATAATTAAATAGAGATGCAGATTGAATAGAAGTCAGTAAGTAGTCTATAAATTGTATGTTGTATGAAGTACTTGCGTTTTGTACAAGGACTGAATATAATATAAATAAAATTGCACTGCCCTTATAAGGGAAATATCGACTGGAGCATATCACTTGTGTACAATAAATTAATGATACGCAATTTTAACATTTCTATATCGAATCTAGGCAGGAGGCCTAGATTCGATATAGAAATGTTTTAATCTTCCTGTCTCTATTAACTCCTATGGAGAGGAAAGGAGGAATGTGTTTCTTTAGTTATAGTGTATTTATGGACGATGGTAGCCGCTTACCAACATAAGACAAATCCTTCTTTTGTCATAAAAAAAATCTCATCAGTAAAATAATAAACCGAAGCGGTAACACAGAAACACTCTAGGGATTAAGCCACCCACAAATATCTCGCTACCCAAACGTGCTAGAAGATTTAAATTAATTGCCTCATACTTGAAAACAACCCTTAATTAATTAAAACACACATTTCACTCATTTAAGTTACCCAAACGTATCAGCCTTTCCCAGACAAGGTCCCTTAAGAGGAATCTTCAATCCTTGCTTCTAAGAACTACTTTACACTGACGGTACATACATTTCGGCGATTCATTTTTATTTATATAAATAGATAAGGACAATTTAGTTACCAATCTCATAATTAAATGTTAGTAGACAAAAATTTAAATTAGTGTCTTCCTACTTGTTAAGCACCGTAATAGCACTCAACGTGTAGTGAGCACTAGGGGGATTACTATGTATAATAAAACCACTGTGAACTGATCTGCTGATCTGACAAGCTATTTATTCGGTCTTTATGTATACATTCGGAGTTTTTACATTGAGCCCGGTATCGTAACTATATCACGATTCAGAAAAGTGGTACAACGCCATCTAGTTTGCTGAAGACAATATTACCACCACTTTGTTCCACTTTCATCGTGATATAGTTATACGTTTGTTTTTGAGACTCGTGTACAACGTGTATGTAAATTATGTAAAGCTCTTTATATTTGTAAAGAATACTGATTGTTTTTTTTGTTCTTAGTTTCATTATTTTAATAACATACACATCAACGAGAGCCACACTACCCTTGACCACTAGAGACATAAGCTGCCTTCTCAATTACCCCCTTTTAATTTATAGGAAATTCAATATCTTATCTCTCAGTAAAAACAAAATTTACCTATAAATCTCTTGCGGGTAAAACTTAAAATAAAATCTATTATTCATATAATTTACGGTTCTAAGTAAAATGAAGTGGATCGTACAGTGTGCAGTCGCCTCAAGCCCAAAAACTTCAGCGTCCAACCCTAATCCCACCCGTTAAATTCGGTGACTTTTTCATGTTTAATTTTGTGAGTGAATAAATTTTCATTAAGTCTACTGATACCATTTTATTAATGATCTCAATTATTCGAACACGACTCTTGAAGTTCTTTACTTTTTAGGGTTCCGTTCCTCAAAAGGAAAAAACTAACCATTTACTTTTTGTTCGACTGTCAAAAAAATCAAACTTCTAAGCTGACACAAACAAAAAATATGCTGTATGCATTTATGCTGCTAATTTTCGAAACTACTAAAGGACTCAAAACCTACAGCCTACTTTGTACATACATGAACTCAGAATCTTGAAATTTGGTACGATGCTACCATAGGAAAAATTGTGAAAAGCATAATTTTTTTTTACACGTAGGGAACCCTCGGTGCGCGAGTCCAACTAGCACTTGACCGGTTTATTAAATGAATCATTTATTTTATAATAGCTGTTTATTAAATTTTATTAGCACTGTTATTTTTCGCATTATTTTACTAGCAGGTATACACAGCAAAAATCCTAAATGAGCTTTGTTAATTTTATTTATTGATACATCATAACCATTTGGTGCATTGGCGGTCTTAACGCCTACACTCGGGAAGTCTCAGGAAATTTTAAACTGTCTTGGAACCCGTAACGAAATTAATCGGAAGAAAATTGGCAGTATAATATGTCCACTTCCCTCCTTAGCAAAATGGGGGACAAAATGAAGTCAAAATAGGCAAACACCTTTTTCACCCCATGATATAATAATCGTTATAAGTGAAGGGGTTTTCTGTAAATACCAGTTGTTAAAAACGTTGCCCTCTTAATCAGGGGAAGTATATTTTTGCCTCTACAATACATATTATTTAAATTCTTTTTTAGTGGTATAAGACTAAATTCTTACAGCCACTGACGGCTAAATTAGGTGTATATAATTACGTAAGAATTTAGTTACTTTTATACTCACTTACCTCTAACATTCAACTTAATCTTCTTCACGATATCCGCTTCCAGTGCAGCTGAGGACACAATACAGGTGAGTTCTCCTCCTAACTCCTCTCTAGTCACTGTCAGAGGTAGCACGCGGGTGATGGTAATGTTATCTGGTGTAATGGTTTCACCTGGAACAAAACAAAACATGTGGGTCTTAATAGGAAAAAGATTCAGGGAAAATTGCTCTCTTTTACTCTCAAAATATTATAATAATATAAATTATGGGACATCAGAAATACAACGCTATCTAGACCGCAATTCAGCTTATACTATAGCTACTTATTAACTGATATAAATACATATACGTATAATATAATATATATAGAAAGCACCCAAACTTCAAAAATCTATTTTAAAATCATACGAATATTTAGCCGAACCTGTAATAACATCTGAGGTATCAAGCACAATATTCACGCAACGCAATGCGCCACGGAATCAATCAATATATATATGTTGTAGTCTTTGTTTGTGCGCGCTCGAAAATTCAAGTCATAACTACAAATTACTCAGTTAAGTAGTTTAAAATCATTACTGGTTTATACAATCAGAAATAGTAAATTTCCAACACCATTATAAGAAATCGGTACAATACAACTTAAATCAATACAATTTATACCATCGAATTCAAAATTTCGAGTGATTAAAATGCCTATAAAATGGAGGGCAGTTGTAAAATAAAATGAATGTAAACCAACAGAGGCAGTGTACAAAGATTTATTGTCCTGCCTACCTCGATCACATACTGGGTTGTTGCGTACGATACCGCAGTTTCGTTTTTGGGTATAGTTTTTTGTTTTAAGCGATGTATGAGTGTATCGTTCGTTATGAGGGGCTATAGGGGGCTTATATTCAACAATAGTGGAGTGATTCTGAAAAAGAAGTGTCGGTTTATGAACAATAATTTTACGTGATATCGTCTTAAGAAAACATTGAAAAAAAATATGTGTCATAAGCCGACGCTTAGGCCGATCGTGCCTCTTTATCGCTTGGTCCGCGCTCTCGCTTGCACGATCGGTTCAGACGGAACGTGACAATAAGCCATGCTTTTTCGTGCGAGCAGCCGGCATTCATCGATTTATAAGACGTTATCACTTTAGAAAAAGAAGTTTCACATTATGTTGCAATTGAATATGATACAGAATATAAATTTGAAAGTAACTCTGTCTGTCTGTCTGTTATGCTTATACGGGTAAACCGCTGCACCAATATCAATAAAATTCGACATGGAAATACTTCGATTCTTGAAGAAGGATAAAGGCTTCTCTTAACCGCGGTAACCGACATACACGAAAGCGGAGCCGCGGGCAAAAGCTAGTTTAATATAAAAAAATATTACAATTGATAACAATAATAATTTTATACAACTTACATGCATCTGTATAATCTCAAACTGGGCAGAACTGGCAGTATAATCCTACTACTATTATAAAGGCGAAAGTTTGTAAGTATGGATGTATGTATGTATGGATGTTTGTTACTCTTTCACGTAAAAACTACTGAATGGATTTGAATGAAACTTTACCACAATATAGCTTATACATCAGAATAACACATCGGCTACTATTTATAAAGATATAGCTTCGCCTCGCGGCGTTGCCCGCAGTTATCATCGTACCACGGGTAGCACCGCGGGGTTCAGCTAGTATAATATATACATACTTAATTGATGTATGTTCGATTCTCAACGACCAAAAACATTTAGAATAATTATTTTATAGAGCGAAAGCGTGTTAACACAATGATTAGAGCAGTATCTAGATCTTATTAATGTATATCAAAGTTTAGCACTAGATGGATTCAACTTATGTAATACAAGCTGAACTACGCAACTTCGTCTATGTCTGTTTTCAACCATGCTGGGCCCCTATTGGTCTTAACGTGATGTAAACTAACATATCTTATCCACGCCAGCAAAACACATATTTAAAAACAATCGCGAAAATTTGTTAGATATTTTCAAAGTTTATCATGAGAAACAAGGAATTAGTTATAAAAAATTAGAGTTTATGTTTAAAATATATGTATAAGAATGTTTGTTAGCAATCTGTGTAGCATAGTAAACACTATGCCTTATTAGGATCAGTCGGCCGTATGTGAGATTTGTATTATATATATTAATTGCGCAGAGACTGCACGGTTGGCCGAGTGGTGTCAGCGGTCGCCATGCCGCTTGCTACTGCGCCAAGTGTCGTGGGTTCAAATCCCACGCGGTACCTACAACACTTTGTGTGATCCACGAATTGTTGTCCCGAGTCTGGATGTTCTTTGTGTCCGTTTCATGTATGTTTGTAAAGTCCCCCACGACACAGGATGTTTATTCCTAATGTGGGAGTTGTCTTTTAAAAAAAAAGATAAAAAAAAGACATTAATATGTTAACATAATCCTGTAGAATAGACTGGGTACCCCTCAATATTTTGATTCTTAACTGGGGTAATATAATTTTGGATTAGATTTTTTTAACAAATGTGTATTTAATTCACAAAAAATATTATTAATTGCAGTCTGGTTACATATAGTCCCTGGCTATCCCCTCACACAGCCCTGTGTGCAAAGTTTGCAAATATTCAACTCTCTCTATAGGTAAATACTAAAATTTTTACCCCAATATAAGAATGCTACAAAGGGGTGCAAGGGGTGTCTGCCGAAATCTCCAGTTTCGCATAATCAGCGTTTTCGATTGAGTTTTGAGACGATCAGCATAAACAGTATGCAGATCATTATCTCAATGTTTGATCTTGTTAACTGAGTAAACGTTATTATTGAAAGTCATTGTTTTATTAGCTAATTGTATTTAAAGTTTCCTAGGTAGTAGAGCCACACCGATTTCAGAATGGTTGAGCCTGCTCGACTGGGGCGATACTTCCCGTGGTCCACATAAGACCATACTAAAATTGGCGTTCGTTGGTGAGTGCGGAGGTCCATTGATGCAGAAGCATCTTAATAGGCCGCCATAGTGTGGGCCACCATGCTGTATTGCTGCATCGTATGCATTCGAAATGTAGATGCTGAGTACGATGGATTTGCACATGCTTTCCATCTGGCAGAATAAAGTCAGTTTGATAGGTTCATATACATAAGAAAAACGTTACCAATCATTGCTCTACATTGTTTTTTAGCTAGTGAGAGGTAAAGGTATAATTTATTCAAATAAAAAGGTTAAAGCAATATGATGGTAAGCGAATACCGCTATCGATGGACACCTACAACTTAAGATATAAAAGGTGTGACCTCTTGTTTAGAGGTCAGTGACCTATGACGATACGAACCTATAACGATTACCGCCGCCCATAGACACCCGCAACTCCGGGGGTATTAAAGGTGCGTTGCTGGCCTTTGGAGGATGGGAAAAGGATGGGATATAGACCTCCGGTATCCTCACTCACTCGGTAAAACACAGCGCAAACGCTATTTTACACTGGTTTTCTATAAGGCCGTGGTATCACTCTGGTCGAGCCGGTCCATGCATGGCGAAACGTGGCTCTCCTACGCTAAATGAGTTCGCTTATTTGTGTCAAAACAGGACTTCAGCAAAATAACAGTTGATTTGATTGGGAATTTGATTTCAAATTCGTCAACGATTTTGTGACTCTAGAGTTGCAAGTAGTCTATTCCACTATTCCAAAAAACTCTCACAAGTAATCCCTTATAAATTAGGTAATAATCTAAGATATATATGTTACATTTTTGAATATATCGACAAATCTCCTCTTAAATTACCCACTATCCACAAGAAAAGGAAAAAACCTGAACCCTCCATATTTTTTTATTAGGCATCCTTATAACACACAATCACAGAATATTTCTAGAGCCGGAATCACGTTTCATACGCCGATTCTAAACCCCCCGTTGCTTCCCAAATACCTTCCCATTTCGTGTGATAAACGGGGCCCTTTGTACCCATATCAATATAGGGTTAAAATACGACTCGTATCTATCAAAATGACGTAAATGTGTTTTGAAAATATAGGAATGTATTTTTTGTTGTATTTTGTTAATTGTAAAATAATATTTGTTAATACACATGTATTTAATGAACGAAAACCTTATTTAATGAATCACCTAATACCTTTAAACGAGCAACTCGTGTATATAAATATAATCCGAATCTAGGAAACGTCTCCAGCGGGTTTCGAGGGCGATAAATCAAACGATAAACAATTAAAAACGGTTATCCAGGTCCCATCACCCACATTTCTTCTTGTTCTTTGTGTCCGTTTCATGTATGTTTGTAAAGTCCCCCACGACACAGGATGTTTATTCCTAATGTGGGAGTTGTCTTTAAAAAAAAAAAAAGATAAATCCATACTGCTGAGGTAGAGGTCATGCGTTTGATAACCACTCAGGTGAAACGTTGTGCTATGAATACAACCATTTGTTCTGTGTCTATCTGTAAAACATAGTTCAATCTACTTTAATTTAGTTTTAGCATGCCGTCATAGTGTGGGTCACATTACTCGTTGTTGCATTGTCTGCTTTTGAAATGTTCTCTTGGATTCTACTCATGTTTGTCTGTCATGCTAAAAAACAGTAAAACAACTTTATTTTATATCTTTAACGTGTATTTAAGACTTAATCTTACACATAAACCTTTTAAATATACAAATGCGATGGTTCAACAACAATTTATCTCCTTAATGAATCGAATCAAGAGACCCAACCGTATCAAAATAGTGGACGGTCGACCGTCTGCCCAGATTAAAAGTAAACACTCTGGATTTCCATCAAATTAATGGAAATAAATACCAATGATGTGCTCTGATACAAGACAAAGATGTTGGTTTATGTTTTTAACAATTCTTGTTAAATTGAGATTTCTTTTGAAGGAAAATCAGTCCATTTGGTAAAAAAAAATATAAATAGTTTATTGATACACATTTTTTTTTCTTAAGTGAATTATACTGATACTAAAACCCAAACTATGCTATTTGAGAGCCAGTGTTGAGTCGCACAAAAGGTAGACAGTACTGTCTTTTCATTAACTTGCTGTGCTGTTTATTTACGTGTGTGTGTATGTGTGAGTGTGTCTGTGTGAATGTGTATGTGTATGTGTGAGTGTGTGTGTGTGTGTGTGTGTGTGTGTGTGTGTGTGTGTGTGTGTGTGTGTGTGTGTGTGTGTGTGTGTGTGTGTGTGTGTGTGTGTGTGTGTGTGTGTGTGTGCGTGTGTGGGGTGTTGTGTATATGTGTTCAGTCAAAGTTTAAGCAATTTTTAATATATGTGTATACAGTTTTACCTGAAATGGTTCTTCAATTTTTGAATTATAGTTATTATTATTTGTTTGCCATAGAACCCTAGTGCCATGTGTACGAGTAGTTGAAGACAAAGACAAAAGTAATTATATTTCCGAAATGGTAATTGAGAGAATAAACTATGTGATTCCTATGTAATCAAGTTGTTATATCTTACTCAACCGAATACACATGTCAGCAGTAGTGTCCAGAAAAGAATTTAAAACAATAGATTAATTTGTAAACTGTACAAGAGAGTACGATCGTAACTTATGGAGTACCGAGCTGGAAGTTCTATAGATGAAACACTTCTAGTATTAAAACTAAAGAATTAAAACTATCAACATCAAAATTGAAAACTTTATAATATCTATCTCGTTATATACGATATATACCCTTTCAACAGGAATAACTGAAGCGAGTCAGGCTTGAAGGAGAAAGCAAAATCAGACCGAATGAAGTGAAAATTCGCCATCTGTTCCAAAGGTTCTCATGAAATATGTATGAATGCGTTAGTTACCTTTCGGCGCTGTTATGAGAAAATTTTGTAGGTTTTACCTTTTGCCTTATACCTCAGAATGTAGTTTACAGGTGTAATTATTTTTGGACCAATAAAATAGGAGGTAAAATAGGACTGGTTTTATATTTTCTGTACATGTGTCACTCCAATTGTACGCCACTTGATTTGAGCATCGGTTTCAAAATAAAAAAATAATTACGCTCATCACTCAACCATTTGTCCTTGGTAGGGTAAAAATAGAAACCCCGAAAACCTCTAATTTAGCAGTCCTAGTCAATAAATATAAGAACAACCAAGGCCTGTCAAATTACCAAGTTTTAAAAAGTAAACTCATCTTTAGATGAGAATTTATAAAAATAAGGGTATTTTTTATATTTTACCATTTCAGGAATAATTTTACAGTAACGAGTCATCTAAAAATTGTTTATTCAAATGATTACTAATGAATCGTATCAAATCACATTGTAGGTAGATATTTTTATCTCTCAAATTGGTCCATTTCTAAGAAGCTGAAGCAATTTTCAGTCTTCCGTAAAAGTAAGTTTTCAACGAGTATAATTGAGCTAAAGAGGGAACTTCTAAAAAGAATATTTTTAGATTTAAATTAAGATGTCTTTGTGCGTACTGGTAGGCTTAACTGAGTGATTTTCTAATAGATGTAAGTTCAATATTTCTAGATAATACGGGTCTCGTGGCTAAGTAATGACAAAGTAGGTTAGTGCATTGTAAAATTAAGCAAATATGTTCTTTTATATAATATATTATATATTTTAGTGATGAATATAATTTTTGAATACTTATTATCCTATTCCGAAAGAAGACAAATCCAAACATATAAAAATCAGTCCATTCGTTCTTAGTTAAAATTTATGGACTTTGTTTTATGTATATAGATACCAGCTTTTGCTCGCGGCTTACCCGCGCGTGTCTGCTATCGCGATAAAAAAATTGCCTGTTCCCTTCCTCAAGAATCAAAATATCTCTATTTCAAATTTCATTAAAATCGGTGTAACAATTTAGGCGTGATAGACAGACAGACCGGGTTACTTTCGAATTTATAATATTAGTATGGATATTGCGTTAAATATAGATTGGTAAACAATCGTTCGTCAGCTTGTTTGTCGGTCGTTGGACAACAACCTTTTTATACACTTGGATTGTGGAGGTTTGATGGCAGTCACCAACCACATCAAATATCGAAGTTCAACTGTAGTTTAGTAGCTAACACCAACCAAGTTTGGGGAAAAGGCTAGAAGGTAATAATACAAATATTATGTTACGAATTTTTCTATAGTGTATGTGCATGTGTCAGATAATTTTATCTACAGACATTTTTAATGTCACTAATAATTTTTTGCTGCCCGATTGACAAGCAAAAATACGTACATTAAACAAAAAAGAAAATATAAAAAGCTATGATCCACCTAAATATTTTTATTTCCGTATAATTTCTAAGGCCTATCAGTAGTTTAGACGCTACAATTACAGAATGTACAAACGTATATGACTGCCCAAACTATTACCCATCCTTTTGGGTTTCTGGTTGAGTAAAAACACTTGTCGTCTAGCGGTGACTGTAACACTTAGGTTTATGATAAATGCTGCCTCTGCCGCTGCTGCCTCAGCCTGCCGATGTAAATACGTTTTTTTCTTATATTCTTAAGAGTTATTAGTTAGTTCTTCTTTATTAATTTATACTCTTGATTATCGATGAAACTTGTTGTATAACTTCTAGAATTAAACTTACTTGTACTCATTCCACTAATTCTAGAATGTCTTATATACTACTCTACCGTTACACCTAATATCAAATACCAAATCGATTTTCCAGCCTATTTAGTAATATCGTCTATCCCAAAACAAATAGTCAATCACCTACCGAGCCCTACATTACCCACGCATCGAACACAAGTCTCAATTACGTAGGTCTCGAAAGCGACTATTAATTTGTGCGGCTACCATAAATTCTTGTTACCCCACTATCGTAGTTCCGTGGTGTTTTTTTCCCTTTTTTATTGTTAGTGGATTTCAGGAGAAAATTGGAATTTTATGGGTAACAGGAACGGTGGTTGAATATCCTTTTTTATTTGTATGTGCAGTAGGAGAGGTTTTGGGAGTTTATAAAACGAGTTGAACTAGAGACTAAAATTTATGTCTAAAAGTAAAAAATGGAAGGTATTTTTTTCGTTTAGTAAATATAAATAACTAGAGTATTAAAATTTAGTTGCAAAAATAATATTTATACAACTGTGTTTGTTCTTTTAAGACACTCAAATTCAGATTTTATTTATTAGCAGCGATTCGGCTATTGATGTTACTTGCATTGAAATCCGTTGAATAACTTTTAAGATCTAAGCGAACGGATAGCGGAAGCTATGGTATTTTATCTATACTAATATTATAAAGAAGTAAAGTTTGTGTGTTTGTTAAATTGTAGGGGGTAATCTCGGGATCTACTAAACCGATTTTAAAAATTCTTTCAGTGTTGGATAGTCCATTTATCGAGGAAGGCTATAGGCTATATATCATCACGGTAATACTAATAGGAGCGGAGCACCAATGAAGAATGTTTCAAAAACGGGGAAAATTTTCACGCTACGGGCAATTGAAAACGCAAACGAGGTTGCGTGGGTCAGCTAGTACTATATAAAGATTATATAGCGTCAAACGATCAGTGAGGTCACGATAAGTGAATATCATCGCTCATGACGGTGACACCTGACACTCAATCACAATTCCTTGGACCTCATGCTCTTTCTTTATTTACAATTCTAATATAATATCTTAAATCGTGAAATAAAGCCAACAAATATAGTTTACTACAAACCTGAGGTGTCTAAATATAAGTGTTCCAATATTCGTCGCAAAATCTTTTTAAATCGCAGACAGAAAACCCTTTCTCTGTTCGTGTGAGCAACGCATCACTGAATCGACTAGTTTAAGAGGAGAATGTTATTCTGTATGATAGAAACGTGATTCAATAATTAAATATGTGTATTTTGCCTTTCAAAACGATTGTTTTGAACATATCATGTTTGCTAATCTAGATGTCGTGGGTTAGAAAACTAAATGTGTGATGTGCGCTAATATGTGTTCTGTGTCTAAGTGTAATTTAGGTATAGTACTTATTACTAAGTAGTATATGCTTAAAATAATCTGCACTCAGTGAAATTTGTTATAATACATTCTGGAAAGTACCTGACCGGTACCGCCCTACGGCGTTATCAAAGTTCTTTTACCAATTTTTGGTTTGAATTGTTAAGTTATAAGTTAATTAAATAGTGGTATAAAAGTAATAAGTGAGTTTCATTTTAAGAAGCTACCGGAAGCCTCTCAATTCGAAAATTGTTGTGAAGTTAATATACTTAATTATTTACTGCAGATGACCATGAATTCAGCAATTACTTACCCTGACACATGCTTAAGCGTATAAGCTAATATCTATATATAGTCTTTAATAAATATCGTTTACTGAAGCATGTTTTTTTTTAAAGACTACTCCTACATATGTAATGAACAACCTATGTCGCGGGAGACTTTACAAACATACATGAAATGAACGCAAAGAACAATTAGACTCAGAACAACAATTTGTGGATAACACAAAGTGTTGTCCCATGTGGGATTTGGTCCCACAACCTTTGGTGCAGTACAGGCTTGGAGACCGCTTGAGTCACTAGGACGACCGTGCAGTCAAAATTTAATTAGAATTGTACCAGCCAAGAAGTGTTATAAACATTTGGCAGTTTAATTAAAAATGTCTTATGTAAACATTATGCAGAAATACCACAATGGTTCTAAAATATTAACTCAGTAGGTCTATTTTCCTCAATGCATAAATCAAATTGCTTCAATTTTTCAAGTTGAGATAGATAGACTATTCACAGACATGGTGCGTTTAATTGGTTTCTTCCCGCGAATTACCATTTTTATAGGGCAATACATTCTGAAAATCTAATAAGGAAATAAAGTTGTAAGAGAGAGTAACTGTTCACAAGGCCCTCCAGAGGCTTTACATCACTACATGACCTGCGCAGCTCAGTGTGCGTATCTCAAAAGGATTTTTAATGAATTATGTAATAATGTTCTAAAACTCATTCAAAATTTGTATATTTTAATTAGTTTTATAAAATTTAATTAATGCATGGGCCCGCCAAAGTGACTCTACTCTGCCTGATGGAAAGCCTAATCAGAATCCAAAAGTAGTGGTCACCATACTCATTGCGAATACAGACAATGCAACAATGCAGCATGCTTCTGCATATTTGGGTCTCCGGTTTTGCACTCAACCACGAAATACGACAGCACGCATGCTGTCATTACAAGCCGGCCCAATCATGCTGAAATGAGCATGGCTCTACTACCTTTAATATCGTTGACGCTTTATCCCGTTCAGGCAACATTATATGACTGAAAAGACAAACGCCTTTTTATTAATTTAAAAAAACACTTTACAACTATTCGAGGAGTATGAAAGAAATTAAATAAGTATATCCAGCATAATATTCTGTTACTTGTAATATGAAGTAACGTTACCTCAAGTAATACCTACAGAAAAGAGTACAAATAAAGTTGAAAATAAAGTCGCTCCTAATAAAAAACAAAACAAACTTATATTTTACGAAGTAATACTCCGGCAGTGCTCCCCTTTCGCATACCGCGTTTCCAACAAAAAGTCTCCGAGACCGTCCGGACCTTTTCTCAGCGTTTAAACTGAGTCAGGCCTTTAAGTAGCAAGTTCGTGAACTTATTGTGATTGATTTTTCTCTTATTTTCTGCGACTTGCACATTTATTCTTGAGCGGTGAAGCGTTCGCACAAAGTTCCTAACAATTTCGACGCAATCTACGTGAAATTGAGAATATTGAAGCTCTGGGACTTATTATTTTAACTTATAATTTTTTATCACAACGAATTATATTCAATTTAAAAGAATAGACTATTTTCATATTGTAGAAAGTTTTAGTAACTTTAACTCCTAATAGACGATAGACCATTTTATTGGTGCGTAACTGAAGTTACTACTAATTTGAATTCGGAAATTTTGCCAAATTGAAAACATCAGTTGTCAGCTTGTCAGTTTTGTCTTGTTGTGTATTCAATATTATATTGAAATATTGATAATGAAGCTTCTGGACATAATCAAAAGCCATGTTCTATAGGGTTTCCAATCGAAATATGAATATTTTGAATCTGATGATAACCTCTTGGAATCTACTCATGCTCTCCACAAAGCAGAGAAGATTCATTAAAGCAGCTAATATATACCACTAAATTATGTAATCGCTGCCTCTTCAAGCTACTGCAGACCTGTATTATTCCTTACCCTAAAACCCTATTTTGTGCCTGTGTCATTACTTCTGAAATCAAAATTTGAAACTGTCAGGAAAGTTGAAATCAGAAGAGCTGTCAGTTTAAATAGAAATCAGGTAAAATCTTTCCATTATTATATTTCATGAATCCGAACATGTCACTCGTTAGCTGTCAAACTTAAAAGTCTTGTAATGCTCGTTTGGAAAACCTAATCTTCCATTATATGGACTGACTTGTAGTCAGTAAATATCGTTCGCAATTATCATTCAAAAGATAATTTACTTTTAATAACTTACTCGCCACACGGACAGACGAACGTAAATAGTGCTTTGCAGTCAGCACTTAGCGAGTAATTGAGTTGGTCTCCGCCAGCTTTGTCACTAGATTCCTGTGGTAATACTGCCGATTGCAAATGGTAGAAGTCACAAGAAATAGAGATTTTTATATAGCGTTTTATTACTACATCCTTAGACTATACAATGTAGATATATATATATATGAAATTAATAATTATAAGATACATCCATTGCAAAACATAGTCAAAATGTGTTATCTAAATATTCATACTTCCCTTCAGTCAGCTACTTATGACTGAGAGTCGTGGTCTTTTAATTATGTTCATGACCACTCTTGGATTTGCTCACGCTTTTCCTCAAGCAAAGTAGTGGATAAAATTTAAAAAAAGTCTTGAAGTGAGTCGTGGTTGGCCTATGTCTACCCAACAGGTGGTATACGTCGGTAGTGGTATAATTCGACTACTGTTTTTATTTATTTCAAAAATATTGTGATAACTTACTCTAGTTTGACTTCATATAGTATGTGATTATACCTACTGGTAGAAATTTTATAAGACACATTTAAGAGAGACCTCACTTTATTGCTATTTCCTATGCCTTGTGCCACACCAGTACTCAACAACTTCTCTAGATTTAAGATCGGTCAAAATAAAATTAGTCGGGGTTTATTTAGTCAAAATTATTATTGGTCTAATGTTATCCTATAGAATATAGCTATAATATCATTACGAAGACCTTACGACATACTTTATATAATGTCACAATGTACTTATGTCACAGCATAAACTCAAGCTCAGAAAGCTTACCATTAAACAAAGTTAATTTAATAACAGCTCTATAGACACCGTAATAGAGAACTTTTTTGTTTGCACGTTGGGCCTATAATAATTTGCAAGACGGTGCATTTTTATTAGCTAATGTATCATCATGCATGAGAGCTCATTTTATACTGAGATTGTTTGTTGCAAAGGGTGACGCCATCTTTTAAAGAAAGGCTAGGTTTGAGTTTAAATATGAACTATTTTCTAAATTGTACAGAATATTTCGTCATCAGGGTTGTCGGGGACTCAGGTGTAACTAAGTTTTCGTGGATCCTGCAGGCTTGGCAGCAAAATTTAGACTAATCAGGAAGTCTTTACACATTTAGTAGGCAGATTTCTGAACTAAAAAAGACGGTCATATTTTTTTTTATGAGCCTGCTTATGTGTCCCAACTCTACCTGATAGAAAGCATCAGCAGTCAAAGAGCATGGTGCCACACGCTGTATTGTTACATTGGGATGCTTCTGCATCATTGGGCCTCAGGTCTCGCACTCAGCAACGAAACACGACAGAACAAATACTGTCATTTAAGGTTGGTCTTCTGTGAGAGGATAGTACCACCGCGGTCGAGCCGGTCTAACCATGCTGAAATTGCCCTACAACCTTTATGCTATAACTTGATTTCTAATAAGGATATACTAACTTCACGGATGACGTCACAAGCAGCAGTCACCTCGATACTACTTACTGTGTTGTAGTTTTATCACCACATGGGACAATACGTTGTGTGATGCACAAATTATTATTCTGAGTTTCGCTTTTTGCTGTGTTTTCTGTTTTCTGTCCGTTTTACACCTTCTGCATTAGGAATATACATCTTGTGTCACGAAGGACTTTACAAATATACTTGAAACGGACACAAAGTCCCGGAAAGTATTGCATGTGATATTTGACCCTTGAATACACAGTATGCATATAGATCATGGAAAAGATTTGGTGACGAAGACGCGGGCTCCATGCTTTTTGTTCACCCAGAAAGTGATTTACGCGCCTAACGAAGTTTTCACTTCAAAGATCATAAATTATTATTTTATGTCATTGGTTTTTGTCAATTCGAAATTGAGAGTCTCTGGTAACCTCTCTGACTCGATGAACTCTCCAGCTCTAAAACATTATTTTGTTATGATGTTATTTTTACAGTTTGACGAACAAAATGTAAATAGTTTATATTATTAAATAATAAATCTATATTTTTAGTTTTTATTAAATTAAAAGTATTATCTTTGTTATTGCTTTAATTTATTATTAATACATTAACAAACGCAAATACTTCACGCTTACAGTGCGATTATTTCGAACTACCTAGTATAAAACTGTCATAGAAGAATTTCGGCTCCTGTCCTATTTACTTACACAAAAGTTCACAGGTCTAACGTTGGTATAATTCATCTAAAATTAAAATTTCACTTCATGGAAATTAACATTTACATTTTATTTTCCCCACTCTCCACGTTTACTAAGAGAAGAAAATATTTAATAAACACTTAATATACTAGCACATATTTTTTATTTTCTCACTTACGTTGACGGATATTAAAAATAAAACAGGTCGAGATACTTGTTCTACTTTCGTACACCATCACAAGACAATTTATTAGATTTTTTCTGTTTGAATTTATTTAGGAAATATTGTGTAGATATTATATTTCGAGCTTTTTTAGAATTTGTAATGATTCCCTACCTTTTTAGACTATGTTTATCGGAATTGCCCTGCTTTTAAAATAGTCCACTTTTTGTATATATTCTGTGTAACGGGTAACGTTACAAACATACTATTATGACTGCACGATTGGCCTAGCGGATTAAGCGCTTGCGCTGTGTTTCGATATAATAATTGAGAATTTGTGTATTTTTAAATTCAATTCTATACGAAACTCAGATACATAGTAATTGAAACACAATGCAAAGAACGAGACAAAAATAAAGCACTGACACAAACAAAAAAAAAACAAAACATCTACACATAGAATTTAGAGCAGGAAGGTGATAAAGTTAAGTTAGTAAGTGTGAGAGGGACACAGATAGAATCCGAATAGTTTCAAAAGTATTCGGTAGCACTGCACGGTTTAATTAAGAATTTTAATTACTTTAATTAAATGTCGGACAGTGATTTCCCAAGTGTCATTAAATGTTCCGCGGAATTAAATCAAATGCATACTTTACTATTCAGGTTATAGGGCCAAGGTTGAATGAGTGTGGGTGTTTTCTAGCCGCACTTATTCAAAAAAGCGTCTTAAAAATATTTTTCATAAATCCTATATTTGCTTAATTTATGAGAGAATATAGGATGTTATAAAAAAATATATTCTTTTTAAGATTCCGTTGTTCGGCCCGTTGTTCTATTATTTAGTGCCGTTGATTGCTAGGTCAAAGCTAACGGTTGAGATTCCCATACAGCACAAATCATTGTGTGATTGGCACGATCATTTATTCTGTTCATGGATGTAATTATTACATACTAACTTTTTGCCATGGCTCCGCCTGCGTGTTTGTCAGTTATTGCGGTAAAAAGTAGACTATGTCCTTTCTCAAGAAATACAAAAAATATTATAAATTTGAAAGATATTATATCTGTCTGTCTGTTTTCTATTCACAGCTAAACTGAATGCTAAAACGCTGAAACGATTATATTAAAATTTGGAATGGAGATAAAATAAATAATAAATAAATATTTCGGACATCTAATACACAACGCCATCTAGTCCCAAGCTAAGCAGAGCTTGTGTTATGGGTACTAGACAATTGATATGAATACATATATACTTTTTTTTTTCGTAAATACATACATATTATACATAGAAAACACCCAAACTCCAAAACAAATACATATTTGTAGATTCCACAAACATTTGGTCCGACACAGGATTTGAACCCGAGACCTCAAGCACAGCAGTCGCATTCACTACCACTGCGCCACCGAGGCAGTCAACTTTGATTCATGAGGAACTTTGTACTGCGAAAACCAACATGCACGCGGGCAAAGGCTAAAGTTGGTGTTATGCCCCATAACATTGTCTTTAATCTTAACTGAGCTTATTAAAAATGATTTAGATCTTATGTCTATATAATTAAATGGAATATGTGTACATAATATCACCAGTGTTCTGAAGCACAAACTCATAAACATGTGAACACCAGTAGAGTACCAAAAAGCGAAATTATAGCTGCAGTTTCGGACTGCACTGGGGAAATCATACCCGCTTGTTTAATTAAATTTAATCTACATATGGATATATGACGAAATATAACATATTATAAAACAAAGTCCTATGCAGCGTGTATCTGTCTGTCTGTTCTGTGTATAAACTCTGTAGCTGCTGCACGGATTTTAATGCGGTTCTTACCAATAGATAGAGTAAATCTTGAGGAAGGTTTTCGTATATAATTTGTTAATTTTTTGAGTGTGTTGTTTAAAATATAACGATATTTGTTGAAGTCGTCGGAAAAAATTAGGCCGCACATCTTCTCGAGGTAACATAAGTTTTATTATATTTTCCGTAAAGAGCCCGTGCAAAACCGGGGCGGGTTGCTAGTAGAATGTAGTTTATGAAGTTGGTTCACAGAATACAATAGTGGTTTAGATTTTTGATAACCAGCCCGCTGATAAACATACTAATATATTTCTAAATACATATCTACATAATAACACCTAGATAAAAAATATCATGTTCGTAACACAATTATTTGTCCTGTGTAAGAATCAAACATGTTTGCAACAAATGATTGGGATTTCTGTGAAAATAATAATAATAATTAAATAATAAAGCAGTTTATTGGAATACGATAATAGTTTTGTAAAGCCCATTTTCGCTATTTCTATAAAGAATACAATGTATAAGGTATTTGTTAATTTTCTCACAAATCCTACTAATATTATAAACGCGAAAGTTTGTAAATATGGATGGATGGATGTTTGTTATTACATCATGAAAAAAGTACTGAATGTATTTTGATGAAACATGAAAAATGCCTCGCGGCGTTGCCCGCGGTTAATGTCGTACCGCGGGTTCAGCTAGTATGAAATAAAAGCATTTGAAGATAGCGTAGTTGTCCCCAAAAGTGTAGTTCTGAGTCTGTATATTCCTTGTGTCCATTCGTGTGTTTACATTGCATTTTGTATATTTGTGTCGGAATCCGCGTAACAGCCTATTTTCATAATGCTAGTAATTATCTTTCAAGACAGAAAAAAACATCCCTGTGCAGTTGTGACTTAATTTGTCGTCTTATAAAAATGAAAAAATAAAATTCATTGGTTTAAGTGGAGCATTACCCAGCTTTACATTAACTTCAGTTCCATATCTTAGCTCCAGCGAAGTACTTTTAATTAGAAGGATAATTGAGAAAACTTCTCCTTGGTGCTGCGTTCGTATTTTTTAAGCCGAACTAAAATATTGTCTGTGATAATTTCGTACTGTGTTTGTTTTGTTTATGGTAAAACGTAGTTGAGTTTGTAAAGGTGGTATAAAATAATAAATAAATAAATAAATAGATCGGACATCTAACCCACAACGCCGTCTAGTCCCAAGCTAAGCAGAGCTTGTGTTATGGGTACTAGACAACTGATATGAATACATATATACTTTTTTTTCGTAAATACATACATATTATACATAGAAAACACCCCAACTCCGAAACAAATATTTGTAGATTACACAAACATTTGGTCCGACCCAGGATTTGAACCCGAGACCTCAAGCACAGCACTCGCATTCACTACCACTGCGCCAACGAGGCAGTCAAAATAGAGTTTCTCACTATTCAGCGTGATGTCAACTCTCTTTATGAAGGTAAAAAAGGATCAGAAGAAAATGTCTACAGTGAATGAATTAGGGTAACTTTCCTTAAGTCCCTGATGATAAATGAAGAGGACAAATTGATATTCATCTTGTGACATAGAGAGAGCTGAGGTAGAGAGAGATGTTAATTGAGAGTGGGTAGCTACCTGAATGACTGGGATATCCACTGGTATTCATACAATGAAATGAATGAAACTGTTTATTTTGCTACGAAGTCATATGAGCAGTTTTGCAAGTTAAACTTTCTTTACTGCCGTTCCTAACGAGTAGCCCTGAGAAAAAAGGACGAAACAAACTCAGGGCACCGTCTCTTTTAAAGTCCAGACAATTTTCTTAAATGAAAAGGATATTCTATGAATAAATAAAGCGATAATTACAATTTGAGTCACAACTATCATAAATTGGTAAGTATAATAATTAAGAACATGTCAACAACAGCTATGATAATTAAAGATGAATTTGTTTAAAACTGTAAATTATCGTCATAACAAAATCCTACTAATAATATATTATAAACACGAAAGTTTGTGAGTATGTAAGTGAACATGTTTGTTGCTCTTTGGATTTTAATAAAACTTTACAATAATATACCTTATACATCAGAACATTACATAGGCTATAATTTATAAAGATATAGCTTCGCCTCACGGCGTATCCCGCGGTTATTGTCGTACCGCGGGTATCACCGCGGGATTCAGCTAGTAAAAAATAAATTTAAAACAAAATAAGCAGCTTTTGCAGAGTGAACAGCTCAATCCCAGTCGATTTATCATCAAAATATTCTGCTATGTTATAACACCCCTTTGCGAATAACTTACATTTAATGGTATTCTTAAATTTTCGGAATAGCAAATTCCTAATGTGCAATATATTATGTCTGTAAATTTTTATTTCTTTTTGTGGTGTTCAATAAAGCTGTATAAATAAAATAAATAAATATAAATACCGACTAATAACTATCTTATTCGAGCCAGAACCTGCAGCTTAAAATAAATTCACAGAACCTTCAGCACAAAATAGTCAAGAATAAATTGAAAACCAATAGCGTTTCACAATAATAGCGTACAAAGCTTAACATTTCAGTATTTTAGACATTGTGCCCACAATACAGCCGTCACAGAGCATTGATGCTTAATTTAGAAATTTTAATTAAATTCACCTCCCACTCAGATAATTTTAGTTTCGTAGTTGGATTGGAGGAATTTTCATCTACCCTCCGTCGGTCAAAGCCAATTAAATTTAATAATTTACCTGTTTATAATCCAAGTGTGCTTGAATAACTTTTTATCCTATCTAATAGGAGTTTTACGGTATTATACACAGAGTTTAAATTTTATTATTATTTTATAGATCATTATAAGTTTATCGTGAGTTATTGAATTATTTACTTTTGTTATGTTACCAGCTTTACTGATATTTCCGTTTCTGGAAATCAATATGAGTCTTATATATATAAAGGTACTACCAACTTTAGGCCCTTTGATTTTTAGTTTATCGAAAATGCAGCAATCCATATGGTCATGCATTCCAAAATAAAAGCATTACAAGTTATTTATTTTTCACTCGCATAAAAAATCATTACATTGCCAATATTTTTACTGACGAAATAAAAAAAAACACCTGTATTTTTTTCAACCCGTCTCAATAAAAATCCTTGCTCAATAAAATTGTAATCTGATCGTTTGAATTTGGAGCTCATAAAAAAAGTAAAAAATAGCTCAAATCTGTTGCCGCTGCCACTCGATTGGTTAACGATACGCTAGCGCTACCTGTCCATCCATATCACGTAGTTGACAGCCCGGTGATTTGTGAACACTGATGCTCAATTTTTTTTAATATTTAATTTAAATTCTACAATTTTAAGTGCTTAAATAAAATTCCTGTTAAAAGGGGTCATGGATTTATTACACATAGATATTGCAACTAGACAAAAGGGCTATTAGAGTCCCATTAAAAGATGCGTTCTTTGGTAACATATTGACAAAAGCTTAGGTTTAATAGAGTTTTCTAAATTAAACTAATTCAAAATTGATCAGAGGACGTGCAATGGGAGAAGCTTATGTCCAGCAGATGACTGTAATAGGCTGATGATGAAGCTAAATAGAAACGGATACAAAGACTTCCGATCACAATCAGGTCATATATTTACGAGCTGTAATGCTACAGAAAGCTACATAAACACACAAATACTCATCGTGTCCAAGATTAATAAGAACCTAAACTTTAAATAGTTTTATGGCATCACATGTTTTAAATATTTGAGAACCGTTGTCAACTGCGTAACACAATCGTGCGTGTCAAACTAACAACTGACATAGCTAGTCGATGTCGAATCATTTTTTTTTCTTTAGTCGGTATATAAATATTATGTCTATTTAAAAATACAATGACTAAAATCATTTAATGATGATGGTATGGTAGCCTCATTATCTAGCAAAATTTATTACTTCGGTGGCACATTGCGACTGCCGTTCTGGAGTATCGTATCAAATTCCCGGGTCGGTCTAAGTGTTGGTGCGATTTACAAAAATTTGTTTCAGAGTACGGTTGTTTTTAAAAGTAAAATAAGTATACATTACAAACAAAAAGTTTAAAAGTACTCTATCAGAAAATTTTACTTTCATAGTACAAGCTCTGTTTAGTGTAAACCTCATTGTCGTTGTGTGTTAGATATCCGGCATATAAAAAAAATGTGTCTAAATAGATTCACTTATTATTCTAAAAATATTTAAACAGTTTTATGCATACTAATATTATAGAATCAAAAGTCACTCTATTTTTTTGTCTGTCTATCCGCTTGTTACACTTTCGCATCTAAACAGCAGCATCGATTTCAATGAAATTTGCTAAAGAGATACTTTGATTTTTGAGAAGGACACACACAACAGTCGAAGACGCGGGCAAAGACTTGTTTCAAATATTGCTAAAAATCACATACATCTAATCAAGTAGAGTTTATTCACATAAAATTTTATTAACTTCTTCTTCTACTTCTTAAAAAATAAATCGTAGACTTTCAGAAAACCTGAAAAGATATTTACAGACAAACAGAAAATATTGATATTTATCAATACCTTGACAATACATTCGTAAACGTGTGTATTGTAATACTTGTTTTTCTTTTGATGGTTCATTAATTTTGAGCGGTTTCGGGTTTTTGTTCTTATAATTTAATATTATTCTTTTGAGTCGTAACAATATATTATATAGATTCCGGGACAATAGATTCCGTTGATAAGGATGAACTTGATATTAATTATAAAAGTTTAGAATATAATTACTGTTAAATATTGTTATGTTTCACCGAAATTTGTACTTATCGTATTCAGAGAATTAATAATAAAAATATAAAAATGAGAAAAAAAGTTATCTTTGAAAAGTACCATGGCGTTGCCAAATACAGATAGCACATTTCCAACTGTCCAGTGTTGACAAGTAGAAAATAATATTTCACCCACCACCGCTGACTAGTCAACTTTTTTCGTCTGGCAACCGTAAAACAAGCATGAAATAATTTCGCTGTCCCTAAATTTTCCATCTCGAGTTTCTTTTTTATCGTTTTTCAATATCAACCAATATGATATTTGTTTTAGTAGCTTTCATAGCGAAATGGCTCTTTACTCTATTTTCATTTCATGATTGCTGTATCTTGTGAAATATTTGAGTGAGCCCTTCACCTTCAGATGACTGTAGAAAAATGGAGAAGGTAAGCTCCGTTAGATTTCTCTTAAATCTAGGAAGATTCGTAAAAGAGTATCTACTTATGTGGTGCAATTGAAAAACAGGTCTTCATCCCATGAAGTAGGATTTGTTTCCGTACGTATAAAAAGGTTTTACCATTTACTGATACTATTTTTCCAATGCGTGTCACCGGTGATGTTGGAGTGTAAATAGACACCGCTTACCTGTCACCATGTCCTTACTTACTAACTGTTAGCGCCAAACTGGCTAGCCCAGAGAATCCAGTCCAGCACCAACACACTAGCGGGTGCGGAGATAACTTCAGTGACTAAGCACTGTCTGAACTCTTTGTATATATTTTTAACTCTTTGACTGTAGCTGCCAGCGGATGGTAAGGATAGGAAAGCATGCTTACCTCAATAGTCTTGAGCTGCAGTCCAGACCCAGCGGCCTTTGAGGCGGTTTGGTATATAGGGTCAGGGAGTATGGCAAATTAAAATTGACAGCCAATCTACCCGAAATTTTTCATAAATTAACAAGCTTCTCTCTCCATGGGACAGGTGGCGTTACCACTAACTTATTACAAGATAGCATTAAGAAAAATTTACTCTACACCCCACCCTTAGATAACATATTCGACTGCAATTATATTTATAGACGAAAATGTAAGACGCAAGTCTGTATGTATTGTATACTTAATTTATAACCCAACACACGATAGGCCTCTACGTGGTGTCTACGCCGTAGCCAATATTATGAGTTTGAGTGCTACGTGCTCATAGCTTTTCTTCGTAACCTAGATATTAATATTTTTAGTGCCATTATTCATACCATATTCAAGAACAACTATAAAACTATATTTATAATGTCTTAAACCTCTTTTTGAAGGAGAGGCTTATGTCCAGCAGTGGACTTTTAAAACCTGATGATTATGTTTTCTTTATTGTCAGTTATAAATGAATATGAAAGAAATTTATTTGGGAATCAAATTTTATATCTAAGAGAAAACATGTAACCTCCACAATATTTAGATTATAGGTTTTAGTTCTTTCGATACCAACCGACATACTGCCCCGACGGAACTTCTAATGAAGTGACAAACCAAATGAGTTTCCACATGCAAAATAATGGCAATCAGACCAGTGATATAATACATACACATTGAAACAATAGATTACACACAGATACAGAATAAATTATTAGTCACACATTTATTGTTTCTGAATGGAAATAGAACTAAATGATTTCTGGTTTAGCAGTCAAATCGCTAATCACTGGACCACCGACCCAGACACTTATCTTACTTACACTTATAGTAGTAACTTAGTATATAATAGGTATCGAGACAAAGTATGTATGCAGAACTAATATATTATCTTGCAAGACCTGTTATATGCTGTGTTCTAGGTAATAAATTTGGTTACATGTTTTATTCTAAGGTTGCCAATTGTTTCTCAGAAAAAAGGTGATTGAAGTAAAACCTGACCTGAATATAAAAAATGAATTAGGACTTTTATTGAAAATATAAGCGAATATAATCCTTACGGACATGTGACATACGATCTGACAAAAAGATCAGAACCTTATAAAATCGACTGGTCAAGATGTTTTCTATGTATGTTATTACCAAACCGTGTTAACCGTGGGAGAGCTATGCTTCGGCATGAATGGGTCGGCTCGACCGGAGTGATACCACGGCCTCACAGAAAATCGGTGTGAAATAGCGTTTGCGCTGTGTTTCATCGAGTGAGTGAGGATACCAGAGGCCCATACCCCAACCCCTCCCCCCATCCTCTTTTCCATCCCCCAAAGGTCGGCAACGCACTTGTGACGCCTTTGGTGTTGCGGGTGTCCATGGGCGGCGGTAATCGCTTACCATCAGGTGATATGTCTGCTCGTTTGCCCATTATTCAATAAAAAAAAAGAAAAAATTAAACTTATCTTTATATTATCGTGTACACATATGGTTATATTATCATTAGGACCATAATCAACAGCTTTTAAGTTTAAGTTGAAGTATGAGTTAGTCTATCTATCACATTAAGTTAACCTGTAATGTTAGTGAAGGTAATGTAACACATACATACATTTTTCTATCTATCCTAACTGTCATAGGGTATATCTTAGATAAGATGGACTATAGTGTCTCATCCACTAACATACTTCAAAAGAAACGTCCTAAGACAAATCTACTAAAGAATTAAAAATAAAAGCTCTCGATAAAAACAACGGAAACCATCTACAAACTGTAACAGAGAAGCCTTAAAGTGCAGCAGGAACTTTGGAAAGGAATCTCAAAGTTGTGCCAAAGTATTAGTCGTGGCTACTTTTGGAGAATTCCATTCGACCTCGGGAACATTGGAACGAAACAACGCCTGCGATAATTGTTTAGAAATATGCGACACAAAAATTGTTACAATTGGTTAGTGACCCAGATTGGTGTTTTTTTTTTTATTGTAGATGTGGCAAACGAGCAGACGTATCGCCTGATGGTAAGCGATTACCGCCGCCCATGGACACCCGCAACACCGGCTGGCCTTTGGGGGATGGGGTATAGGCTTCTGGTATCCTCACTCACTCGGTGAAATACAGCACAAGCGCTATTTCATACCGGTTTTCTGTGAGGCCGTGGTATCACTCCGGTCGACCCGGCCCATTCATGCCGTAGCGTGGCTCTCCCACGGTTAAAAACGTATAATTGTGTGGTAATGACAAGCATTTGTTTTGTATCAGGGTGTAATTCTACTGCTTCGGTGGTGCAGTGGCAGTATGCGACTGATGGGGTCGATTCCTGAGTCGGACGAAATATTTGTATCATTTGCAAATATTTGAATTTATTGATCGCCTATATAGCATAATATCTTTTTTAAATAACTTAGCTACGTTGTAGTAATATAAAATAATACGCTATAATAAACTTTGTTAGTTAAATATATTTCAGTAGGTACTAAACACGATATCATGCTATTAGAGTGAATTACTTGCCAAATATTTTAAGCACGGTCATAAATGTTAAGATGTACAAAGTACAGTGAGCTAGTTGTCTATAAGTATCTATAATGCATGTATACCTAATAGACATCAACAGTAATTCAACACATTCGTTGTAAACTGTATTGTTATACATACCTTGTTTGTGTTCATAAATAAAATAATCTTAAATACTAATTAAAACCTATATCTTTTTATATGCCCTAACAATAAATATATATTTCGGAAGCTCACTTACAACGCCATCTAGTCTCAAACTGAGCCGAGCTTGTATATGTAAGCTAGATTTAATGATACATACAAAGAAGATGAGATACATGAGATACATGATACATACAAGATACAAACTGAGCCGAGCTTGTATATGTAAGCTAGATTTAATGATAAAACATACATATTAAACATAGAAATCAAGCAAACTCCGAAACAAATATTTGCAAATTATACAAACATGTCGTCCAACCCGGGAACCGAACCCAAGATCTCCAGCACAGCAGTTGCACTCGCCACGACTGTCACTAAGACAGTTAATAATATAAATAAAAGCAATAAAAGTTTAACTGCTTATTCCATATTTAAGTTCATACACCATGAACCAATATATTTGACTAGCAGAACCCCGCGGTGCTACCCGCGGTACGACAATAACAGCGGGCAATGCCGCGAGGCGAAGCTAGTATCATTATAAATTGTAGCCTATAAGTTATATAATTGTAAAGTTTCATCAAATTACATTCAGTAGTTGCGTGAAAGAGTTAAAAACATCCATTCATCCATACTTACAAACTTTCGTGTTTGTATAATATGTTTACTAATATTACTCGTACAAAGCTGAAGAGTTTGTTTGTTTGTTTGAACGCACTAATCTTAGGAACCGCTGGTCAGATTTGAAAATTTTTTTCAGTATTGGATAGTCCATTTATCGAGGAAGGCTATAGGGTATATATCATCACGCTAAGACCAATAGAAGCGCAGCCCCAATGAAGAATATTTAAAAAACTCGTGAAAATTATTACGCTACGGGCAATAGTAGACGTAAACGAGCTTGCGAGGTTCAGCTAGTATATAATGTTAGTTATCTCTAATGTATGTATATATTACATAATTACTATATATAATATAAGTTAGTTAACTCTGGTTAGCTTTAAAGTCCATGAAGCTAACCAGAGCTGCAGCAAAGAATGTAACAACTTATCTTCTTCTAAACTTTGAGAAATCTTTGTTTAATGTACATCTTGACCGTCTGCTCCTTCGACAGTGAGAAATAGCACTACTGATCCACTTTGACAGCTCACTTAGCCTTAGGGTGTCCAAGCATGAAAGAACATTCTGGGACTACTTTTACATTTGTAGAACCATCTTTAATTTAATATTTAGAACGAGATGGACGACTTCTGTCGTTGATGATATTTACTATAGACTTTTTTAATAAATTCAAAGAAAAGAAAATATTAAGTTTAAAATAAAATAATTCAAGTGTAAATATTGAAAGTGCCACATGCAAACGTATTTACGTAAACAATATTTACTAGGAATTAAAAAATATATCAAACTGACTGATGTAAATAAATGTTGATAACGATACACAGTACGTGTAAATCATCATCTACCTACCGCTTTCCCAACTTTATTTGGTGTCGGTGCAATGAGTTTTCATCCTCCAATCATATTCAATAAAATGTTCAAAAAGTTTCTCTTAGTATTATAACAGACAAAACTGGCTAATAAATTCTGAAAAATAGCGTTCAATAAGGTTTTGAACAGAACAGTTGAATATCTAACACAAGAAACCGACTTACATATTTTTTTTAAATAAAAATTAATATAAAACAACATACGTTTTACTGAATTATAAAAACCTTTAGTGAAATTTCAAAGTTAGAAATGATAGCGAATATGATTTAAATACATTACTAAATACATGTATTGCAAAAAGTTCTTTTCTATTTCATGTTGTCACCCTACTTAGGCTTGGTAATATTTATTTTCAACTTTAAAATGCTTCTTTGACTACAAAAGATTTCTAGCGATAAATGGCTTTTTGATATGAAATTTTCTCAGAGCGTGGAATAGACATTTGATTTATCATTTTAGAAAAATGATTTGTTTGAATGTTTTATTTTAATTATAAATATTTTTTTATACTAAACATCTCTCTTATTTTCGATTAAAAAACTCGAATATTTGTGAGTATATAAGTGAGTATGTTTGTTGCTCTTTCATGCAAAAACTACTGAATGGATTTTGATGAAACTTTACAATAATGTAGCTTATTCATCAGAATAACACATAGGCTACAATTTATAAAAATACTAGCTTCGCCTCGCGGCGTTGCCTCCAGTTATTGGCGTACCGCTGGTAGCACCGCGGGGTTCAGCTAGTATTAAATAGTTAAAGCAGATTAGTCATCTGAGAGCTTGTTATAAGTTTTTACGTTTAGAAAAAAATATATTTAAAAAAGAGACAGGTTTAAAATAATATTTTAATTTGGTAAAAACTCTCCTTTAAATTTCTGTTAACCTTATTGTTATTCTAATAACCAATACGACTTGTAAAAAACAAAATGCTAACAAGATTTTTTTTCTGAACTCCTAAATTAATGAAAAACCAAACCAGTGTTTATTATTCCTTGCGGTATTCGTCTGAATTTAGAAGTTCGATCGTATGTATAACTTAATTGTGACCGCTCACTACAGCTGAATGACAGGCACGTATCCATAACGTCTTTCTAACTCGTGTCGTCTCGTCCCCGGACGATTGTCGGAGGTAACGACTCGGAACCTTCGATGTATGTATTGTACCTACTGATTTGGTGATATACGACAATCGTACTGTAGGGAGTTGTACTGTTAAGTTGACCGAAATGTTGTGTCTTAAATAGGTTTAGACAGTTAAGTGGTAAATATTATGATTTAATGAAGGAGTGACCTAGTTTTTAGTGATAATGATAACTGATAAACAATTTTAATGGATGTGAAATTTCAAACTACTTAAAGTATCCTATTTTTTTATGAGCCTGTCGTGTCCCACTGCTGGACAAAGGCCTCCCCTGCAATAAGCCACTGCTCTCTATCCAAGACCAGTTCCAGCCAGTCTACCTGATAGGCGTCAAGGCACTCAATGTTCGATGACCTTGGCCCACCGGTCCGGATTCATATGACATATGTGTCCTCAATCCCATTTTATCCGGCAGTCTTCTAGCCCGCATCCGATTTAGTTTTGGAATATTCTGATTTACTTTGTGTTATTGCTTGTGAGTGAAGATATTGGTGCCTATGTCCGAGATAAGGATTTGATGATTACATATGTATATATAAACTAGCAACGCGACCTGACTTCCTTAAGATTTTTTTTAAATTCTCGGATATCCTTTATTGTAATATACATGAAATGCAAATACAAAATTTCTTCTTAAATCAGTCTATCTGTTGCTAAAAACAGCATTAAATATCGTTGAGAAGTTTAAATGATCGAAACGAGTTCATCATATTCTGTGAAAAGATACTAGAAAAATTATTCATTTTCTAAGTTAAGATGTATTAAAATAGTACTCAATAAATAAATGTTTTATTTATTGAATAGGGTTCGACGACGCTTTGCATTCACGTAATTGTATTCATTTCTTTTATATAAATACACTTAAAAAAAACTCTTTAATTTAAATAGCAAAAGATTTTTGAACCTCAAAAACTAGTAAATATTTTACACAAAATATTAAATTATTTTGTAACAACAATATATGTATTCAAATAACTTAAGTTTTGTTTTGAAATACTAATTAATATATCCAAAAGTTGGACATAACCTTCAGTGTTCTAATGGACTAGAATTATTCAAATATTGTTGGTAAGGTCTACTTAATTAAAATAAATCGTTTTAACGAAACCGAATGAAATTCAAATTAAATCTAATACATCATCGGGCTACCCTTTTTCTAATTTGTAGTTTTAATATAACAGTTTTATTTTAATTTTACCTTAATTTCATCCAATCGGTCAGGAATTGAGAGAATTTCCGTTGCCCGACTGATTAAATAAATGGAAAGTGCTGTAGTTTCAACGATCACCTCGCCTGTGAGTATGATCTTCGAATGTGAAAAGACTGTCTTTGTTCCATTATTTATTGTTCTAAATCTATCTGTGTTTTATATCTGTTTCATGAATCTTATAAGTTTAGACCTTTAGTTATCTCAAAAAAAAACGAAAACCTGAATTACGCAATAGACTAACTACACTTAACACTAGAGCATCCAACATTATATTTCAATCGATTTTACTTATGTTTTGGGGTTCAAAATCTAAGGTATGAAATATATTATAAAAATAAACTAACTTACTGCGTGCAATTGGAGAGGCCTATGTCCAGCAGTGGACTGCGATGGGCTGACGATGTACTTATTTCACTATTTTAATGAACTTTAATCGTATTGGTCAAAGGTTACTGTGCTATGGTAAAGGTTAGAATGTATTTCAACAAGTTCCATCAAGTACCGACAATCGAGAGCATTAATATTCTAAGTATCGACTTAATATAATCTGGATAAAGATAACACTAGTCAATTTAAATGACTAAATAATCAATAGATAGTACTGGATAGATTGCACTTGATTTTATCAAAATAACCTTAACTAGGCAAGTCTATGATTCGAAACGTGGATATCAGGTCAATACTTGAACTGATTCAACATCACAACGCTATTGGGACTCATTCAAACGGCAAACGTACTAGATTGAGCCAATTGGGTTTTGCCTTCAATAACATTGTAACGTATCCTTTTCAGTCTCTAGATAATTGAAGTAATAATCAATATTGGATTTTTAACCTTGATTTAGTAAGATTAGAGCCCAAAAAACAAAGGAGGAATGATAGATCACGTTAATTGGTTATTTATTCATTTCAACTGCTTACTGTACTTACAGTTACTCAACACGTTTAGCGAGATATTACAACATTGGTGTTACAATTATGGTAATTAACTGTAATTTAGTATATAAAAATGTTACATCTAACGTTAATTGAATTTATTTAGAATTACTAAACATATTTTTTTCCGTGCCGAACTTTCGACCATAATTCATTGGAATCTGAATGTTTGCATTATTTCGCTGATCAAAAGGATTTAAACTGCCATAATATAGACCTTCTATACCATGATCAGTCTTTAAGTGATTTACGTATATGTCCTTTTTCATACTCGAAATTTCGCTTACAACATATTTAATTTAAAATTTATAGATTTCTGCGTTTAAGAAATAAAAAGCATTACAATTAATTACGTTTTGAAAAATTTTCAAAGTTCCTAAACCAAATTTCACTTGAAATCAGTAGTTAGAAATTTATTTAGTATTTAAAGTGAATCAAAGCTATTGTTCTAGAAAATCTTTGCTTCAGATTATCCACACAAAGTCACACAGACAATATAAGAAAAAAAAACAAATAAAATGAAAAATTCGTTACACGCAACGTCATTTGTTCTCAAACAGTCCTATATGGCTTATATTTCTATTTCCCTTTCACCATCAGTATTCCGATACAATGCAGTAAAAATGTCATGACAAAATTTTCACTCTGTTCAAATCAAATTCAAAAACGATTCGCTTGAAATATTTCTATAGCCAGTCTCGATTGTCAACCAGATCTCATTTGTGAGTCTATTGTGTATTCTCTATTTGTCCATCAGATAACAAGGCTGGAACAAATTCACCAAATCTCAATACCTCAAAATGATTTTTTCTAAACTGTCTCAACTGTTAGTAATCAATCATAAACCTTAAACGTTTCTCCTACAGTTCAAAATCCTTCATCTACTTTGCTATTTGCATTAATATATTCTGTAGATGTTGCGACCATATTCGAATCTGCTTCTATGAATATCTGAGTTTCTCTGTTAGTTCGGAATGGTTTCGATTTATTTAATTCTGAATACCTATGTGTACGACCCAAGTGGGAGATTATCTTCGATAGGTCCCCTACATTGCGACTGACCTTTCACTTAGCACAGTTAGTTTTGTTTCATTAAATTTAAATTGTAAATGTATAAAAGACTTGGAATTGTTAAGTGTGACCACTGTATTTAACGGGAAATAAGGATATTACGAAAAAAGGATTCCCTTTTATTTAACCTTTAGGTTGCCTGTAGTTTGAATTCAATTTTTGTAGATTTATTTTCAGGCATTCAGATGTATCAATATACAGCACGAACACATGCATACACACAAATAACACTTTTGAATTCTATAAAAATAAATAATAAACATAGTTAAAAGTAGTGTGCAGTTAGTTCTAGCAACACATATTTATACACATTTACATATTATGTTAGTTTTAGAAATATGTATATATATAAATTTATATAATACAAAATTTATATATTCTGTATTACGATAAACATATGATATACGTGTCGTTAATAAACTTTAAATACGAATTTTCGTCCGCACTGAACATATTAAACAGAAGATTTTCTGTGTAATTTGCGGCTTGTTTACTGCTAATAGCAGCGAGCTTTTCATTTTAGTTGCGTCATATTGACAGTGTTTTATACAGAATGATTACAAAGTTGCAAATAAATATTCCCACATTATTGTGTATTTGGTTTGCTGACAGATGTAATAATAATATATCGCTTTAGTATACGTGAGATTAATTACAAAGGTAACTTTTAACTAGGAGGTACAAGTGAGCTTCATCGGCAGCCATGGGATGGAAAGAAAACCTGGTAAGTGTGGGATGGTATCTGGTGTATTAAAAAGTTGATAGGAAATAGAAATTGACGCAGAAATATACATTTTATATAATGTAATAGTAACAAAAGAACAGAAGTATAGTAAGAACATAAGAATAGATTTATTTATTTTCATGCAACTATTTATAGAAGTGGTTTTATAGAAAAAGTTAACATTTTGCAAAGTTGGGGAAAGTCAGTGTGTCGGTGCGTATTTATTCTCTTAAAAGATTGAGATCACTCAGCCATACCTACAAACTTTCGCGTTTATAATATTAACATGTAAATTAACGTTTCCTGAAAACTTGTTTTAGTGGACTATTTATTTTGAAAAATATTATGAAACTATTTATTTTGAAAAATATTATGTTTTTTTTTCTAGATTTATTTGATGAGGGCTTACTAACGAAGTCATTATGCCGCCCTTATAATTATGTTAATATGTTCTGTGGCCAGTGTAATCAATATTATTTATAAGAAGACTACTACGCAAATTTATATTTTAAACCTGAAAATGATTCTGCTCTAAAATGTTCAATAGGCCACACGTAAGGGTCAAATTGTCGGCTCATATCTGGAATGGGCATAAGACACGTATTCCTCCATTGGTCAAGCACTAGTCGAGGTACTTTTTGAGTTCCGTACACTTTAATAGTATCTAATTCACGTGATTACATCAGTGAATTGATTGTTTTTCTTATATATTATGCTAGCTAAGCCGCCAAACTTCACGCTTAATGTGCGTAACATAACGGACGGACGAACAATTGGGGTTCCGAGTCTTTAACTATGGAACCCTAATAAAAGGCAAAATTGGCAAAAAAAAAATGTGCAGATATACAATCTATCATCATAAAATATTTTTGTTCACGAAATTGTATTTGCATTTTAAACTGTATACATAAAAAAATCATGCAAAACAAAAATATACTTATTTTAAAAATAACCTAAATACTATAATACTTAAAATGTTTAATTGTAATCTACGGGACCCTAAAAACAAGATATGAATGCATCATAGGGCTCACGTGCCAAGAGGTGTAATTTATCACTCGGCAACGGGTTCTGCATACAAATGAGAAAGATAGGAGTGAAATTCTGAAATCCTGAACTCAGCCGTATTGTAGTTTCTAGTGCATGGCGATGTTAGTGTTGCGCAACTTTTATTAACTATTTTATAACAGTAATCTAATATGATCCATATTTTAGGTTAAATAAATAAATAAATATATCGGGCATCTAACACACAACGCCATCTAGTCCCGAACTGAGCAGAGCTTGTGTTATGGGTACTTTTTTTTTTTTTTTTTTTTATGATCCCGTTGTCTCCCACTGCTGGGCAAAGGCCTCCCCTGCAACAAGCCACTTCTCTCTATTTAAAGCCAGTTCCGGCCAGTCTCTGCGATAGGCGTCAAGATCGTCGCGCCATCTTTTACGGGGTCTGCCTCGTCGTCGGCGTCCACCCTGAGGCACCCAGTGTTCGACGACCTTGGCCCACCGGTCCGGATTCATCCGACATACGTGTCTACGTTATGGGTACTAGACAACTGATAATATATAAATACATATATACTTTTTTTCGAAAATACATACATTCAGACCCGATACAAATATTTGCAGATCATACAAATATTTGATCCAATCCGAGAATCGAACCGGAGACCACACTACGGCAGTTAAATAGTGCTTGAAACCCGCTGTGTTTTACCCAATGAGTGAGGATCCTGGAGGCCTATACCCCATCCTCTAAAGGCCGTCACGCACTTGTGACGCCTGTGGTGTTGCGAATTACCATCAGGCGATACGTCTGCTCGTTTGTCCATTATACAACAATAAAAAACAGGTTAGGTACCATATAAATAGGAGAACCATATTTTAACCCATATGAACCACACTCGACCAGAGTGATACCAACTAACTTTAACAGTCTGTATCAGTCCACTGCTAGAGACAGGCCTCTCTTTCGAAACGAGGTTTTGGCCTAATATACCACAGTCGTCAGGCATCTTGGTATAGGATCTGTATCAAATTTTCCTTCTTTGCAGTTCTTGTCCAGCGTAGTTCATTCTCTAAGTCGCCACCTACGACACTTATGTAATGAACAGTTTTGGTGATATTCTATATTTTTAATCTATCAACAACAGTACTGATACACAACCTCACAAAAAATCAATTATTTCGTTGCGCTGGACCGAATGGGAGAGGTTTTTAGACACCACACGGTCGCGTTACTCCCTTTTTCTTGGATGCACTCGTTGATTTTTGAGTGTTTTTAAAAGCCACAAGTGTTAAATAACAATTATGATAATAATAACTCTATATTGTACACCAGTTAACTAAGTAAATGACTTAATGCTAGGTCAGTACAAATGGCGGCCTTATCGCTCAACATGCAATCTCTTAAAGGCAACCGTGACAACATACAACAGCAACTAATATAACTATCACTTATCGCCTTCTTATCCCATTTGTTCTTGAATCATAAGAAGTACAGAAATTGCCTGTTTCTAAGGAATATCTCATTTCATTGGAAAATAAACGAAGCTGCGGTCTAAAGCTATTTAAATAGAAACATCAGAACTTAGAAAATATTAAAACTGAATAAGTTCAAATTCAACCAATGTTGGCGAAAGCTGTCACGGGCGTCAATCCATACAGAATTCTATTCCGGGATTTTAATCCTAGATATTTTACTAAAAATACTTATTCCATTTGGCGAAGTGAAAAATAAATTGATTTTGCTTCAGAAGTCTAGGAAGCGATTGGAGTGTCACCTCGGGACTTTCATGGTCTAGTGGGCAGTTTGTACCGATTGAGTTGGGAAGAAAAGGAATTTGAGTAATTTATAATTATTTTAAACTAAAATTTTAGCCAAAGCTTTATTATTTAACTGAGATTTATTTTAAATCAACTGATATCTCTCTTGGGAATAAAAACACAAACACCCCGAGTAAAGGTACATGTGCATGGAAAATAGGGTGTTTGGTTAATTGTAAAAGGGTGTTCAAAACTATAATAATATTTTCTACTGGCTCGGTAGAGCAGTAGTATTGTATGTGATTACTGTTTTTAAGGTCACGATCTCGATTACCGAGTCGGACCAAATGTTTATATGATCTGCAAATATTCGTTTTGGAGTTTGAGTTTGAGTTGGGCAATCCACGTATTTACAAATAAATATCTAGCTTTAATAGTACATGCTTTGCTTAATTTATATAAAAGCCACATGGCAGTGCGTGTCAGGTATCCAAAATATTTATTTATATTATGCAAACAATTATATTTATAATTATTTGTATTAATACCGTTTAATGTACATAGTAATCACATTTACTATTTTTTTTCTTTAAAAACTCAACATTCAACTCCCACATTAGGAATAAACATCCTGTGTCGTGGGGGACTTTTACAAACATACATGAAACGGACACAAAGAACATCCAGACTCGGGACAACAATTCGTGGATCACACAAAGTGTTATACCGCGTGGGATTTGAACCCAAGACACTTGGCGCAGTAGCAAGCGGCATGGCGACCGCTGAAACCACTCGGCCAACCGTGCAGTCGTTACCGTAAATACGTTCTATTTAAATTAAACATAAATTTATTCACTGCAGTTATATTTAGTAAATGATTGAACCACAATCGATTTAATGAGTCCCTGTTTTGTAATTTTCAGGACACCGAGTGTCACAACTGTTGTCATTTGAAACGAGTTTTATATTTCGACGGAATAAAACCGTATAATGCCAAAAATATCGTATTGTTCTAGAGATTTGAGAATTTTTCGAGTTGCTTTGATTTTAAAGTTTAAAAGGATTTAGATATTTGAAATACAAGAAGTTTATATCGGACTATAGTATTCATTGTTTACTAAAAAAAACAAGAATAATTTGTTTGTATCTTTTTCCTTTTCCCCTTTTATAAAAAATATTTCTACACCAGGAATATACTTTACGGATAATACGTGAAATGGAGGTAAACAACTTCTAGACTCAGAATAATATGAGGTCAATTCGATTCAATATAACTAATATAGTTTTAAGGGACCTGATTGACATATATGAATGTATGTATGTATCTACTATACATTCTATTTAACTATAGATCGTGTTCTCTCCTGAGCACCAGTGATGTCCACAAGTAAGATGCGTTGACAGATAAGAATGCTAACTTCACAAAAAATAACTGCCAGAAATTTCCTCATAATCTCCACTACATATTTTTTATTAAGGAGCCGTCGTATCACCTGATGGTAAAGGATTACCACCGCCCACAACACCAGAGGCGTCACAAGTGCGTTGCCGACCTTTGGAAGATTGGAGGGGGTGAGAGGGAAGGTTTGGGTTTAATGGACCTCCGGTATCCTCACTCACTCGGTGAAACACATCGAAAGCGCTGTTTCCCACCGGTTTTCTGTGAGACCGTGGTATCACTCCTATCGAGCTGGGCCTGTCGATTCATGCCGAAGCGTGGCTCTCCCACGGTAAGAAAATAATGTCATTATCAGCAACAGTCTTTATTAGTTCACTGCTGGACTTACGTGTCTCTTCATAAATAAAGTTTTGGCGTACTATACCACGTTGGTCAGACGAGTTAGTGTTTGTGTCAAATTTCCATCTCTTGTGTATGTTGTCTTGCACAGTTTGCTTCCTTTATTCGGCTCTTACAACACCCAAGGAAATATTGTCTCTATGGCAACACTTATATGATTTTGGCCCAGTAATGATCTGCGATGTAACGTAAGGTACATGTCGTCAAGCGTGTATGTGAAATTGCGCTGGCTTGTCTTTGGTAATACATTAGGGTTGATGGTATATGAAAAAGAATTATATAAATAATTATTATACTGTTATTTATGGTACTACTGTAATCTGTAAACCAATACTAATGCTGTACCGAATAGAGCCAAATATCTAATTACTAATTAATCTTAGCCGCAGGGGGAATGAGATCGTTCTGCACCAAACTGCAAACCGCACGCCTGATTGGAATTGTGGTATAGCTATAATTACTACCTAACATATTCTCTGGTTCTAAATTAAATGGAACCCAAGAAATTATTCATTTGTGTTAGGCATGATTAAATTTTCGAGTTGGGGTACTTAAAATTTTATGAAGAGATCAACAGTTAAATTAAATGTTTAAATTTTAATAAAGATTTTACAGGGCTTTGCTTAAGTTATGAACAAGGATAGAAGTTTTTTTTTGACTAAATGAAGTAATTGTAACGTCTAAAACTTTGTGAAAATAACAACGCACCTAGACTAACACCTGCCTGCCTGTCTACCATAATGGATTTAAATTTGTTTGTGTGCGAGTAATCAATTCAAATACAAATAATGTCTAAATAGATAATTTTATCATGTGAACTTTCTTTGTGATTTCTTTAGCAATAATAATAATAATAATAATAAATAATAAATATTTCGGACAATTTAACACACAACGCCATCTAGTCCCAAGCTAAGCAGAGCTTGTGTAATGGGTACTAGACAACTGATATAAATACATATATACTTTTTTTTTGTAAATACATACATATTATACATAGAAAACACCCAAACTTCGAAACAAATATTTGCAGATCATACAAACATTTGGACCAACCCGGGAATCGAACCCGAGACCTCAAGCACAGCAGTCGCTTACGCTACCACTCGCGCCACCGAGGCAGTCGAGCAGTATAGCAATTTGGATTCTGTCTGAGTTAGTCTTTTGTTTTAACATTTTTAATCATCAGAATATTTCAGATACGCTTCATGTCTATGTATATGCATTATTGTTATATATATTATACTTATACATATTCTCGACCTAAAATTATGACCGTGCTTCTTGGATATTTATTAAGAAAATGCGGTTAAAAGACGTGAAGCTGCTGACGTATCATATTTCACAGTAAAACGAACAAAATGAATACATATTTCTTATAATTCCAGGTTCAGACCCGAAACGTCTGACCTACACAAAATCAATGCTGTTTGGCATTCAACAGTGCTACGCAAACAATAAATACGAGCCCGGGAATCGAATCGCGACCGTTGCGTTTAAAACGTTTGCTTTGAGGCCAAACCCAGACAAGTTTTGAATATAAACGTGCTATGATCGTGTTTTTACTCTTTTAGGGTATTTTAGTTGGTACGGGTTGCTATAGGGAAGTGATTTTAAATTGTCTACTGAACATACATACAGACAAACAGAGTAGTGTTACTTGATATAAATATTTAAATTAAAGAAAAATATACGTACGGCCATGTTTAAGATGTGCGAGGTTTATTGATAATATTTATAGATATTGTTTTTAAGAACTTTTTATTTTATTACCTACTGTTAAAGCTTGATTTAATCAGGATATTGCTCTGCCATAAGGAAGCAAATAATAGAATGACCTGAAATGGAACCTACAATCTCAGGGTTGCCAGTAAAGATCTGTAGCTACTAGATCAAAATACCACTATTTTTTATTGAAAGTAATATGAATTGTGTTTTGGTGATCATGTATATTCAGGAAGGCAGAAGGGAGAGCTGTCCCGAATTTCTTTTAAGCTATTGAGCTGCAGCACTTCCAAAAAGCATTTGTCTTATTGGCAAAAGTACTTATACCATAGATTTTATTTATTTATTTATTTATTTATTTATTTATTTATTTATTTATGTATACACATCACCTTTACTATCATTACAGGTTTCCCTAATGCGATAGAGAGGCTACTTTACATTTATATTATTACATACACAGACATACACAAAAAAAAAACACATACATTAACCAAATATAAACTCAATAAAACTAACAATCTATCTTAATATTAAAAAATATAAAACAAAAACAAAATATTGCAACTCTTTTAGGTTCTAAAACAAATTAAATTTAAAAGACATTTTGCGAGTACACTCAATTGACATGAAAAAATATCAAAATCTTTGTGAACTTCGTTAATTAGATAGATAATTCGCGTTAGGGGTGCTTTCTCAAGTAAGTTAGTTCTGGCTACTGGTAAAGCCAATAGAGGCGGGCGTCGGCGCCTCCACACGTACCGATCAGGCACGCACAGGTTCAGGTGGCCCAGTACCCCAGGATTATGTTCTAGACCTCGTAGGAGTTTTACTACATACACAGCAAGGGTGTATTCACGTCGCACTCTTAGATTGTTATATCCGACCATACCCAGCACAAACAGAGTTGGGTACATCAATGGGAAGAACGGGTATACCCCGTACAGTTTTAAATATAAGTGTCTTGTGAACTTATTCTGAACCCGTTCTAACATGTCACAATATTTTACTTCATGCGGAGCCCAAATGACCGCACTATGTTCCAGGTGGCTACGAACTAATGCGTCATACAATACCTTTAGAGCTGTAATGTTGGTGAAACCATGAGAATGTCTTAGCAAAAACCCGAGGTTTCTGTAGGCTTTCTTACATATATTTACTACCTGTTCTCGAAACCTTAGATCCGGAGTGAGATGTACCCCTAAATCCCTCACCTGCGAAACTCGTTGCATGGGCGTGTCTTCTACTTTGTACTCGTACTTTATGCATGTTCGTGCGCGAGAAAAAGTCATCACCGAGCATTTAGACGCATTTAAACATAGTTTATTCTTATGGCTCCAGTCTACCACTCGTTTTATGTCATCCTGCATACGTTCACAGTCTGACTCATCCCTGACTTCTAATAACAACTTAAGGTCATCTGCATATAGTAAACATGAACCATGCCTCACGACCTCCGGTAACTTGTTTACCATAATAATAAATTGGAGCGGTCCCAGGTTACTACCTTGGCTTACGCCGGACCTAGTGTATTACGGTTCAGATTCGTACCCATTATAGTCCACATACTGCTGTCGGTCTTCCATGTAGCTAACGAAAAACTGTAACAGGTGTGTGGTACATCCAATTTCTGTCAATTTTCTTAATAATATCTCATTATCGACGCTGTCAAATGCCTTTTTGTAGTCAAAATATGCGACATCCACCTGTAAACCTGCATCCACTGCTGGCACCACCTTCACCATAAAATTAAGTAGATTTGTGACAGTGCTACGTCCCGGCCGGAATCCGTGTTGCGCATCCGACAATTGTGCACTTACCTGTCTTTGCATTCTATGTTGGATAGCTGATTCGAATATCTTTGCTGGTGTTGACAACACTGCCACAGGTCTGTAGCCGCTGACATCTGGACCTGCTTTGCCTTTTGGTACTGGGATCACTCGTGTAATCTTCCACCGAACTGGGAACGTCGCTTGTGTTAGACTGACATTGAAAATATGATGTAATGGTTCGGTTAATATTCTGCCACAGTCTCTAAACAAAAAAGCCGGTATACCGTCCGGGCCGGAGGAATATTTTGGTTTGAGACTTAGAAGTGCATCCTTAACATCTTGAAGACTTAAAGTCTCTAAATGCACCCTTGCGCTGTTCGCTCCCACCTCTGCTGCTACGGCCCGTGCGTCAAGTTGAGGTCGCTGAGTACTGTAAACGGACTCAAAAAAATTTGCAAACTGCGTTGCACAATCATCATCCGAGAGATATTGACCATTGTATACAATGTTCTGTTTATCTGTTCTACTCCTCTTTGACCTAACATATTGCCAGAATGATTTTGGATCTTTTACGAATTGACCTTGTATTTTATGTAAGTGTTCTTTGTGTGCAACTTCTATTGACTTTTTAATACGGGCCCTGCACTGAGAAAATTTATAATAAACACTTCTGAGCTTAGTTCTTTTAAATCTTTTATGTAGAATGGCTTTCATCTGAATGTCTTTAATAATTTGTATAGTATACCATTCGGGGTAAACATACTGTGAAGTTTTATAGCTTAGCTTTTTACGCGGAACACACAAGTCTAAAATAGTATTAAGTTTATCATAAAAAATATTCAATATGTCTTCAACGTTATAGGACTCATACATTGTGCTCCAGTCTATGGATGCGAGCATGGAATACAATAATTGGTAGTCTGCTTTGTAAAAATTCCATTTAGGTCTAATTTCCCTCTTAATCTTATTGTTTCCGTTGACAGCATCAGAGGATGGTGATGGCCCAAGGGTAGGAACAAAAGTGTTTCCAAAGCTCACTGCCAGAGGTGGATGGAGCGTATCTTCGCGCACAAGTGCTTCGTCTGCCGCTTCCACCGACACTCCTCCCCTAATGCCCCTACATAAGACTAAATCTAACGTACGACCTAAACAATTTGGTACTGCATTACTTTGTGTGAACTCGCAAAATGTCACAAAATATTCATAGTAATTACTAATATTATCTGGGCACGAATATAAATTAAAATCTCCAATTACAATCACTTCTGTGTACTTGTCACATAATTTTTCTATTAATCTAAATAAAATCATATACTCGTTTTCTGAACTACCGGGCGGAATATAAACTACACAACACAAAAACAAAAATCTGTTATTTAAATGTATCGTCGCACAAACTATCTCAAAAATGCAGGTGTCTATCGACGCGTCCTTGAGTAACACTTGTCGCATTTCGAATCGGTGTGTGGCCACGAGAAACACTCCACCCTGCTTGCGACCGTCCGCTCGATCACAACGTAATATTTTGTATCCCGGTGGGAGAATTTCCGCATCTTAAATGGATTCATTGCACCCTGATTCAGTAATTGCGAAGAGGTCTGCGTTAGATGATACTATGTTATTTCTAAAGATGTTTAATTTTGTCCGAAGGCCTCGAACGTTTTGGTAATAAAGGTTTATTGTTTTACTTGCTCGCCAATAGTTCGATAATGCTAAGTGAGAGTCCAAACATATTTATATACATTTGTTTATATATATTGAAATGTGCTTTATTTTGAATTTACTCGTATTATCATTCGTAGTTATGTTAAAAACTTATCGAATAAAGAAATGTTAAAAGATATAGGACTAAGTATTATTAAACCCCTACACTATTTCCTATTACGCAGAACCCATACAATTTCAAGTATCGATATAAATCTAAAATTCCGTTGGTATCCGTAAATTAATCCAGATCGGTTATCGAAGGCTAAATTAGGCCGAAATTGGAGCTCTACCTCGATTTGTGGTCAGCGTGAGGCATTAAATCAAAATGTATCCGGAGTTTGTAGCGCAGACTGAACGTTACATTTTAACCGGTTACCGTATTAAACATTCAAATAGTTTTTACTTATTCTGATCTGAGGTTATCTTTGTACATCTATTTTGAAGTGAAAACTTCTTTAAGGGCGTTGAGCACTTTTAGGGTGAACAAAAATCATGGATCTCGCGTTATCGTAACCGAACGTTTCCCATAAGTTATATGTACACTGTATATATATATGTATATTCTTATAGATATACCTCTGTGCGTTATTAGTATACATATATATAGTTTGACGAAATAATTTAAAAGTAACTTAGTTTTGCCCTTCTACCCACAGTCCCCAAGGACTACCCCGAATTTTTTTAATAATTCTCGTGTCACGTTGTTGCTCACGATGAACTTCGAAATTATCTAATTTGGAAAATATATATTTTTTAAGGTGTGTATTGCTGGTGTGCCTAAGGTAAGATAGTTAACATCACTCTTAACTTAATTGGAACCGAGCATGATTGAACAGACAGACGAATTTGCTTGGGTCAGCTATTAGATAAAAGTGTTGAAAAGAATAAGAAAAACTTTATTTGACTTTATATAACACAGTTACTTATAATAATTAAAAGTTTAAACAGTGACTGGAAAGACAAAATGGTCTTGGACTCAGCATATGGATGACGATGCAGGGCATGCCAGCCGCTGTTATTCCGTCCAAGCCAATCATGATTGATTTAATCTCAGAATAAGCACAATGTCACCATCCTGACCTGACCTGAAAGGTTGATCCTTTGAATAGATAAGTTTATCATGGGTGATGAGCTCCGAGTGAACAAATTCACGAGTTACCTGTTAGTGACTACCATATTCATGGCTATTTGAAACCTAAAAAGTTAAGAGCGTGTTAGTGGCTTTACAAAGAATTATTAGGTGAGGTCAGGTCTCTGATAACGTCTCTCATACGGTGATAAGCAGTAATAATAATAAATAACTAAGCAGGACTTGTAATATGGATACTAGAAAACTGATATAAATACATATATACATACATATTATTCATAGAAAACACACAAACTCTAAAAAATATAATAAAAGATCATATAAACATTTAGATCCGACCCAAAAATCAAAACCGGAACCTCAAGAACAGCAGTCTCATACGCCACCGCTGTGCCCCCGAGTCATGAAGAAGGAAAGAAGAAGCCAGTAAATTCGTTAAGAATGGGCCGGCTCGACTAGAGTGATACCACGGCCTCCCCGAAAACCGGTGTAAAACAGCGCCTGCACTGTGTTTCACCGAGCGAGTGAGAATAGCGGAGTCCCATACCTCAACCCCTCCGCTCATCCCCCAGAGGCCTGCCCTTATGACGCCTCTGGTACTGCGTCATTACTATGCGCATTACCATCAAGTGATACGTCTGCTCGTTTGCTCGTATTTATAAAAAAAATGGTTTAGAGTGTTTGATGGTGAGGCCAAACCAAAATATGACTCATATGTGACGAAGCACGACTATGCCACAGTTTAAAAGCAATCTTTATATATTTGCGTCATACAGAAGAAACCTTACTTTTAATTGTTCTGTAGATACCTTTTGATTAATTTACACGCGTAAATAGTACTAGTATATATAGTATATAGTAATAGTAATAGTAATAGTACACGAGTAAATTACACGAGTATTTATTAATGATTTAAAGTTCACAGCTAGTTACCAAACTGCTGCAGTACCGAGTATTGTGAATCCCATAGGGGGAAATATGCGCACAGAATTGTGCCAAGTGTGGATACAATTTGTGAACATTAATTGTTGGAGAGTGTCGGCAACATATTGATAACTCCTTAAAGTCAAATTATGCCTTTATTCAAGCTTTGGTTTTAAAGATTTGAAGTGAAAACTTCTTTGGGCGTGTTGAACACTTTTTGGGTGAACAAAATCATAGAAGTCATATTTTTTGCTTATTTTTATCGCGCTTTTTATTTAAAGAGCAAAGAGGTTCATTTCAGTTCAACTTAAACAACTGCTATGTTTATAGTTTTGAGGTTTCACTTGTGTGCGCAGTCTTCATGACTGCTTTGTGAATATTTTAATGGTCAATTGGTAAAAAGATAAAAAGATAATTTGTCTACGATATTTTAGGTTTTTTGTCATTTTAGGAACAACGATTTGTTTTTAACCGACTTCAAAAAGTTCTCCTTTTTTGAAGTCAGTTAAAAAACACAAACGGTTCTCAATTCGACTGTATTATTTTTATGATTGTTTCCGGATATGATATGATTTTTTATTTTATTTTAAAGGTGGTCCTTCCCGTGTGGTCCCATTTATATTGGTCCAATAATTGAAGTCGGTTGTTTTTTGTTGTTAAAATTTGTTTATTTAATATTTATTCTCTTCTTAATGCTATTTAATACGTTATCAAAGATTATCTTTACTTTTCTACAGTTCTAACCAAGTTGCATAATAGCATGTCGTACTGAAATATCAATGTAGTTTCAGCAGTTCGAATAGTCCCATAAATTACATAGACCAAAAACTTTTGTAAACTTTAAGTTGAAATCTGAATTACTTAATACATTTGTTTTTCTTTTAACAAATTTCTCATATGTTAAGATCATCGATTTTTTCACCAGATATCCACTGTATTTAAAAACAATTCTAAATATTCTCATGTTAAGTTATGAATATTAATAAGTGACTCTTAAAAGATTGACGTTTTTATATTATATACTGAAAAACTATAAGTAGATGCCTATCTTGTCTTTTTAGGTTATGATATATTTTTTAGGAAAACCTATATGTCCAGCGTCACTGTAAAGTCTTGTAAATCAAAAGTTACTTAAAATCATATTACTTACCATTTAACTCCTTCATTTCACCACCATTCTTCTTCTTAAAGTACCAGACGACCTTTGGCTGCGGTTTCCCTTCTTTCACTGAACAGCTGATGTTTACTTTGGCTCTCTCCAGCAGAGGTCCGAAGGTGGATCCATCTGTCAGGGGTTTTCCGTCACCAGTCAGCTCCACAGATTTTGGTTTAACTAAGGGCAAAGAAAAAGAGTTAAATTAAAAAGTGTTTATAGGAAAGAAGAACATCTTACAATCAACGCGACCTAGTCCCAAGCTAAGCAGGGCTTTTGTTATGGTTACTAGAAAACTAATATAAATACATGAATACTTTTTTTTTGTAAATACATACACAATATATATAGAAACACTCAAACTCCGATACAAATATTTGCAGATCATACAAACATTTGATACGACCCGGGATCCAACCTGAAACCTCAAGCACAGCAGTCGCATACGCTACCACTGCACATGGACACCCGCCACACCAAAAGCTTCAAAAGTGCGTTGCTGACCTTTGGGGGTGGGGAGAGGGAATAGGGGGAGGGGTTGGGGTATGGGCCTCCGGTATCCTCACTCACTCGGTGAAACACAGCGTAAACGCTATTTCACACCGGTTTTCTTTGAGGCCGTGGTATCACTCCGGTCGAGCCGAACCATTCATGCCAAAGCATAGCTCTCTCACGGTGTAAATATGATATTACTTTTATATTAAAACGCAATTATACTCGTCGCAATCGTAGTTTATCAGAGTAGCTACAAATTTCAATGCCTTGTTCATTTAAAATTTAATTAAGTATTAATTACAGATTGTTGTACAATAACGTACTTTACATACGTAGCTATACCAACCTCTATTTGAAACTATTATTTATAGCACAGGAAAATTTTGTTTAAGTGACAGTGTTCATACATTTATAATTATTTGATTTGAGACAATAAACGTTATTATTATATTAAGTAAGAAATAAATATTTTTGACATCTGGCACACAACTCTATATTTTTTTTTATGTAATGGGTGGCTAAAGAGCAGGCTTATCGCTATTTATAAAAAAAAAATTACATACCTAATAATATGGCTAAATTACACTGAGACAGAGAACAAATGATTATATTTATCACCATACAAAGATTTGTTGTGGGTGGAAATCGAATCCATTTACCTCTGGCTTAACAATTAAGAACACTAGGCCAATAGGCAGTCAGTTATAATTGTTTTCTTTTCATATACTTACGGCACGCTTAAGCATAAAATCCATTATTTTTATTAGATCTTTACAAAGTTTTGATAAAAGAATGTTTTGAATTTATACTACCTCAAATTTTACCCTAATTGGATGGGGTCGTAAGGGTAATTAATTTAACCTTGATATATAGGGTGTACTAATGTGTTTTTCAAAGTTACGCCACTATTCATCAAAGGCAATTTAGGAAAGCTGACTATTTAATAATAAATTGTCTGAATAGTTGTTTTGTGTTATTAATAGATATATCTGATCTGGCGGTATTATTAATGGGTTTAGTCAAAGTTTATGTTTTCAATTATACGTATAAATATTCAAACTACAATATTTATCGTGGGAGCGCCACGCTTCGGCATGAATGGGCCGGCCCCATCAGAGTGATATCACGGCCTCATAGAAAACCGGTGTGAAACAGCGCTTGCGCTGTGTTTCACCGAGTGAGAGAAGATACCGAAGGCCCATCCCCCCAAGGGTGGCAACGCACTTGTGACGCCTCTGATGTTTCGGGTGTCCATGGGCGGCGGTAATCGCTTACCATCAGGCGACACGAAAGCTCATTTGCCCTCCGTTTCAAAAAAAAAAATACAATTTTTTTACTAATTCAAAGTCCTTTCCCGTGCCTCGGAGAGCACGTTAAGCCTTCGGTCCCGGGTTTCATGAACGTCTATGGCAATCGTTCGTCCGGAAGTCACTACCCTCAAATGCACTGCTAACTAGTTCAAACTTCGAATTCAGTTCACAGATAACGCGAGTTCTATGATTTATGTTCACCCAAAATCTACTCAACGCTCCTAAAAAGTTCACATTAAAAAAAAGGATATACTTATAAAAGTGCTGTTGTGTGTGTTGACCTACCCATCTCCGAATTACCGAATGATTGGACACCGTTAACCTTATTTAATTATTGAAAAAGACCGAAACAATTGTCAATTCTTTGTCCAATGTTAAAGGTAAACTAATTACAAAAATAAAACGTCTCTCATATTTCAGTACAAAAGTTGACTCATTAGCGACATAAATCATTTTTTCTCGTCATTATTCGTGTCACGGTAAATAGTACAATGTGACAAGTTAATTATTTTCATCTGAAACAAAAGTGTTCATCAGAAACGTGGACTGTTACTCACAAAAGTGTTTACGAAAACTTAGGTGTTAACAAGTCTTTCTAAATGTTCCACGTTATTTTTGACTAAGAAAATTATATTGACCACCCCGTGTCCTTTTATAAGGTGATGCACATATAGTAGACATAGACGTATTGTTTTTGCATTATATTATACACTAGCTGACCCACGCAACCTCGTTTGCGTCTTCTATTGCCCGTAGCCTGAAATTTTTCCCCCGTTATTGAATCATTCTTCATTGTTGCTCCGCTCCTGTTAGTATAAGCGTGATATTATGTAAGCTATAGCCTTTATCGATAAATGAACTATCAAACACTGAAAGAATTTTTCAAATTGGATCAGCGGTACCTGAGATTAGCGCGTTCAAACATACAAATAAACTCTTCAACTTTATAATACTAGAATAGATTTATTATATCTTATTCGAGGAAGTAGTATTTTGATATCGCATTAAAAATCTAATACACGGCTGTCTGTTACCAAACTAGGTGGTTTGTACCATGAATTGAAAAAAAAATTAAATCATTTATTCTGCAATTACATAGGTTTCATGATCACTTTTGCATGTTAAACTTTTTTGAGAAGATGAGTTCGGCATTTCCTAACTGGACTAGGTTTGAGAAGAAAGGAATATTAAGAAGGAAAATCAGGTTGCTTTTAAAGTTCAGACAATCTTATTAAAATGTAAAAAAACATTTTATCAATAAGTAAAACGATACTTAATTTTTTAAACATAAGTTGATAGTACTGGGTACGAGCTTGAAAATATCTTGTGCTATCCATGAGTATAGATACTACTAAGAAAATCAACTGGCCAATGAATAAACGACAAATAAATAAAAGTAAATTTCACAAAAGTTGTTGTAATAAATGCCTCTGTTATCTGAAATATAAGCTCAATATTTTATCTATTTGAAGGCAATATACTTCAGTACTTGAAATATCCAATTTCAAAACAGTTTTATCAAATAAACTACTCAAAGTTTGTTACTGACAAAAATAAATAGACAATCCAAGATATCACTTGTGTGCTCGACAGTACCGAAGCTATCGAATCGATGTCATTACTTAATAATGTTAGCTGATTGTCTCACTGTAACGGTATATCGATAAAGTGTTGTTTTCGAAATTGTTTATTGTCATATTCTTTTATTGTATTTTGTTGTCGTGACAGTGTTAATAAGAATTACCTACTGTTTCTTTTGATCCTATCCTACTAAGTTATAAATGCGAAAGTTTTTGAGGATAGATGTTTCTAACACTTTCAGGTAAAAACAATGGAACGTATTCAGGCAAAACTTTAATGTAATGTAGCTAGCACATCAGAAGAAGACATAGAGTACTATTTACTGTAATAAGAGAAATACGCGTTTGAGCCACGAAAAAAATTGAAGTCTGATATAAATAAATGTAAAATTAAGTACCAAGAAGCCAAACGAAATTTTGCTACTACAGTTTTATAAAGTGAGTGAATAACTAAGGATCCTATGTCCAGCAATGGACAATTGAAGATTGTTGATAATGATGAATAACGTAACATATCGTATATTTAGGTATCCGAAAACAAGCCATATTTCGGTTACAATAATTTTGTATTTTTGTAACTTAAAATTATATCGTAAATTTATATTACTATAATATGAGATAAAATAATTCTAAACACGTTTATTTCGTGGTTAAGTAAAACATGTGTTAAATATATTTTTCTTGTTATTTCTGTAACATGAAAACACGAACTTGCTTCACCGACGCTGAGAATTTTCGTCTCAGAATGTTTTCACTACTTCCTAACAAAAGTATCTTGAAATCTTCACACATGTCTGCTTGGGAAAGCGACAAATTGTAGAGATTATTATATTTCTCGTCACAATGTTATTGATATTTCAGTAACATTTTAAATCCTATTTTATTTAACTTAACTTCTGAAATACCTTTAGTATATCGGCTGGCTTGATAGATACTTCCGTTACTTATCATAGAATTAGTACCATATTCAATAGTTATAAACAGTTCACGACTAGACATAGCCCTAGGATAGAGTCTTATAGACGCGGTGTCCTTCTTGGGGGGGACCTGAAATAATATGGTATGGGTCCTCCCCAGGGCACCTGAGACCGGCCGCCGGGGTGTTTTTTGTAGAATAACCACATACCTGAATCCTCAGTCCCCGAAGCGGAATCCGAAAGGAGTTTCAACAACAAAAAAAGTAAAAAGGTTACTATACACCTAAGTGTATTATACCACTCTGCCCAGACGGTTTGAGAGTACTTGTTTTAAGTTTTCATTTTCTTTACAATGATGTTGTCGTACGACACCCACGGAATTAATAGGGGTGTTGACTCTACTTCTTATTTTGAATACGTCACCACACGAAGAGTTAATTATTATATTATGTGTGTATCAGAATAATGAATAAAAAATCCCCTATCAACCAAAGGGTGGTTAAATTCGTTCCCACCCTTTCAGTGTCTTTAACCATCAGTATATATGCTCATTTATCACCTATGCCTACTATGAAAATACTATACAAGAACTATTAAAATGACTACACGGTAAAGCCTAAAAAGGAAATATTATTAATTTATCAGCTGAAATCATACTTTAAATATTATGAATCCATTCGGATTATAAATGATAAAAGAATACTGCCAACATTCATTCAATTTCAATAAACTTATGTATCAGTCACTACTCTGCTATAGATAACAACTGCTACTAATTAAATTAAACCAGACAGAAGAGTAAACGAAAAGTCGGTCGACTTTTAATTAACTTTGTGCAACTGATACTCATCTGTCCAAGCATAGTGATGAGCTGATGAAAATATTTTTCAACATATACAAAATATCGAAACTTTTGTAATAAAAAAAACAATTTACTGAATGCTTAACAATTGAATATTCCAGAGATTAGCCGGAACAAACAGAACAAAATGGACAGACAGACAGAAAATTGTAAAAGATGTATCGTGTAAACATACATATGCATTTAGTAAAAAGCGGTTATTTTAATGTTACAAACAGACACTCCAAATTCATATATTCGTATAGATTTGTATAGATGGTTGAGAACGCTTCATGCGCTTGTCGGACTGGCACTTGGTCGGCTTTTTGTGAGTTATTATTATTAAACAGAGATTTTTCTAACCAGTTAAAACATATATAATAATATATAGGAGATTCCCAGATAGTTCAACTACAATATTTTTATAAAAAAAACGATTTCTCCCAGTAAATGATATGCCATGACAGTCACGTAAAAAATTTTTTTTCAGCCGAGTAGTACTAGCTTAAAAGCTGACCCTAATATTAATTAGTGAAAAGGGCTCGGAGGAAGAAAAGATTTTCCGAACTTTTGTTATAATGTAATAAATACGAACATCTGACCCACGACGCCATCTAGTCTCAAACTAAACAGATTTTGTTCTATGAGCAATAGACAGCCGATAAAAATGCATATTTACAATTTTTGTACATATTATACATAAAAAAATTCCAAACTCCGAACCAAATACTTGTAGATTGTAGGTCACACAAACATTTGGTCCAACCCGGGTTTTTTTTAAGCTATTGCATAGCTTTTATCGCGTGCTTTGAGCGCGGCGGCCGAATCAAGAAATTCCGTAACGAAATAAAACCTAACACTCCCTACTCCACCTACCATGTAGCTCGGCCGAGCGTTCGCTTAACGTGTATGTATATGTTACGACTGTACGAAGGTCTCACGGATCGAGACGAGCTGCTCCGAAATTGGACGATTATCATATCTTTATAATGCCTATGTACAACAGTGAACAGCAGTTGCTAGTGAATAGCTGTACGCGTAAAATTTGTGTATAAAGTGTTTTTAAACCAAGCACGTGTACTATTTAGTACCTATGTTTTTTGTGTATACATAATACACATTAATGCCGCTCAGAGAAAGTATATATGATATTATATCTATATACATGTACATCGCGCGAAATTCGATAATCAAACTCTTAATATATATATTTCTTTTTGTTATATATATATTATTATATATATATATATATATATATATATATATAATAATATAGTTCTTTTTGTTCAAATTTTTTTAATGAATAATTTTTTTGGTGTATAATTACACTATTTACACCTATTTTCTTATCGATCACCACGCTTAAAAAGTGTAACTTGAATTAATATCAAAGAAAAAGCTTGAGCTTAAAGTCAACACCTGGAACTCCTTGCCGGTTGTTTCCTCCCAGTATCATCTCAGGTCCTTAAGAGGGGCGCGAAAAAGAATCTCACTTGGTCCTCATAGTGTAGTGGGTCAACGTACTGCATTGTCCACGTTGGCATAGAAGATGGTGACCACTGCTTTTGGATTCTACTCATGCTTACCATCAGGTAGGGTAAAGTCAGTATATATTGGCAGCTAATGCTTAAAAAATAACCTTTTTTTTACAATTTTACTTTCTCTGAATATAACTATAGCTATCTTGTAACATTTTTCGAGAATATCCATTGTTATTAAAGGCGTTTTTTTGCGAATATAAACACAATATTATCGATGTTAATGTAAACATCAGTGTAATAATATTTTCAATATTACTTGTTCTAAAAGAATAATATGTTCGTACATCAATTACCGTACATATCCAGTTTTTTTGTTTGGTATTAAAATAATCATTCTAATAAAATAAATATGAAATTAACTCTATCTATCTGTCTGTGATGCTGTCACGGTACGGCAAGAAGATAGTATGATTCTTGAGGAAAGACATAGGCTAAGCTTGCCCGCTATAACCAACATAGTCTTATTATATTTTATTAGCGCCTCGAATAGGATGTTAAGCTGTCGATTTCAGATGTCATATGAGTTGGAAATCTTTAATTTGATAGAAGCTTGCGGAGGTCTGATGGCAGTTCATGTAAAAATTTGAAGTTTAGCTGAATTGAAATAGACCTAAAGATGGCCCAACTTTTTGCAAATGGCTTACAGGAAGTAACAAGAATATATCAATTTATAATTAAGGCAGCACCAATGTTTGTGCATTAATGTTATGTGCCTCTTAGCTTTTAAGGTGTATGTTCTTGTTGGTTGTCCTAATAAAATAAAATAAATCTTATGAGAGCTGTGTATGCAGTATTAGTATAAATTATAGACTTCATAATTGTATAGCAGTTACTTGATTTGTACGTTAAGTCCTTCCATTAATATTAAATAAATTAAGAAATATTTATAGTTAGTCAGTTACAAGTGACGTTAATAACAGCGTCTTTAGTAAAAGATAATAAAATAAATATTGTTTCTTTCATCCTTGTAGTAGTGTGAGTGTAAAAACATTATTATATTTGACAGGTATTGCGCTGCCATGACAGTTCGCGGGTGAAAGCGCGGGAGATTTGACAGATACGCAATATGAGGCTGAAAGTTTATTTGTATTGTCACATAGGTATGTAATTTTATTAAACATGCCTCTTTTATAACTTAGGCAAATATCTATACAAATAAAAAAAAAATCTTTTGATCATACATAACTTGTGTATTGCTAACTTGTGTGTTTTTTATACATCATGATAGTAAGACTATCAGTCACAATTATCTCGCCCGTGGAGACAATCCTGTGAGCTTCAATGTATTTGATAGAGTATCTTCTTAGAAACATATTCTCGGTCAATTAACATGAGATGGAAAATTTTACCTAAGTGGTATACACATAATTGAAAATTATTTTCAATATAAATTCGTTTCTTAGAAAAGATATCTGAGTCTACTTAATTCGCTTTCCAGACAGGTCGATATATTATTGTGTCAAAATTTCTTTATATTTTGTTTGTAGTGCTGTTCGTCATATGTTGTTTTATTACCTTACTTGACTTTACACGTTATTAGGTAACAAGTTGCATTAACAGTTTAGTCTCGACTGTACTTTTATTTAAATTTAAATTCTTCTCCTATAAAGTTCCTATAGATGCTCGTGTCAACAACGTCTAGGGAATTAAATGTACACCATGTGTTAGAGGCATAAGGTCCAATTCTTATTTATTACTTCCAATGAATTGTGGATTGAGTTATACCTTCTGTTTCGCAGAAGTTAAAATTTTACTTCAAAGTCTAGAGTTTAAAGATAAGCTGGCGCAAATATATATAAATGTAGTTTGTGCAGAGATAGTAAATTAATAAGGTGGTTAGTTTTGATGACTACTACGTCTGCAAACGAGCAGACGTATCTATCGCCTGATGACGTAAGCGATCACCGCTGCCCATGAACACCAGCAACACCAGAGGCGTCACAAGTGCGTTGCCGACCTTAATTTAATTTATTACAAAAATAGTATGAGAGTACGATCAATCATTGTTTGGTATCTGAGTACAGTAGATATATAATGTGGCGACTACCATATACAAGCGCAACAACAATACAAAATACTACAGCGCCATCTAACGCAGATACACTGAATTACGTAGTTACGCACAATATGAAGACACTACCAATCCTGAATCACGCAATAGAATTTACCGCGCGGAGGATCCTCCCTTTATGTAGGAGGGACATGATACCCGTTCCTCTACTGTATGTATACAACATCCCAACATCAACCGTTGGGCCGTGGCTCGCCAGGCATGATCACCTCGCCTGGTCGTAAGATCAAGGACATGACACCAGTTCCCCTACTAATAATATGATTGCATTTAGCCATGTATACCAATACTAATTCAGCTACAAGGACTCGATTTATATATGGCGAAATATGCAAGTCTAACATCTCTTTATTTATTTTTTGTAGTAGGCAGGATGTAGGAGCAGAAGGATAACTTTTCAAGGATAAAATATTTTGAGTTGAGGAATAGATATTTTTACTTTATTTACAAACTGAAACACAATAGAACTGTATTTTCACTATCGATATTTCAAACTCTAAATTGTGTTTCTGTCAGATGAAAGCCTGTAGCCTTGCAGCCCCCTACGGGACCTAATACTATTATGTTTTAAAGGCGTGTGTGCAAGAGTACTCTTGACAATCTCTTTGGAGAATTGCAGGCTTCGAAATTGGTTCACTGTGATCGTTTTACTGCAGACTATTTTTGTACTACCTTTAGCTTAGATAATTAATTTCTATTTTAAGAGAAAACTCCCGCTCTAGAAATATAGCCTGCGCCGCGGGGGTTATTTACACACATACATTAAATGAACATAAAGAACACTCAAACTCAACAATTTCTGGATTACATAAAGCGTTGTTCCATTTGAGGATTAAACTATCAACACTCTCTATCTCACTATTATATAGTTTCTTGCTGGTTCTTTTTCATACGAATGACATTTTTGAAATGCGCAACTAGAGTCGACTGCATCCATGGCCTAGTAATTTAAGTGGTTGCCGTGTCGATTCCTAATTGTCAAGTTATATCGGTTCAAATCCTACATGGGACAACATTGTGTAATGAAAAAATGGTTATTTAAAACATGGGTATTCCTTGTGTCAGTTACATGTATGTTTATAATGTCCCCCGCGACACAGGATTTATTCATAGTGCGGGAGATAAACTTGATATAAATGATTTTTAATTTTGATTCAGCGCTCTAGAAAGTTGCTAGATGTCCGCTTAAACCACTACAAGACCCATTCAGACGCTTATAATATTCAATACTTAATTTAATAATACTTCCTCAAACTGTTATCACTATAGACTAAGATAATACATATAAATGTAACTGAACTCCAGCCAATTCAACAATATTGCTATAATTATAGAACAATATTGAAATTGAGATCACACCTAACTTCCGTACAAATGAACAAGTTTAAGTGGGTCATAGTTCAAATACAAGAAATGTTTATACATTTTGAAAAGGGAAAATTTGGTCATATTAAATTTTTGGGCGTAATATCAAATCAAATGTCATAAATATCAAATGAACGTAGCATGTGCTATATCAGCACATGCTACGTTTATTTGAAAATTTATTATATTCTGAAAGAAAATTTAAAAAAAAGTTGAAATTTTAAACTTTTGTAATTAATAAATTATGTTGGAAGCCAACTGATCTCATGAGACACTAAGAAATAAGTATTATAATACATTAAATTTAGATGTCATATCACAAAACTATAATATGTGTTGACGTAAATAAATCAAAGCGCGACGAAGACACCTCCACGTCCCATCAGCGCAGAATTGGAGGGAGAACTGACAGCGTTGACACCTGTCAGTCGGGGAGCGTTTATGAGGCGCGCTATTACTCACCGGTATGTTTAATTATTATTTTGTCCGATTGCTCGTGACGCACTCGGAGCATTTGCGAAGTTAGTTCTGATGTTTGTTTCGGTTGATGGGCGTTTCAATTTAAGTGTTTAGCTGTTGGATATTTCTATATATATATGAAGATATATGAGAATTGTTTCTAAACTGTTGGTTTTACAAAATAAGATTATTTCCACATTAGCAAGAGGTATGATACTAATATCAATTAACGTCGTATAACTCTAATGGAATGGAAAAAAATAAAAACCGTCCCTAGTAGCCAATGTCCCGAAGTCATTAAAATTTTAAATTTGTTGATACCAATGATTACTTCCCGACAGTTTATTTTTTTTTAAAGGATTGTTATTTTAACACCTTTGATAACTGCGTTTTAATTTTAAGATATAATTACGATTTGAATTTATTTTTCTAATGTATAATTGCTAATAATTTCAACAATCTCTGTAAAGTAGGATTTATAGTTCAGTTTTTACCTTAGTTTATCAAAAAACTTGTGGTAAATTTGTAAACGGTGCTGCGGACTGTTCACCGGCACTCTCATTTATATTCTCAAGTTGTATAGTAAATCACTCAAGTTCTCGATATTCGTACAAGTTCTGCAAATATTTCGAGTTTACGATAAAATTTCAACTTTTGTCAAGTTTAGAAGTGAGTTATAGTGGTTGGATGCACGCCGTAAACAGGAGGAATGCGATACAACATAATTTAGATCGTGTTTTCTAACAGCTAGGGAATGTTTTCGTTTGCGTGCCGTTTGTGTTTATGCTATTTCGCGAAGTAAAATAAATTATGCTTAAAATCTATTTCGAGATGTAGATACAGCTGTCTTATACCTACAACTGCTTTGTGTATTTATTTGTATAATAAATAATGATGGCTTAATATGTATTTGCAAATAGGAAAACTTTTGATTTAATAGTTGTTGTTGTATATTGTAAAATAAAGTCCCCTGTCAAGGCTATCTGAATGTAGTAGACTTCAGAAGTATAGATAATATAATTGTTTTAAATAAGACAAAAGAATTAATGAGGATAGTTTAGGTGATAATTTCTTTAAAACTATTGTACACATTGACTAAGTTATGCCAGCGATTGAATTAATACGAGAAGGTATTCGGTACTTCTTTTTCTACTTCTTGTGTATAAGAAAAATATTTGTTAAGAAATACAATTCCAATTTCTGCAATTTCAATATGATGCTAAGCAATGTAACAGATTGTGTTTTTAGTGTTATTTGTGTTTAGTATAGTATAAATGTGCTTGAGGTCTTGGGTTCTATTCCCGGGTCGGATCATATGTTTGTATTATCTGCAAATATTTGTTTCGGAATTTGGGTGTTTTTTATATATGTTTTTAGAAAAAGTGTATATCCATAACACAAGCTCTGTTAAGCTTGTGACTAGATGTGGTTGTGTGTTAGATGTTCGGAATATTTATTATTATCATTGTATTTAATATAATTACTTTAAGGTCATAATGTTAGTTAATAAACATTTGCATGCATGCATGCAGAATATGGTACGATCAAAAACCACCTATATGACACCCAATTTCAACTTATGATCTATGCAAATAAATTAAAAAAATAAAGTTTGACGAATACTGTTATATGGCATTTATATACAATAACAACGACAGTAAACATTGTTAGACACCTCCTAAAGTCCCTCTCAATCAGAAATGATTTACCTTCCACAACTTGGTGGCCATGGCTCATATATTAATTCCATCTTTGGAGGGTATCCCTATAAATTTGGCCGCCATGTGGAGCTAACGTCCTGCCTAATTAGGACAACTTTTGCACAATGATCGTAAGGGTATTAGATTATATATACGTTACGATGTGGAGGAGATAATTTTTGAAGATGTTTGTACCTACTTGTGATGAAATATAGGATTTTTAAATTTGGAGACTTAAATTTTAAACTTAAACTTATGTATTTGTTTCTTTATTTTTTATCCGATTGTGTTGGACATTATGTCATTTAATTAAACTAAGAGAATCCTACTAATATTATAAACGCGAAAGTTTGTGAGTATGTAAGTGAGTATGTTTGTTGCTCTTTCACGCAAAAACTATTGAATGGATTTTGATGAAACTTTACAATAATTTAGCTTAGGTATACATCAGAATAACACATAGGCTACAATTGAGAAAGATACTAGCTTCGTCTCGCGGTTTTGCCCACGGTTATGGTCGTACCACGGGGTTCAGCTAGTGGAAAATAATTTAAATTTTTTTTAGTTGTGTTAAAAAAAATAGATATTACCATTAAAAAATAACGTTTTGGAAGCCTTTTCACAAAAATCAAGAAGATATTTTAGGACAAATTGTAGTCTAGTTACGTATAAACAGATTTAGCATGATTAGATGTATCTAGCTGTAAGTTTTCCATAAATAAATAAATAAATAAATAAAAGCACTTCTGTCAAAATTTCTATTCAATTTGATAAATTTAAAAGTTAGTACCAATAAGTTATAAGATTCTTTTTACAATAATATACAATCAATCGATTATTCAGAAAAGTAATATTGACCTTGAATTCATTTTCTTTATCACCATGTTATTGCTTCGACATCCTTATGAAGAGATAAGCCTTTATGATGAAAACATATGGGTTTATCTTTATACAAGGTAGATTTACTAGATGACTAAATGAAAGGCAGTACATATTTATATCAATTGGTCAAAAACAGTAAGTTGACCGCCTCGTGGGCTCAGTGGTAGCGTACGCGCGTTTTGGTTGTTATAGTGTAAGTGACCAGTTATACAGAAACGGGAAGGGTTATATTTTCTTAGTCCACAACTGAACATTAAGTACCGACGGAAACCTGAAACGTACATAATTTCTAAAACAAGTTTTTCGTAAAGTTTGATTCAACTGTCAGAAGTTCGCAGGGTCAGCTAGTTTTAAATACACATGAATTTAAAACAAAAAAAAACCGTGATAAAAAGCTATTTTATAACAGAACATTGAACGAATGATAGCGTAACTACTAACAGGCCGTTATCGACTTTGAAGTAACCTTCTGTAATAATTTAGTCAGAACATAGTTAGTTGAACAACTTGTATATTATGCAAACTTACACAAACTTTGATTGCGCGACTCAGGCTTGGTATATTAATTGACTGTTACAACATCTGTTGATAATGTTTAAGTTCCTATAAATATTCTGGTTTCGTTGAAAGTTTAGGGTCCAGAAATTATTGCTTGATGGGGTTTGTATAATAGTTTAAGTGACCAGGTGGTGTGTTCTTAATGTTGTTAGCAATTGAAGAGGTTTTGTTAGTTAGTTACATGATACTACTATTATGTGTCTCTAGAGTGGAGAAGAAGAAGAAGCAGAAAAAGTATAACTTCTATATTCTATTCTATACACTTAGGTACACGACAGTTAAAAACAATATACGTATAGGTTTTGTTTTGTTTTTGTTTGACATGTGAGTTTAGTTAATTATTAACCATTAGAATCAGATGTAGGGATCATTATCTTGACTTCTAAGTCAGAGGTAATCGTTCAAATTTTACCCGAAATAAATAATTGTGCATCAAGCACAAACTTAAAATTTCGTCTATATAATTTAGGTAGTGGCATATATGTACTTATGTTTAACAGCTGTTTGGGTTTACAAAATAGAATTATAGAGTAGTGGTCACCATACTGACTGCGAACGCAGATAATGCCACGATGGTGACTTACACTATGGCTGTCTTTGATTTTGGATGCTGATGATTGCATGTTTATTGTCATCGTTATTGCGATAAGTAACTTTCTTACCTTCTCAAAAGTAAAAATTTTCAAACGCTGAATGTTGCTGTTCTATTAAATTATTATCAGTAACAAGCTGACCCTCGCAACCTCGTTTACGTCTACTACTGCCCGTAGCGTGATAATTTCCCCCCGTTTTTTAAACATTGTTCATTAAGGCTTTGCTCCTATTGATGATAAATGGACTATCCAGCACTGAAAGAATTTTTCAAATCGGACGGTTCCTGAGATTAGCGCGTCAAAATAAACAAACAACCAAACCAACTCTTCAACTTTACAGCATAAGTATTATTATCAGTAATTATATTACGCAAAATTTCTAAGAACCACCCATTACAATTCCATTCAACTCCAATAGTACGGACCAAGAACACTCCGCAAAGAATAAAGCCCCTGGATTTCCTCACGAAATTAAAGGGATAAAAATGAACACTTATAATCCAGATTGTGGCACCTTCTGACAAAAGAAACTTTACCAATATTACAAGTCAATTCACGTATTAAGTTTGCTAAGAGGGTTCTACGGGATTGACGCTCACCGTGTTCAGATTGGAATGCTTCTGAAAAGGAAATGTAAAAAAATAATCTTAAATCTATTTTTGTATACTCAATGTATTTTTTTATGTATTAGGTGGCAAACGAGTAGACGTACCACCCATGGACACCCGCAACACCAGTGGCGTCACAAGTGTGCTGCCAGCCTTTGGGATGGGGAGGAGTTGGGGTATAGGCCTCTGGTATCCTTACTCACTCAGTAAAACAGCGCAAGCGCTATTTCACTCTGGTTTTCTGTGAGGCCGTGGCATCACTCCGAGCCGGCCCATTCATGCCGGAGCGTGACTCTCCCACGGTAAAGATATAAAGTGGAAAGATTATAGAATTTTATTTTTATTGATTTGTGCATGTTCAAACGAAATTCAATTTTAGATATTGAATTCGATCGAATGTGATCGAGCATAGGTATCGCCTGATGGTAAGCGGTTACCGCCGCCCATGGACAACCGCAATACCAGAGGCAGCACAAGGTGTTGCTGGCCTTTGGGGGATGGGGGGAAGCCTACTCCCTACTACACTACACTCGGTGAAACACAGCGTAGGCGCTGTTTCACACCGGTTTTCTGTGAGGCCGTAGTATTACTCCGGTCGAGTCGACCCATGCATGCCGAAGCATTATCAGAAATATAATTATAGTTGTAGATGAATTAAGTCGAAATTATAATTTTAAACATTCTTAATCATTGCAATTATCATGCTTAAAAAAAACTCGCTGTTAAAGACTCAAGCTTGACTATTATTATCCCGGCTAGGCGGGAATCTGCGCGCATTACCGAGGATCACAAAGGAAGCCGAGAGCCAACTACAAGATCTGGGGCATTAACGCGTTCGCGGAAGGAGTTCAGACTGCGGGACTAAGATTATTGTATTTTTAATGATGCAATAATGGTTTAAGAAGCAATCAAACTACATTTATATAAACAGCTTGATTTAAGTCAATACATCTGAATATAAGAAGCTTCTCAGTGCTTTAAAGGCATTTTCTAAACACTTACCATGACTTTTCTATATTGATAGTCAAATTAAGTCTATGAGATTTTAAAAATATTATTTAATTTAATTTTAAAAAAATATATTAATTTTCTTAACTATTTTTAGCACTGGATGTTTCTCTTAGTTAATATCTAGACTGTATAGTGTGACACGATGACATTATACTTAATTATTTCAATACTCGTACTAACTATAACTTAAAACAATTCTAGATTGATTACTAACTTCGTATCTAAATAAACGTAATCCAATCAAGACCTTTTAAAAACGTGTGATTTGAACACGGCAAAAAAATCAATTTTAAATTTGGACCTAAATCACTGCCTAGGAGTACACCCTAGTAATGTATGGAATAAACTCTCTATGGACTCGCTTTAAGAACCCAGAGATAAAACGCCGTAGATCACAAAAACCATACACAATTAACCCGTATCAGCGAGTAGAAAGCTTAATAAGGTGTGAACGCGTGACATCTGATGACGGTCGGGCGTGTAATTAAGTTTTTTAAACGAATTTTCATTAACTTTGCATGTCTTTGTCACATCTGTTAATTAACGGAGGGAAATTATGAGATTATATTTCTATGGTGAAAATTGTAGGTGTTCAGTGAAAATTTCAAAGTAATTTACATCGAATGATGAATGCAAGGTACCTGCTTATACTGATGTAATAATTAATTGTGATGTTTATTAAGTGCAGAAGGGTAAACTGGGTTTCATGTTAATGAAAATTTAGACCTAAAATTTTGTGCAAGATTAAACATATGTATAAAATTACTAGACCGACTATTTCATTAACGCAGTGCCTAAACCGTTATTCAAAATTCGGTTAGCTGATTCTTTGTATGTTTGTAGGGTTTGCAAATATCACCACTAACGAAGTAAATAATACAAGAAGAGTTGAACTTGACCAATAAGATTAATGAATATAAATAAATATTTTCAGATATCTAACACACAACGCTATCTAGTCCCAAGCTAAGCAGAACTTGTGTCATGGTTACTAGACAACTGATATAAATACATACATATTTTTTTTGTAAATACATACATATTATACATAGAAAACACCCAAACTCCGAAGCAAACATTTGTAGATTATACAGATACTAGGGATTCAGTTTCCTCATAGCTTAACGTCAATAAGTATTTTGCCACGGACTTTTTACAGGCAAAGTAAGTTAAGCCGTAGATATTACACTTAGCATTGATTTTATTGTACAAACACAGACCAAGATGCATAGAAAACCTGTTAAAGAATGAAGCATATGTGTGTGGGATGACCCAAATTTTATCCTTTCTACGTGTCGTGATTTCTTTGTATGGCGTATGTAGGGGTTGTATCATAACTATCTGCAGTATATAAAGTTGTCTCACATTGAGCACATTCCATGATTTGTATAAGTCATATGTATAATGTAGCCACCTTTAGTATCGCTCTGTGAGCTATCTCTAGAGGCATCAGGATAGTTTTTGCTGCTCCGCCCCAGCAAGAGATACCATAGTTAATAATAGACCGACAAAGCGCATCGTATACGTTACGTATTATAAATTGATTGGCAACACATCGCAGGGTTTTATAAACGTAAATCAATTTTCTGACTCGGGCTGTAAGAATAATAAAATAAAATAAAATTCATTTATTTAGTTATAAAAGATACAATAATTTACAATTAAATTCTTAAGTTTATAAATATAGTACGTTAATTGTTATTTGCCCGAACTAGATTGAATCTGTATCTCAGGCGGAGAAAATGCTTACAAAATATTTTTTTATATACTTAAATTTACATAATTAGTGCATAAAGTAACAATATAATTAAAAACATACATAGCAATTTTGTAGTACTAGAAATAAGTGGGTCAAAAATAATGCGCTAAGACAGCTCAGCAAAATAATTTTATTTACATATTTCAAGTATCTGCTCAGTTTGCTCATACGACAAAATTTGTAACCAATTGCGTATTGTGTTTTTACAATTAACATAATTTAGTTTATAAATAATTATTTCTCTATTTAACCTATTATATAAAAATGGACCCAGAAAAGAAAAAAATCTGTTTGAATAAATGTATTTTGATCCTGATTGTGAGGGTCCCTGAAAAATCGTCTTAAGCGGGTTATACTGTATATAGAATTTCTTCATTTCCAAAGTTAGAAAAACCAAGTTCAAAACAATTTCTTAAATTCTCGAAGAGCTGGGTTGACATTCGTAATAGACAAGTTCCATATATACGTAAGTGGACCAAGTTTTAATCACCAAATTTAAACGCTTTTGTCTGCCTCGTCGCGAATATACGCACGAGTAATATATATGTAATTAAATAAATATGATTCATCTTTTTGTATTTCTATATCACATTTTCTTAGGTTTATATGTACATATATATTAAAATATCTTAATTAGTAGGTAATTAATCGTGGTTAATTCAGTAACTAATGTAATGGTAAATTGTAGTATTGATATAAGCATTAATATGTCAGAATCATGGGTAAGCCGCTACCTAATCTAGATTAGCTACCTAACAATACATATTACTAATATTAGTAATTTTAGAATAAATATTGTATTAAGATTCTATAGATTCATATAGTGGTAATCTTGTAGTATATATTCTCTCTATTTTGTTCTATGTGCTTGGTTTCTTTCTAACTAGTATATTGTACCTTCCAAGCTTTACTTTGTGTCGTGTCGTTGTTCACATCTAAAAGTATATTTGTGAAAAGATTTTAATAATAAATAAATAGGAGCTTTGAACAAGAGAACATTCTTGATTGTGTTATTCTCTAATTCAAATCATCTTTCAAAAAAAGAAAATTCCAATTTATTTTGTTGTTTTTGTATGTTTATTAAATAATTTTAAAATTGATAGTTGTGATTTATGCGATAAATTAACTATTATTAGACACGAACATAATAAGGGGACACATTGTGCATCTTATAACGACCTAACCGTTCAGACAACTGCTTCTCTAATCGGATTTCAATAACGTTTTTTTTTTAATGAATTCGCATTCACATGAATGAATCACCAGTGATTAAAAAATGAGAAACAAAGAGAACTTATGTAACTGCGTTGCATTGTCAATATTTTCAAAGAAGAGTATAAATATACTCTTCTTTCAAAAGATAACTCCCGTACTAGGGATATATGCTGTGTCGCAGGATACTTTACAAACACAAATGAAACTTACACGAAGAACACCCAGACTTAGACAGAATGACAATTTGGGGATCACACAAAGTGTTGTCCCGTTTGAAGTTTAAACCTTCAACACTTAACGCAGTCAAAAGTAGCGTGGCCACCGATTAAATCATTAGACCATCCGTGCAGTCAAATATATCGTGATACTATGTGCTACAACATGTACTCAAAGTAAATAAGATTGCATTGACTTAAGGTCCATTTCAATTGCTATCATATCTACATGTTCATATTAAGACTACGATTAGTGGATGTAATATGATTAGAAAGGCAAATTGAAATTATATGATAATTTACACACATATGTTATTCTCATACAATATTGTAATTCGAGTTTTAATTTTGTTGTATGTATTTGAATCAAATTAAAAATATTTTTCCATTAACCAGCTTTAGAATTTGGAGCCACCTTAGGAAGCTTAAAATAACAGAGATAATTTAATAAATATATTTACATTTTATATTTGGGCCTACCAAAATGTGATGGAAAGCATAAGCAGAACCCAAGGATAGTGGTTACCATACTTATTGCGAATACAGACAATGCAATAATGTAGCATGATTCACACTATGGCGACCTATTGAGATGTTTCTGCATCATTGCACCTGCGGTCTTGCACCCACTAACGAAACACGACAGCACGAATGTTATAACTTTAATTTGATCTCCTGTATATTCTCTTATTCTGTACATTTTAATTTAGAACTTAAGTAAGATTTAACTACGGATGCATGCAAAATTGGAAAGCCAAATATGAGGCCACATATCTCGAACAATATTGGTGTTCAAGTTCGAAACAAGTCGTGGTTCAGACCAGTAATTTATTCGCACACTGGCCATGTGCTTGGCACTAAGCCGGCAGCTCATTGTGCTAGTCGCCAGGTATGGTTTCAGATACAGCGATTAGCGAATTATGAACACTTACTTGAATTATCCTTTCAGGATTCACAATATGTATAAAGTGTCAGCCAATGACCATGAACAGTACAATCTGTACAAACTTTTAGTTTATATAAAGGTGGCTAGAGTATATTATACGTGATGGTAATCAATCCCTGTAAATCATCGAACATCGCGACTTTGATACATCATCAAACATAGTAATCCATGCAGGTTACTGCAGTTACTTTAAAAATAATAAAATCGCTTGCCATATTCACTGGAACCCAACCTTATATGCCCCAGTTGTACTAACGCTATACTCGAACACCACTATCGTCGTAAGAAGATACTTAATGGACACATTAATTGTACACGAAGCGACTCATTTAATCCGTTTTATGAGTTTCTGGGCGATTGACTATTTAAATGTGAATCTAGTATTTATTTTTATTTGGCTAAATTGAATCATATCTTGTTCATGTTGAAAGCTACATTTATAGATGTAAGCTTTGAGAAATTCAAATTCAATGAAGTAAGTATGTTTTCTTTTAAAGTTTCCTTTCAAACTTAAGTATTGTTTCAAATTTTCTAAAGATAACGATTTAAATACATATAAACTTCCTCGACCAAACTGACTGAATTTTTCCATGTCGTATATACGAGTATCTAAAAAAAACGGATTTATAGAAATTTCACGCTTAAGGGAGTAACATATGTATTGTACGATTGTATGTAATTACGTCATTATTAAAGTTCGAAATAAAATGTGATCGTACGAACGAATTCGCAGATTAATTTGCTTAGATATATTTTAGTGTGCATTTTATACCATAAAAATGTTAATAATGTACACAGGACCTCAAATCCAGCGTTATATCTCCTGGGGTTTATGTTTACGAGCCTAGCGCAACACTGATGGCATTGATAGTACTTTTCCATTTTTTTGTTCACGATATTACATTATTTTTTAAATAAATATTACTCAGTATTTTCATAGAAAGAGGACAAAAGGACAGACGGGTCATCTAGTTAGTAACATTCGCTGTGACATACCACATCGCCACCTTTTAAGAGAAGAAGACTGGCCCCACAGAATGAGATTTTATTCGGTAACCTTATTCACTTGGTGAAAATGAACGAAAACTTTTTAAAATACGTAAAATTTAGCTTCATATGTGTGACTGATGTCACTATAAGTATTATTTTATACCACGGCCTCACAGAAAACCGGTGTGAAATAGTGCTAATGCTGTGTTTCACTGAGTTAGTGAGGATACCGGAGGCCCATACCCCAACTCCTTCCCCCTTTCCCTCTCCATTACCCAAAGAACGGCAACGCACTTGTGACGCCTCTAGTGTTGCGAGTGTCCATGGGCTGCGGTAATCGCTTACCATCAGGCGATACGTCTGCTCGTTTCAATCTAGCCGAGACACAGATTCAATCTAGTTCGGGCAAATAACAATTAACGTACTATATTTATAAATTTAAGAATTTAATTGTAAATTATAGTACCTTTTTAACTAAATAAATGAATTTAAAACTTTTGAAATTTTTTTGTACCACTCCGGTCGAGCCGGCCCATTCATGCCGAAGCGTGGCTCTCCCACGGGAATGGTAATAAGACTGCCACGTAAAGGATGAAGATATAGGTGAATTAAAAACATGAAGCTTGTTCAAATTCACTTCGTCGGCTTCATACCCAACTGTCACAGTAATCAAGCTATATTATCATTCACACCGAGTAGGCCCATATGAGCTGAAGCATAGATTTAACATGATAACCATCGAATGTCATTCCATTCCCAACCTTTATTGCTGTTCTTGGACTTGTTTGTGTTTAGTAACCCTGAACTTAGCGGTCAACTATCATAGTGAACTGATTGGAGATCGTTGACTCAATTCCCATCTGGGACAAAAAATGACAAACTTTTGTTCTGGGTCTGCGTGTAATGGTATCTAAGAAGTATGTAAGAACATGTTACTATAGTACAGACTCTGCTTTGTCCAGAATCAGACGATGATCAAGTGTGTGAGATTTTTTATGTATCTCCCTGCCAATATGACTATACTCTACGTGGTGGAAAGCGTAACAATAATCCAAGAGTTGTAGTTATCTTACTCATTGTGAATGCAGACAATACAATAATGCAGCATGATGACCCACGCCATGGCGGCCTAGTAACATACTGACATTTTAGGTTGATTTTCTGCGCAAGGTTGGCTGTTAAATTTACAAAAATCTGAACTAATTTATACATTTGCCATTCCTTTTACGCCACTTGAAATGCCTCTGTCATTAATTTGTCGTAATGAGTACAAAACTACATCGGAACGACACATCGTTAGCGGTCTCTCCGCAACTCGTTATTTTATGAAATTCTTTCAAACCAAGATCGTTATCGTTGTGTTGTATTTGTAAGTAATGGGACGATACCGACACGAACGTTTATTGAGTGAAAAATCTTGCTCATTTTCTAACTTTGTTATTAAATTTAAATAAATCGAAATTTTCTGACCGAATTGAAAACAATAAAACATCTTAAGTTATCTTCTTGTACATTGGTTTTAAACTGCAATACTAATCAACCATAAAAAAAGGACGGGTTGCACTCCGGTAGTGCCGGCAGAAGTGAAAACTTAAATATTAACGATATTTTGGAATGGTTAGAGAATAATTTTGTACGAATTGCTTTCATTATCAGTATAAAAGTACTATTATTTATGTGGTGGAATACAATATTCATTTATTGCGCTATCGTACACAAATATGACAATTTATACTACATATACATTCGCGCAAGCGCCCTGCGCCGCCTGTCCTGTCACGTGACCTGACGCGAGTTTATACGTCCTCTCTCCATCCGTCTTACGAATTTTCTATCAGGTCACGTGACCTGACGCGAGTTTATACATTTTTACCCATTCCAAAAAAGTACACAGCGCCGCTAAAGAAGTTTTCACTTCAAAAATTTAATAGTTGAATAATAAATCAATCTGAATAAATTTGAATTATAACAATTACTCTTGAATTTATAAATAACTATTTCGTATTACTTGAAAAGTTTTTATCTTTAAAGAGAATTCTTCGAAACACTCGGTTTATTTAAATAGCAAAGGTTTTCGAATGTTATACGAAATTCACACGATAAATTGTACGTAATTTTAATAATTTTGACTTTAATAATTAAACCTCACAAACCTAATAACAGCAAATACATTATAAAACTCACCTTACAGCTTAATGCTAGAAGCAGTGTATGTTTAACTATCGGCTCACCAAAACCGATTCAATGGTATCCTACTAATATAATAAACGCGAAAGTTTGTAAATATGAATGGATGGATGTTTATTACTCTTTCACGCAAAAACTACCACTACTATTGGATTTTGATAAAACTTTACAATAATATAGCTCTTACATCAGAATAACATATTATAGGCTACAAATTATAAAGGTGCTAGCTTCGCCTCGCGGTGTTGCCCGCGGTTATTGTCGTACCGCGGGTAACACGAGAGGTTCAGCTAGTATAAATGTAAAGAAAACCATTACTAGTTTTTCTTAACTATTTAATTTACCGCGTAAACCGCAGACATTTTTAGATGTCGCTTTTGACATCTAAAAAGACTTAAAAAAGAGCATGGTGAGGAAAAATAATCTGAGAACGACAATACTGTAAAATAAATATCTACACCTAAAATAAAGGCTTTAAATGTTGTTTTTTGTCTTTACAGGTGAGTAATAAGAGTTATTTGAAATAATGCAACAAAATTCTTGTATTCACAATAAGTTTTGTTAATAAATGGTTTTGTCTTTACAGAAAACGCAATTGTGTCTTTATTTCATAATAAACTTATTATACCTATAAATATAAATGTTTTATTCATCTAAGTTAAGCTCAAAGAATTTATCTCAAAATAATCACAGTCTTATATCATATACTAATAAGTGTCCCCAAATAATAATTATATCTAAAACATCGCAGTATAATCGTATAGTATAAACAAACTCAATCGCATAATGAGATGCGCTCTCAAAGAGACGATATAAATTATAGATCGAAGTTTTCGCATCACTATCCGAGCTCTATTTGCGGTCTCAAGAGCAAGACCACAGCTAGAAATCTTTCATCAAATTCTTATTAAGTAATATCGAAGCTGGATTTAATAAAATTATGAAAAGATTTCTTTTAAAATTATGAACCACGAGATATTGAGTTCCTTGTGGCCTTTCGTAGCTTTTTAAATACGAAAATATTTTATGAGTGTAATAAAATAATTACTTTGAAAATTATATCGGTGATAGTAATTAAATAACAAGATGACACTTCAGAATTTGGTACATATTTTTTTATGAAAAGGGAATACTTTAGGTGTCATAAAATTCTCCTTAAATCTTCGTATAAAGGTGAACGACCATTTTCTTGGTAACATAAATTAAATGTTAGACTGTAGGTAGGCTAAGAAGTACTTTATTATGTGAACATACTATGTAATGTAGGTTTTATATATATTTTTATGAACACTCAGGTTTGCAAAGTGAGATGTTTATAATATGTCATAGCTAAAAAAAGTAATATGGATCATTTCGCATCGTTTATTCTGTTTAATATAAACGTGGAAATACTTGTGCACATCGAAAATTCGGGTTGTTTAGAATTTCTTATTTTTGGCATTGGTATTTCATATAAAATTGGTTGAATTGTTTTTATATATAACATATTATAAGCATTTGTAAAGTTGCAAATTTCGTTTATTGGAACGAAGTTCCTTATGGCGCGTTGTGTAAGGGGAGCGTCGCGCTAGACGGAAAAATTGTCACGACACAATTTGTTGTCACGACACGACGACGACACACACAGATATTTTCGTTTCGTCTTTCTATTTCGAACTTCGTTCCATCCGGGTGTCCCTTGACACCTCTCAAGTTTTTTAAATTGTTCATAGGTTTAATTTTTTTATTTAGAAACACATTATTTATTTTATTTAAAATTTTATCATTAGCATAATAGTTTTGATAGATAAGGATAAGTTTTAATTACCGTGGGAGAGCCATGCTTCGGCGTGAATGGGCTCGACCGGAGTGATATTACGGCCTCACAGGAAACCGGTGTGAAACAGCGCCTGCGCTGTGTTTAACCGAATGAGTGAGGATACCGGAGGCCCTAAAGGCGGGAGGCGTAAAAATAAAAAAAAACGCAATGACTAAATTCCTCCGGGCCGCTGGCTTGTGTTGTCTATGTCTATGAAAACACCTAAATTCCAAAACAAATATTTGTGTATTATACAAACTTTTGGTCCGGGTATCGAACCTAATATATCAGAACAGTAGTCACGTACGCTACCACTGCACCACCGAGGTATTTTTGTATTATTAACAATTTCTTCCTCCGCTGAAAATGCTATTCTACGAAAGTGATAAATAAAAAGCCATGTATTTATGACAATAACACTTTAAAGTGAAGATTGATTTTACATAATTCTAGATACAAAATAAATCAGAATAAAATATTATTTGCTGCTTACAGTTTCGAGATAAAATGTAAGATATACGTTACTGTTTAGATATTTGCCAATGGCGAAATACGATGCATTGTGGGCGTGCTACTGACAGCGAGCTGTGCCAAACTAGACCAGTGGTGGCCTTTTTTGAAAAAATATATCGAAAATGGTGTTTTCTTTCTAAGTGATATATATTTTTTTATTTATTTACAACTTCATATATTAATGCATCGGTGCCGCAGTGGTAGCGTATCCAACTGCTGTGCTTGGGGTCTCGGGTCCGATTCCTGGGTAATCGTCACAAGAATGTTTGTATGATCTGCAAATATTCGTACATTGCAACTCCTTTTTTTCGATACTTAGCCAGGAAAAATGTTTTACTATAAGCGTGATCATTTGTTTCATGAATAATGTACTTTTAAACCATATTAGCTTTTGCCCACGACTCCACTCACTCGTTTATTTGCTAATCCTTATTGAAGAATCAAATTATCTTTATGCCATTTTTCATTAAAATAGATGCAGCGGATTAGTCGTTAAATCGTAACAGACAGAAAGAGTTATTTTCGAAATTATGATTATTATATAGATGTATTTAGAATTATATAAGAATATTTGTTAGTAATATATGCCTCCTTATTACACTAGTAAGACTAACATTATAGTCGGTAAAACCTTAGGCGTTTAAAACTTCTTTTTCTACTTTTTCAGACATAAAGACGCCAATCAGTCTCTTATGTAACTCACTTATATACAATTATAGAATGCTTTAATATTAAGCTGTACGTATACTCAGATAATAGAGATTAAAATTTTTAACTCAGTAATTTTAAATTTTTAACGAATAGTTTTAATTTTCAAGAAAACAAAATAATTAAAACAATTATGTATATTGTTCATGTACATATATATTTACAACCTTCAGTGCAAAACACATAACGTTCTTACAAATCCCCAAAAATACAAGACACAACAAAAGAATGCAATCGATAAATCACCGATTATCGATAGCCGACCCGCCCATCGCATTAGCCGAGTACGTGGCGATAGGCCAACTCGATACTGAGTTATCGATAGATGCACAGTACTAATGTGTCTGTGGGTACTGAGGTTTCCAAGTTATTTGTTGCAAGTGAATTGTGTTTTTTTTGTCGTGAGAATTTATTGGGTTAAAATTTTGGCTCGGAAGCTGTAGTGCTTTGTAAATACTTGAATTGAATGTTCATAATAATTAAATTTATAAGAAAACGTGACGAAGTTTGTTAAACAAAGTAGCTCATGTTACTCTTTATATCACCAGCTATCTGCCAGTGAAAGTCTCATTAAAATAAGTCCAGGATTCTGGAGATTAGCCGAAACCAACAGATAGACAGATAAACCTTTCCAAAAAAATATGTAAGTACTTTCATATTAATTTCGTGAAAAGCTGTTAATTTGATATTAAACACAGACACCTTAATTTTATTTATTTGTGTTGATTAAGAATTTTTCTCTGCATACTATTGACATCTCTTATTTTATCGCCTTTCGTATATAAGAGATTAAACAATTGGTTTACTTCATCATCATCATCATCTCAGCCGCAAGAAGTCCACTGTTGAACGTAGGCCTCCCTTGTTGACTTCCACATTGACCGGTCGGTAGCGGCCCGCATCCAACGAGTCCCTGCGATCTTAACCAGGTCGTCCGTCCACCTCGCGGGATGTCTTCCTACGCTGCGTTTTATTTGTTTACTTACAAATATAAAATTCAATTCAGTTCAATAACGTCACCTTTTATTTCATAGCAAATTATACAAGTTATAACTACTAAATAGCTTACTCTATTCAACAATACTCCATTTAACATCATACTCGTAACAATTACGAACAAAACGTTCGTACATAAACAACACAATGTAGGTACAGCAAAACGCACGCATTGCCCTAATTAAACAGAAATAAACTTTACATAATCAGTGCAATTGGTGCCATTATACAGTACTCCATGTCGCATGGAATTAGTCGAACAAGAAAGGTATATTGTTCTAGTTAAACAACAACTAGTAGTCGCTAGATACTTCTATTTCAGAATAATCTGTGTCTGGAAAAATACTCTAAATAGACTGTAAACAAATATTTCTATCTGATACCTTTCAAAACGAGCAATTCTTATATATCTATTATATATAATTCCAGTGTCACGATGTTTGTCCGGGATGAACTCCGAAACTACTGAACCGATTTTAACGTTTTATTTTATTAAATGTGTGCTTTGTTCCAAATTAAGATATTGGATAATTTATTTCTCAATTTGATAGGCTATATATATCATCACGCTAATACTAATAGGAGCGGAGCACCAATGATTAATGTTTCAAACACGGGGAAATTTTCACGCTACGGGCAATAAAAGACGCAAACGAGGTTGCGTGGGTCAACTAGTATTATATATATATATATATATATATATATATATATATATATTATATATATATATATATATATATATATATATATATATATATATTATATATAAAATCTGAATCTCTAATTTTCATAAAATTTTATACGCAGGGAGTTATGGGGGTACAAGGAACTGTCAAAAGCACTTTACTACTATGCGATAAAATCCTACATCCGGGAGCAGGACTAAATATCTAGATGGTTGGCAGTCCACAACTGTGCGATTTTTCCGAAACTTTCTGCCGCGCTCAACAAAACTGTGGAATGAGAAGTCGCCTGCAGTGTTCCCGGACCAATACGACTTTCAAACCTTCAAGAAAACAGCGTTCTCTTTCTGAAAAGGCCGGCAACGCAAGTGCGTTACAAGTGTATGTCCATGAGCGGCGGCAATCATTTGCCCCCTATTCCATAAAAAATAGGAGCCATGAAAATCCAGTAACAGTTTTTGTACATAACTAGTTGAAAAAACAATTACCAAGTACAGGCACATCTAGTTAAGTAACATCCTGTATTCAAATGCCATGATATCAGCGCACTACAGCCGCGAACATCCTGTATACCTAATAAATTTTCGCAATTTGCGGGACTGGTGCATGGCCAGTACATTGTTAATGCAATGTACTATTGTTACTATATAATTTTGACATAGCAATTAAATATAACTCTAAACAGGGTCACCGTTTTACTTGCTACCTTCGTTTCGAGATACCTTTCAGAATTACTATTTAATTATAACGCAACAAAACTATGGCTAAATATTAAAATGGCCCCTAAAATACTTGGGATGAGAACCAAACTTATATATAGGAACTTCATTTATTATTTATTGTACACAATAAACACATTTATATAAACTATTTTAATCCCGCGTGTAACGCCGCAGGGCGAAGCCAGTGTAAAAAAAGGAAATTTCAGTTACTCCTCATACGATCAGCTATCTGCTAATGAAATTTCCATCAAAATCAATGCAGCTGTTCCAGAGATTGTATTTACATTCATATGCATTGAGTGAAAAGCTGTTAATCTCAAATTACAAACAGACAAAGTTAAGATATGATAGTTGAGAAACAAAAGGGCGCAGTCATGCGTACTTCAGAAACGGTAGAGATTCAAGTTTCTCTACCGTAAAAATAAACTAACTTTACAATAACTAGAAATATAAAAGGAAACAAAAGCGGAAGGCAAGACAGTCTTTTCACCTCCACAGCAGTAACATTTTAATTATTTTTCTTGTTTTCTCAGTAATTATTTCTCTATTCATGTGTTGATATATTTTATCAAAAAGCAACTCACTGAAATAGTCCAAGGTATGTACTGTTCTTAATGAATTCAATGAAAACATTATTCGTTCTCTGAGACGTCTAAACGAATAATTTCAAGTTAGTTTTTCGTAAAATTGCAACTTTTAGCATCAATATTGTAAAGTTGATTAAAAAAATACGTAGAAAAAAAGTATTTTAAAACATTCAAAACAATAAAGTTCTTTTGATTTTTATCGAAGCCGTAATAAAATCAAACGTAAAAAGCCATTAAGAGCTTTGAGAAGTTTTATTAAATCTTTTGAAAGCAAAATTGTTGGGTAGCGTTATGAAATTATTTGAAAACGACGAATCTTCAAACGGTGAAGTGCTTACATTTATTGAAATGACTTTTTTCATCTAAATAACACATTTAGGATGAGCTTAGGGATAAGTACTAGAATGCAGTAAAGATGTGTGTTTTCTAACTCATCCGTAGATTCGACTTTGTATCCTTAACTCTTTTTATTAAGCTTGCTATTCAGAATTTTAATATGGGGTTGTAACGCCCTTTAGATCTCTGGTTTCTTCAAAATACAGGAGGCAGGATTGTTTTTTTTTTATTAAAAAGTACTCCAGTGGCCGACCTCAAGCACCTTACTCCGAGTTGTTCCCAAATCAACTTCACCTATTTTATACCTTTCGCTAATCATGTCAAATATGCTGCCAGGAGTCGCGTTCTCTGAATACCATTCCTACCTTCGGACATATTAGGAATAACGCATCAGTTACTAGGAAATGCAGTTCAATGTGTTTTACAAATTGATATTAAAAATATAAGTCATGTCCAAATTTGGCGAGTTTCCAGCGGTGCTCTCATGGTAGCCAACAGATAATCACAACCAAACGTAAGTCTTGGCAAATGTCTCAACTTTATCTCCTATTTTTTAGTTCTGTCAGTGGGAGCTAGAAACCATTTGTCTTTAGTTGGTAGATGGAAAATAATGTTGGGTTTTAAAGTCAAAGGCATAAACAGTTAGAAAGTAAGGAATAGAGAGATTTCTGTGGTATTTTCGTACGCATTTATAAGAAAGTAGAAAATGATGAAAACATATCTCTCCATACACGTTACGTGTTCTTCAAAATATTTTTAGCCACTACCACTTGAAATGGATGAGATTAACTCTTAAACAGTATCAATATAAATATAGACATATATTATTACTGCTGATACTGTGATCCTGTAAGGGTTCCGTTTTTTTCCTTTTGAGGTACGGAACCCTAAAAAGATAAAGTTTGTGAGATTGTAGGGGCTAATCTCTGCAGAACCTGAACTTTGAAACAAATATTTACAGACCATATAAACAATTGGTCCGACCCGGGAATTGATCCCGAGACCTCAAACACAGCAGTTGCATACGCTACCACCGCGCCCCCGAGGCATTCTTTTGTTTGCGTTGTACAATACAGAGCACAAATAAAGCATAAACAAGAATCTGTCATACTAATCGCTACTTTCTAGGATGCTTGAAACAATTCCTATAGCTCCGTAAGGAAGAAAAAGGAGGGAATTAATTAAACAACATGCGTTGTTAGTTTTGTTTGCCGATAGAAAACTTCGTCTCGGGAATTTAGAAAGTTTACTTTAATTAAATCCGACCTGCTTTATTCGGAAAAAGGAAATCTAAAGTATAAGAAATCGTGTTCTCCGATCGAGGAAAAAACGTGTTGGTTTTAGTTAAATTAGGTTTTAGATTAACGAATAAAATGCCAGATTACTTCGTTTCTGTTCACAGTACATACACAAATTTACATTACAAAATGTATTAAATTGGTTTGACATTTGTTACTTAATTATGGTGTAACGTCTGAGTGCACCTTTTAAACTTTAAATTTATTTGTAAAATTTACATCAAAGCAAAAGCACAACAAGTAAAAGTCACTATCAATAAGTGACTTATCCAAACGAAATTATAAATCTGAAAGTCTATCTGCCTATCTGTCTGTCTACTACGATTTCACTGCTAGACTGCTGCACCGATTTTAATGAATTTTGATACAAATATACTTTGGTTCTTGAGAATGGACATCTTGAATTACATTTCTTTACCGCGATAATCGTCATATATGTGAGCGGAGACGCGGCCAAAACCTAGTTGTCTTTATTTGAAAAAAAGACAATTTGTATCAGTTTTAATTAAATTCCAAGCCATCCCTAGAATTATAACCAAATATTACCAAGAGTATTATCGCAATTCACATAAATCAATAATAAAATCATGCATTATTTGAGTGTATTTACAAAATTTAACATGTAGTTATCTTTTACTAAAAGAGAAAACTGGTAAAAGAGCCATGCTCTTTTTAATTTAACTCATAAGTTTTTTTTCTGTTTATAAATATCTCATTCAGTTGACTGTGTGTGGAGTCTTTGTAAACTTTAGCGTCGCATGTCTTTGAGCGGCAAGCTCGGATTTAGGTTAATTAAAACGAAAACTAGGAATATTGTTACTGCTTTTAGCTTTAATAAGTCTCGCGTAATTTAGAGTTGAAATCATGCGGAAGATTTTGTGTTTACTGTTAAAATGTTGATTAAATTTCTTGCCACCGAAATTATTTTCGGTAGTAGTGTTGCTCGTGTTTGTACAGCGGTGAAATGCAGAGGAACATATTCGGTAACATGCGGCTTGGTTGATGCTGAAAATTCATTTCAACACAAAAATTCCTGCATCTGAATTTTGGTCAGTGCAAGAACTTAATTAATTTTAATGATTTTATATATTATATATGTAATTACAAAATAATTACATTGCCGCCAATTGTCACATTTGTATACTACAACTCCTTTTTGTCTATTTGTTATGTGTGTACAATAAAGATAAATAAATAAAAAAAAACTTGAGAGGTGTCAAGGGACACCCGGATGGAACGAAGTTCGAAATAGAAAGACGATACAAATATTATATTTACTTCAATATTTTACGTAATTTCTAGTTTTATGATATATGTGTACACAATAATATTAATAATAATAATAATGATAATGATGATAATGGTGAAAATGATGAAGATGATGAAAATGATGAAAATGATGAAAGTGATGAAGATGATGAAAATGATGAAAATGATGAAAGTGATGAAAATGATGAAAATGATGAAAATGGTGAAAATGATGAAAGTGATGAAAATGATGAAAATGATGAAAATGATGAAGATGATGAAAATGATGAAAATGATGAAAGTGATGAAGATGATGAATTGATGAAAATGATGAAAATGATGAAAATGATGAAGATAACAAATAAAATTTAAAATAGCAAAAAGTGTCGTGACAACCAAAAGTGTCGTGACAACAAATTATGTCGCGACAATTTCCGTCTAGCCCCCTTCGTTTTTTCGTTCATATCGCGCGATAAGGAACTTCGTTCCAAAAAAATATTATGTGTTTCTATCAGTTGTCTAGTACCCATAACATAAGCTCTGCTTAGCTTGGAAGCTAGATGGCGTTGTGTGTTAGATGTTCGAAAAGTATTTATTTTAAACTGTCTCGGTGGCGTAGTGGTAGCGTATGCGACTGCTAAGCTTGAGGTCTTGGGTTCGATTCCCGGGTCGGACCAAATGTTTGTATGATCTGCAAATATTTGTTTTGGAATTTGGGTATTTTCTATGTATAAAATGTATATATTTACAAAAAAAAGTATAAAAGTGTTTATATAAGTTGTTTAGTACCCATAACACAAGCTCTGCTTAGCTTGGGACTAGAAGACGTTGTGTGTTAGATGTCCGGAATATTTATTTATTATTATTATTATTTATTTATTATTATTATTATTTATTTATTATATATATATTATTCAAGTATATTCAGTAATTATGAATTCAAATATTTCACAATTGATAATTTTGAGTGATATAATGTAGGTTTCGATCACTAGGATTACCAAATATCATTAACAGATAGTAACATTCCTTGGCTGAACATAGGTATCTCCTTGAATACGAAGTTTTGGCGAACTGTATCATGGCAGCCAATACAATACCAACCCGCCTTTACATCATTATTGTTTTTGTCACTTTGTATGTAAAAGACATCTCATTGAATTTAATGAGTTCTGTTTCTGGTCTGTAAAAGGGTTGTAAAACATCCTCTCAGAGAGCTTCAGAGACCGGTAAGTCTGTAGCACTCCATACACTAAAATAAGTATGTGCTGTAAAGACGTACATACGGCAGTCAATAACAATTTGAACAAAATTTATTTCTCTAAAAGTAGTTTAGAAATAAGCGCAGTTTTTAGATATCCAGGCTCGATTTCCAGCTGCTCTACTGCTACGATTAAACTTCGAATAAGTATTTACTTTTATAAACATATTGTATGATATATATTATTGATAGGATTATTTTCAAAAAGTATTTAATTCGATTCCAGGTCGAAATGAATAATAGAGTTAGGTTTGATAAAAATAGATGTTGTGGTACTTTTTAAATAGGTTAATTTTACTAATAGGGTTATTTTTAAAGTCATTGAAAGAGTCTCTGATTTTGAACTTATATGACAGACAATTACAAATTTCAATCTCAAAAATTTCGGACATAGAAAAATATGCTAGATAACCATATATATATCAGCAACTTGTATTACTACTGTCTTAAAGTGTTATATGTCTGATAACTATCTGAAACTTTACCAGATACTGATAGAACTGGCCCTTAGTATTCTATAGAACTTTTCTATTTAGAAATTAAGTACTCGTATTTAAAATTTCATGTCCTTTTTCTTCTGCATTCCATTTTGCATTTCCACTATCTGATAACTTGAAAAGATTTTTCAATTTAGCAGTTGTGGTCAATATGTTTCAATAACGTTGATCAAAAAAAGTTTACTAATCCATGCACTTGTTTACTAAACATTTGTTTGAAAAATTTGCTGAATGTTAAATTTCACGATTCGGTTCATTGATCTGATAATGATCACATCAAAGTACTTAATCATGCTTTCAACAACTCAATGTGTACTCAATGTGAAGTCTGATATATGATTAGTTAAGTTGATCAGCCTCTCAAATAGGGCAACAGCCAGACTTATAAATTACTATTGACTTTTGAGAATATGGAGCCGTGCTTAATATCAGTCTATAAGATATTTTATAAAATAATTTCAAAAATGTCGCACGGGCAAAGCTTAAAGTAGATTGATAACCTGCCTACTAATAAACATAATTATATATTTCTAAATACATGTACATAAATACGAGTAAATTATGCTTAGATATAGTGCAATAATCGCGCTCATCACTCAGTAGGTGGGACTCTAAGCTCCACTTTATCATTCAATTACAATAATTACAAGATCAACCTCCATTTATTAAGCCTAAGCCATAAAATTGGTCAGAGATTCAAAAACCACCATGAGTTTATTTAAAAAAATTCACGCTAGACTAAATTTGTCACAGAGAAAAATATAACATGACTACAATTTATACATATTTATTTAGCCTGGCGCAGTTCCAGGGAAGGCGTTGGGTTCGAACTATTTTATATTTCATTGTATTGTTTGTTTCGACAAAACTGTCGAATGGTGGGGTGTATGGCGCGGGATAGTTTTCCAATGGTGTTTATTTAATGCACGATTTCGTCGATCGCTTTTTCAGCGAAAATTTAAAATTTTGTCCCAGTTGCAGAACATTGTTCAGCATTAAAATAATAAGAATTCGAATTTCGGACAAAGGGGTTTTTTGTCGTGATGTAGAATAATGTTTACAGATTTTGCTGTTTCGTAAAACGTTTTTGGTTATTCTTACATTTTTTCTTATTTAAAATTGTAATCAGTTTCCTGAAACTGTTGTTCGAGATTGTTTTCCTAATTGGAATAAATTATAAAAAAATTAGGACAAAATGTTTCAAAGTGATTGGAAATATCGTCGACTTATGGATGAAAATTTTGGTTGCTTTGTAATCTGTAAAAAACTACCTGTTCTTTAATATATTTCTTTATAACACACATACATTAAAACCTTTACTTCATTTTTATTTTATTAAACGTTTTCAGAAACAAAGAAAGTAGAATTAACAAGTATTTTTTTTTTTAAAACAATCTTTTTTTACTTGTCAAAAAAATAACTTTAGGCCCTTTCATTTGATACCCATATTTGGTGGGTTGTTCAGAAATATATATGCCGCCGTTTTGTTACGGCGGTTGTTTTGAATTAATAATAATACCCATAACATATAATTGTATTGTCATCAAAACTAAAGGTAGAAATTACAAATTTCAGCTCAATTGGAAGTCGGGAATAACTTTCAAGATTTGATTACAGACAAACATCGGGACAGGTGAAACTAAATAAAAGCTTGTAAATAGCACAGATAAATAAAGAACAAAACAACGTAGATAGGCAGTCAACGATAGATCATAAGATAAATATTAACAAAATGATTCTTCTTTCTGCTGATTTATATTTTGGAATACTTCTAGAAATTAGTCTTATACGTGTACTATTCAGACTGAAGACAGGATAACTTTAATGTATGCGGTACTCAGCAGCAAGATTTGCAGCTTGCAGAATTCTCAGCGGCATCTTTGCGATTTAAGCCTTGTATATTACTATTATTTTAAGCCCAAAAGTTAAGATGAATATTTATTAAACAACAACGCCTGAGCGGTTAAAAAATCTGATTAACAGTATATAAACTATTACTTTCAAAGTCAATATTACTGTGAGCAAAGCCATCCGTTAAAATACTCATAACGAGTGCCTGGTCTTATTCATTGTGAAATTATCATTAAAACATTTCAACAATTATATCATTAAACATTTCACAGCAAAAGAAACTCTATAATTACTATTATTTATGAATCAAATTAGATTAATTGCCGTGAAAGTCAGCTTGGGTTGTTCTGTTTAATATTTTTTTTATTTTTTTTTTTAATCTTAATTAATTTAGGGGCTTTTATTAAAAGGTAATATGTTAGCCCCATCGTGGCTTATTCCATGATACTAACTACCTTGGAGACGAGGAATTCGATGTTGTGCAAATATCTCAAATAGGTCTAACGCCGCATTTGTATTAGGGTTACTTAATATAGTGATGAAAAGTCCTACATCGTACATATTAAAGTTATATTTGCACATCAACGAGTTCCTCTGTTTTCGATATTTGACACAATCCTCTAGCAAGTGTTGGACATCATCAAGGACTCCACAAGTTTCACAATTGGGTGTATCAACTTTTTTCATGAGATGTCCAAACTTGCCAGACGGATAGTGGCCTGAACGCAGTCTGTGTGCTATAACAATTAGCTTTCTATTTAACTTATTAGTATCAAACCAGGGTATTCTAGCAGGCTGATGTTGAATGGTTTTATACCAGATGCCCTTTTCCTTACTTCTCTCATCAAAATATTCTTTGAAATGAATATAACATAACTTTTTGATGTTGCTTAGGTATTCAGAGTAAGACCTTTTAATCGCATAGTTGATTCCATCTGTACATGCTAGCTTAGCGAACGAATCAGCCCGCTCATTACCCCGGAGACCAATATGGGAAGGCACCCATTGCAATCTCAAAGACTTACCAGATGATCTGAATTCATGTATTTGCCTTAACACAACATACGCTATCGGTGCACCTCTAATACTAGAGGCGCATCGAGCAATATGTTGCAAGGCGCTTTTACTATCAGTTAATATAGCTATTTTGTCGGTATTTAATGAACAAGCTTCGCTCAGAGCCTTTGAGATTGCAATAAGCTCCAGTGTCATAATGGATACACAACAGTCAATTTTAAACATAGCCGATGTTCCGTGACATGCATCGAAATAAGCAGCTCCATACCCATCATCATTTTTGGAACCATCAGTAAAAATTAAATGCCATCCATTATATTTTTCCTGCAATTCTCTGGTCACCTCATATTTCAAAATTGTCACATTTAGGTGCCTTTTAGCTGTTTTGATTGAATCTAATTCTAACTTAATAATATCATTTAAATCTATATATGAAATCCATAAATTTAAAGAGAACATTTCTAAAGTAATGGATGAGTGTATGTCATAAAATTCACACACTTCAACCACGGAGACCAACAGAGGAATGTTTTTATGATGCCAATATGAATTATTACATAATGATTTGAGATCTTTTACAAGCTTTATAGTGATATTATCCGTCCAGGACATACTCTTAGTATAATATTTATAGGCAAGGTACTTTCTTCTAACAAACAAGGGTGGTATGCAAAGTTCTGCTTCCATGACATGTATGGGTGTTGTTCTAATAAATCCACCCACTATTCTTAATGCTTTGTTTTGAATTCTATCCAATTTCAATAAGTGAGTCTTAGCACTATTATTGTACAATACACTGCCATAATCAATTCTACTTCTTATCAAAGCAATATAAAGTGTGCGAAGGTGTTTAGGGTGAACGCCCCAAGATGGACCTGTGAGTATTTTAAGTAGATTTAAGTGTTTCATAATTTTCGATGAAATTTCGTTTATATGTTTTCCCCATAATAAAGCTTTATCTAGCCAAAACCCCAAATATTTATAACTCTCAACACATGAAATAATATTATTATTGATTGTTACATTGATGTCAAGCTTTTTCCTACGTTTGGTAAAAATACAAATTTTAGACTTAGTAGGGGCCACTTCAAGTCCAATCCTATCTAGGACATCTACGAACACATTTAGTAAAGACTGTAAATTTTCTTAACAACTATTTAAATCATTATGACTTTGATAAAAAACAATGTCATCTGCATATTGAGAAACCATAAAACCTCTGTCCAAAGCAAGTTGACATATATTATGAGTAACTATATTGAACAACAAAGGTGAAAGAGGATCACCCTGTGCTAAGCCAGTACAAGACCACCTAGCATCAATTACCTTATTATCAGAGCGATCCCTTATAGTAAGACATCTTGAGGATAGAAATGACCAAAGATATTTACAAATATGAAGTCCTAACCCTAAACCATCCAAAACCTGCATCATTTTATCCACTAAAACATTATTATAAGCATTACCTACATCAATAAAACATGCCACTGTAGACAACTTATTAGAAAAACCAATCTGTATGTGTGTAACGATTCTGGTTAAATTATCTATTGTTGACATTCCTTTACGGAACCCCGTTGTGTAAGTTGACAGTATTTTCTCTTTTTCTATGTACCATTCTATTCTTTTACATAACATGTTATGAAAGATTTTACAAAGACATGATATTAACGAGATTGGCCTTAGTTTGACTTCTTTTCTTTCTATATTTCCAGTTTTTGGTATAGGGGTTATTAAAATAGTACGCCATTGCTTAGGAATAATACCAGTCCTGAATATTTCAGTGTATATACTAAGCAGCAACCTTTTGGCAATATTGGGGGCATGATATATCATAGAGTAGGTTATACCATCGCTACCTGGTGCAGTATCGGTCCTTTTAATGCATATATTTAATTCTTGTAAAGTAAAAGCAGACTCTAATAATTGATTTTCTGATTTAATAATAGGAGGACAGTTCAAAACTGTATCAGGTGTAAGTGAATTTAAGAGGTCTTTTTGTTCATTTTCAGAAACATAAAACTGAGGTTTACGGTGGTTTTTTAACCATCGCATCTTATACCACATATCTGAGGCTGAGGTCTTTTCATCTATGGTTGCACAAAATTTGTTCCAACTTTCTAATTTAGCTTTATAAATTAACAATTGAGTTTCCTTAATTTTATCCTGAAGATTCTTATAATTTATAGGTGTAGGATTCTTTCTAAATTCTTTAAGAGCAAGGCGTCGTGTGGCCACTGCTCTGGACAGGCTTGGATTCCAATATTCTTTGGGTTTGAAATTTGCAAGTTGATTTGAACATATTTTAATTTTAGGAATGTTTTTGTTAGTACTTAAATATAATAGTTTTTCAAAACCGTCGTATAATTGTTGAACATTACTATTATTCAGAGCAAAATCACAATAGTCCTCAAGATCAGTTCTATATTGATACCAATTAGCTTTTTTAAAATTAAACTTTTCTATTTTATTCATGTAATTTTGACAATCAGAATTGATTATCATCTTAATGATTAAATGGTCAATACCAAGGTTTTCATTTAGAGTTTGCCAGTCAAAACTAGCAACTATATCTGCTGACACAAATGTGACATCAGGTGAACTTTCCTGCAACCGTCCATTAACTAGTTTCATTCTAGTTGTGCTGCCTGTATTTATAGATGTGAATCCACAATCAAGCGTTAAATCCCACAATTGCATCCCCCTTTGGTCTGTCTTATAAGACCAATTGGTATGCTGCCCGTTAAAATCACCTCCAATTAGTGTTTTTTTATTCACCCTAGAGAAGAGTTGGTCCCAATCTGCCTGTGTTGTATGGACAGTAGACGGGCAGTATATTGCGATTACATTATGTAATTCGTTACAATTAAATATTTGGACGTACAGAGCCTCAATACCACGATTATTCAAGACTATTGAAAATTTTTTTGACTTTAAAGATTTGTGTACAAATATAGCTACACCGCCATAATTGTCATATCTATCTTGCCTATAAACACTATAACCCGATATATGTACTTCACGCTCTTTATTAAACCATGTTTCACTAATTATAGCTACATGTATTTTTCCTTGGTTTAACAAAGAACTAAAACTTAATATCTTGGATGATAAACTTTGTGCGTTCCACTGAAATATCCTAATTTTATTTTTTGTTTTCCTACTATCCATTATTAATTAAACTTAACAACAACTTAAACATATCGTTCTTACAAAATAGATTTAAAATAAATGACTTACATTCTTCAAATAACAATTTCAACAATTCTGTACATATCTCTCCACATGCCTTATTTTTTTGCGCTATAATATCTCTAACTTTTATTAGCAAGTTCTGTATTATCGTACTTCCTTCCTTTATTCTTTTGTTGTTTTCATTTTCTTTACACAAGTCATCGCTTGACAGTACTCCGTTCTCCTGTATGTCACATTCAACCTGTAATGGTAATGTTGTTGTTTTCTTTTTAGATTTTTCCTTACCGTGCCTAACCACCTCACTATATCCACGAGTTGACAGTTCACTGTTTGTCACTTGACCTGTGACGTCACTTTTTCTGCAATCGTAGGAGTTTAGTAAGTGTGATTTTTCTACAAACACGATCTTGTTACTTTCTTTATAAATTTTTGTCTGTCCTTTTTCCATATTCAGAAAACGTTCTAATGCTAATTTATAAGATATATTTTCTTCACTCATAATAAAGCGTATCTTTTTTTCTTTTTTGTACAAAGGACACAATTTGTTTAGGGCCATATGTGGTCCTTTACAGTTAGGACATTTATAACTCTCAATTTCACAATTATCATGATGTTGTCCACATTTAGGAAAAATTATATTTTTACTTGGACAAAACTTTTTAATATGTCCAAATTTCCAACAATTCGAGCATTGACTTACCGGAAATATAAAACGTTCTATAGGTAGACGGCATCCGAAAGCGTATACATATTCAGGGCAAGTAGAACTTTTAAAACATACTCTTACTGTTTCACTGTCCACCCATGCACCCTTTAGATCTCTGCGCTTTAACCTTTTGGCGGAAATAATTTCATACGTACTCTCTAAACAATCTATAATTTCTTTTTCGGACATATCTAAGTCAATTCCTCTAATTATACCGTTAGAAAACCTGAGCTCAGTAGTAAACTGCATTCTTATATCTAATTCCTTAAGTTTTTGACACTCCATGAGATTTTCGGCTTGCTTCCTTTCATTGAACTGGATGAATACTTTATAGGGTGATTTATATTTAATTTTCAGTATACCGTGTATATTTTCTTTATGTAATAACTTTGCAAAAGCCATCTGTTTAGGTAAAATTGACAAAGATGTTAAACACACTTCAAGTTTTTCCAAAGTACCCTCAGTTTCCATTTGTGACGTAGACCATTCTGAATTATTTTCTTCAATAGAATTACTTTTTATCAACCTTTTTGGCCTTCTACGATTTCGTGTTATTGTAATAAAACCGTCTTCACCACTTTCATCACTTTTAGATCTTAATCTTTTTTTTTCATAATTCTTTGTACTATGAAGATTGTTGTCACATCTACTTGAATTCATTTCTTCCAATTCACGTTCACACTCTTTTAACACATCGGAATCATCCCTATCCTCGTCATCTTCGGTAGTTACCATAATCGTAAAAAAGTAGTATTATACTATACAACAATAAAATAAACGTTATTACGATACAGAGCAATATTATGCGTATGCATGTACCCGCGTCTGCACGAATGCACTGAATAGTACACGTATAAGTATAAACTTTAATGTATGCGGTACTCAGCAGCAAGATTTGCAGCTTGCAGAATTCTCAGCGGCATCTTTGCGATTTAAGCCTTGTATATTACTATTATTTTAAACCCAAAAGTTAAGATGAATATTTATTAAACAATAACGCCTGAGCGGCTAAAAAATTTGATTGACAGTATATAAACTATTACTTTCAAAGTCAATATTACTGTGCGCAAAGCCTTCCGTTAAAATACTCATAACGAGTGCCTAGTCTTATTCATTGTAAAGTTACCATTAAAACATTTCAGCAATTATATCATTAAACATTTTACAGCAAAAGAAACTCTATAATTACTATTATTTATGAATCAAATTAGATTAATTGCCGTGAAAGTCAGCTTGGGTTGTTCTGTTTAATATAGTGAGACAAATGGCTAGCGGTTCTATTGTCCGGTAAAATGGCGACGACACGAGAACGATATAGAGGCGAGACCGGACAGGTAGAGTAAAATGGGTGAGGTATATACGTAAAGGGGTAGGGGGTAAGTGGGTATAAAGTAGGGCTAAAGTGGGGACGAGACGAAGGCACGTGAAGGCTTTGTGTATTAGAATTTGATTTAGTTTGAGATGATAAATCATGTAGTTTAATTCGGAGATGTTTTATTCTTGGAATACAATAGATTATTGGAGTGAAGGATACCTAACTAAATGTAGGCATACAGCAGTAATTTGAATAGAAATTTATTTAGAAAAAAAAAACAAACATAATATTATATTTCCAGACTTGTAATGCAACATTGCTTAATATGTACTATTTCCGTGCCTATTTGCAAATAAGATTACAGCTTTTCAAACCCTAAATTGTTGGTTGGTGATATAGAACTAGCTGACTCACTCAAATTTATCTGCATTCTTCATTCTTCACTTTTCATCATTGCTCAGCTCTCATTACTTATAGCGTAATGTTATAAAGCATATAGCCTTGCCCAATATATGGGCATTGGACCCGAAAATAATAGTCTAAATTGGTTAGAAAAGGTATCATTTTTTTTTTTGACGTGACAACGTCTTATAAATTGGTTTGCCGGGTGACACTTCAAGAAACTGCGTTACGCTCCGCTCACGTTATGCGCTCACAATGAGAGCGAGTGAGAGGCACGCGTCCCTTCCACTCGGGCATGGTTAGCCCGCCTAAGAGCGAGAGAGACAGACATAAAAAGTGAAAGGCATGCGTCGAATTATATTTAAAACGTTAAAATTAATGTTTTAAATATAATTCTTTGTATAAATAAATGTTTTAAATTGTTACTATTATTTCATCCTTCTTCCTACTATACGAATGAATATTCACATTAAAATTATTTTACCACTCAAAGTCGTTGTCACGTAAAACTTTCGCCCGTATACCGACTTTACAGGCAACCAATTTTTTCTGTTTACAAATTTCTAACTCACTTGAGAAAAAATTATTTGTAAATTGTGCATGATCAAAGGTGTCTCATAAAATGTATTTAAAACTGAGTTTAGTTTAGTTTGGAAACTAGACTCGGTATTAATTATTAATATTTTTATTGTACACCAGATTATTACAAGATTAACCTAAAACTAGAGAAGAACATTTGGCGGCCTTATCGCCCGGAGATAATCTCGTACAGACAACAGGAATTAAACTTAAAAAACCATTAACTCTTACTTAAAAGTAAAAAGGTATATTTGTATTTAAATCAGTTGTCTAGTACCCATAACACAAGTTCTGCTTAGCTTTAGACTAGATGGCGTTGTGTGGAAGATGTCTGAAATATTTATTTATTTATTTGACTTAGTTAAAAGAAATAAGGCTTGGCTTGTTTAGTTCGTGAGGTGTGTAACTCAAATGGAAGAATGAAACCTTTATGGAATTATTTATGGTCTATTTTGCCACATATCTATTGGTCAAAATCTTTTAGTAGAAATGATTTCAACAAGGTTCTATAAAATGATTCAGGTATATATAAAATGAATCTATTTAAAAGCAGCTAGGTCAACGCTATTCAAATATACGGGCCTTTAAACCTACATTTCAACACTTCGCAGGAAAATTCAAACTTATAGCGTACTTTCCATTGACCTAGAATCATGAAATTTCGTGAGAAGTAAGGTCTTATACAGTTATAAGATAAAATCTGTAGGTCGGTTTTAGACAAGTATATTTCTGAAGTTATAAAATTGATATAAAAGTATGATATTAAGTCTAAAGATATGAGATGTGTAGAGAAATTATTTTAGTCAGAAAAGTTAAGATAGACATAGAAAACATGGACTTATAAATACATTTTTAATTTTTCGTTTTAGCTTTTACTTTTTTTTGTTACTATTTAATTTAATCAACGATGAAACTATCTCAGGTGTGTATAAAATACCATTGATGACTTGTATGTAAAATGATACAATATTCGTTTTAGTAGTTAAGGCGTGAATAAACAAAAAACATACATATTCCCATTTATAATATGAATTAGAATTGTTATTTTGTAAAACGAGTTGAGTTTTTAATTTTACATATAATCAAACTTTTGACCGCGAGTCCACTCGTTTGTATATATACCAGCTATCGCGGAAAAGACAACCTATGTCTTTGAAATTTTATTTAAATTGGTGCTGCGGTTTAGCAATGAATGTGTAATAGGTAGACAGATAGAATTACTTTCGAATTTATAATATCGATAAATACTTTTCTAACTAGATAACTGTTTATATTATTTCCAAAAAATTAACAGACGATGAGTTCAAAGATACGAGAAATTGTTTACTCCAAATTCACACCACGAGTTTTATAGTATAACTAAGTTGAATAAATACACCGCAACTTGGATTTAATATCCAACATTTATTCCCGATTCTCGAGTTCGGGATTGCTTCCGAAGCATCTAATACTGCACCAGTAAAATTTAAAATAAATCCTCCCAATTCATTCTCAAAATCTTCTTCTAAATGTGAAATGAATGACTTTAAAGTGTCTTCTATTCCCAATAACTCTTCTGAGACATAGAGCTCGACTTATCTCGAAGACTAGTAATCTAGAATAATGGTTGCAAAACCCGCCATGTTCTTTTAATTGAGATTGATTTGAGAGTGATTGTAACAAATTTAAGAAGAATTATGAGATATATTACCTTTACACAAGATATTTCTCGAGTGGAAAAATAGCTTCTTATAGAAAAGGGGCCTCATTGCCATCTGATTTTAAAAATACCTTGTGGCGTAGTTACGTATTGTTTGTAGTTATGTATTATGTGTAGTTTCGTATATTGTGTGTGACAGACGAATGAACAGCGAGTGGGTTGAGCCGAACGTAGTGGGCAGCGGTGCTAACTATCGGCATTTTAAATATTATCATTTAATGGTATTGTTAACCTCATTTACGAGTGGTGATGGATTAAAAATGCGAAGAGTTATTAATCTCAAGGTTATCGTTGGAGGCGATTATTGAAGCAAGTTAAACAGGGCAACATCACTGCAAAGCGAAGGAAAACTTGAAACAAACCCTACACCAACCCGTTTGACCAGCGTGGTATATTAGGCCAAAACCTCTTCTTTCAAAGAGAGGCCCTTCACGCTGTTATTTCATTGTCAAATTGTATTAACGATTCCGCTCACTGCGCAAATCCACAGTTTTTATATTCGTGGAATAAAAATAAACCATAAAATAATACTATAATGTGATTTTATTACATGTTAGGGCAATACCCTTACATATAACGCCATCTGTGAAATGGACCATTTTTTGCTGAACAGTTTAAGCGGTAGGACACTCGTATAAAGCGACCACCCATTTAGACCCAATGATTGTCGAATATTCTTGTAATGAAGGTGTTACAGTGTGAGCTTAAAGCGATTTTCTGTCAATTTTTGTAGTGCATGAAAACTCGACAATGTTTAAATTTTGAAGACAACATATTATCATATAAGTAAGTTATATGTGGCTCATATGGATGTCGATTATCGCGGTAAAAGGTAGCCTATGCCTTAAGAATTAAGGTATCTCAAAATAAAATGCTAAAAACTGTAAAATGACCTGTCACCTGCGGTGTTCCCGGACCAATACGACCTTCAAATCTTCAAGAAAAGAGTGTACTCCTTCTTAAAAAAAAGGCAACGCACTTTTAACGCCTCTGGTGTTGTGGGTGTCCATGGTCGGCGGTAATCACTTAGGCGATACGTTTGCTCGTTTGCCGCCTAAATGATATTTAAAAAAAAATATTTAGAAAAATGTAAATAACAAACAAAAGTCTAGTACCTATTTAACTGAGAAAATAAATATTGGCACATTTACACGCTCGTGTACACAGTGTGTAGAGATCTCACTAATTAGAACTTATATTTTTAGACACTTTGCATCATTTTTTTAATCAAAATCAATGACTGGTTTATTAAAATAAACTACGTCACTTCAAATCACAACAGTAAGCTTAACATTTTTTCAAATAAAATACGTACATTATAACTGACAATGACAATCATCGTCTTTCAATCATGAAAACGAGGCCAAGATCAATCAAGAAGAAAAAATAAACAAACATAACATCGGGCAGCTATCCAGAACTCGAAGATCGAGAATAAATGTTGGGTATTAAATCCCAGTTGCGGTATATTTAGTCAATTTAGTTTAACTAAGTAACATTGTCCATAAAGAATTAAAACAACTATCTAAACCGCTATCGCTTTTAAGTTGACACATGGAATAACACAGGATGGCCTTACTGTGGGTCAACTCAAGTAATGTCACGTGAAATGAGTATAGCAGGACCCTTCAATCCTTTAGTGATGGGATACTATTTTAAGAATTTATATCGACATTTTTTATATGGAGTCTGATACATAAATTGATACCTTCAATGATTTTTATAGATTTGGTCTTCATATGATATAAATAACTGTAAACTTGAAGGCTCTGGTCATATATTTTCATGTAAAACTTTTATCTTTTTAGTTTAAGTATATTATGTTTTAATACCTAAAATTTTATGTTAAATTACGTACTAAGTAAAAGTTGTATGGTGTTTGTTTATCAAATTATGTAAGACAACTATATAAACCAGGGGATAAGCTGCACTCAGTAGGCTCTTCGCTTTTTAGGGTTCCGTACCTCAAAAATGGAACCCTTATAGGATCACTTTGTTGTTTGTCTGTCTGTCAAGACAAATAGTCTTTCTCAAAAAAACGTGAAGGTATCAAACTGAAGTTCGTATCAAATACTCAGGTCTACTGTCCCTTGGAGCTGTGAAAAATCAAACTTCTAAGCCAACGCAATCAAAGGATACAGCCGTTTATGCTGCAAATTTTCGACACTCGCAAGGGAATCAAAATCTACAGGGTACTTCCCGTGAACTCAGAATCTTGAAATTTCTTATGAAGCAACACATATACCTATAATATATAGCACATTTCAAGGAAAAATTGAGAAAAGCATATATTTTTTGTTACATTATATAATATCCATTGTACTAATAATCTAAATATTTGCATCATCATCAACAATCCAAGAACAGGTAAAGGCCATACGACCCTACACTGGCCGAACAAATTATAAAATATTCGTATAATTATAAATCTTCATATAAATTATCTTAATTGAAAAACGCTAGCCAAATCCTGTATTATAGAACTCATGTCGAGTGCAATGTATCGATATCCATTATCGATAATGTCCCATCCCTATCGGGAGTATATTACGTCTGATGCTCCACTGATGACGCTCATAACGCCACCTCTACGTAATGACTCGCTGTGACGTCACGGTACATCTGCACTGCTGTAGACTGTCACTTCTGACGTTCTCGTTTAATAGACTTCCAGAGCTGTGTTTCAGGTAGGTATTTTTGTTCATTTTATGGTATATTTTTTATGAGCCCCTTTGAGTGCCCCTTTTCCTAAAATGGGAGTTGAACTCCAGTAATAAACGTAATTAGTGGCAAGTCCATTTACTAACATAGGGGCATATATATTTCTAACTACATACATTTTGCAGATAAATTTAAAGTAAAAAGTAAATCAAAGAACGTAGGCTCTAAAAATTATTCAAAGAACAAGTGATTAATTTAAAAAGGTTTTTTTTTGAAAACCAGCTTTTGTTACTTATTAGAAAAAAATAACTTTAAGACTTTTCATTTGATATCCATATTGTGTGGGTTATTCAGCAATGTGTACGCCGCCATTTTGTTATGGCGGCCATTATCAATTAATAACAGTATTGATATATGTATAATTGCATTGTCATCCGAACTAAAGGTGTATTAAAAATTTCAGCTAAATTGGGAATTGAATCAAATTTAACCTGCAAGATTTGATTACAGACAAACATCGGGACAAGTGAAACTAAATAAAAGCTTGTTAAAGAAGAAACAGATCTCAAAGGTTTCCTTTACAGTAATCCGTAAAGGACTCATTTTTAAAGAAAAAGCGGTTTTTAATTCCGATCTTCTTTCACTGCAACGCTCTGACGCAGCCGCCTTTGGAATCATTTACACCTTACGACATCCTTTTTTAACCCGACTATAGCGAAGCCAAAAAGGAGAGTGATAGTTTTGGAAGTATGGTAATCTATGAATGTTTATATATTCAGCCGTAGAGTCTAAGCCATTGAACCTAATTGTCAGAAGATTTGTAATATTGGCCCAGATGACATAGACTATATAATTTTATAAAATAGTTACGTAGTCGATTATAGTTTGAAAAAATATCTAGTTTATTATCTGTTGATAAGTAACCATCGCCCATAAACACCTGCAACTTTATAAATTGATCATCTGCTCATCGCGCTTATGCAACAGCGGACAAACGTCATGTGCAGCCCACATCCGTTCAGAGCCGATATACATCCAACAGTTACTCGTGACCTTTGCTAGGTCACTGAACCTTGTAGAATACAAGAATTCATGGTTGCGTTTAAAGTACTCCTAATTACTCCTGAATTTACTTGGTAAGAAGTACATTACGGTACATTACGGTACTTCGGTTCTGAGTGAGATGAAATGATAATTTTGGTGAAACTTAAACGTAATAACGTCTGAGGCATTATTTTTGTTCATACTTGTGTTAATTTAAATATTCTATCATCTGGAAGGACACTACATGGATGTAGTACATCCAATCCAGACACAAATAAACCAAACCATATAATTAAAACTAGCCGGGATTACCGAAGACAGATTAAAACATTTCAAGAAAATAGCGTTGTCGCTCAGCATCAAATGATCTTAGTCATTTTCACTATTTCACTTAATAATAACGATATAATGGAGCAAATAATTGTGATTTCTTTATTTTATTGCCAGCCATCAATCCTACTTAAAAATATTATAATTATTAAAAAACATATTTCTGTTTTAACGCAGCAATATCTTTTGCTCATTATACCTACTTAACAAAATCGTATCGTAGTCGTGTCGTGATTTATAAACGACATATAAAAGTTTATTCAGAAAATATTGGCTGAATCGCAATGAAAGCCTTTCGACCAGCATTCGGGCACTGAATTAAAATGTCCCCGTACCTGCAGACGAAGGCTATTCATGACTTCCGGGATACACCGGGGCTGGATGTGATCGGAGTTTGTAAGTACGGGAGAACTCTTCGTCAGCGTATTTGATATATCTTTATCGAAATAAAACTGTATTAAAATGTTATTTTAAAGACAGGTATATTTATTGATTTAACTCTGTGAACTGATAAAATTAAAACGACAAAATATGATTAGAGGTTATATTTTGAATACGCATTACAAGCATTTGCTCGCGGCTCCGTTCGTATGTACGTATAAAATACTAGCTGACCGACGCAACCTCGTTTGCGTCTTTTATTGCCCGTAGCGAAAAATTTTCCCCCGTATAGGGTTGATTTTTTACACATTGTGTCCGAAAAACCCTAATATCTTACGGAACCCTATTTTTTTCCAAAATAAAATATAGCCTATGTTACTCGTGGATAATGTAGCCTTCGAATGGTGGAAGAATTTTTAAAATCGGTCCAGTAGTTTTAGAGCCTATTCATTACAAACAAACAAACAAACATACAAACAAAGTTTTCCTCTTTATAATATTAGTATAGATGTACGGAAATCATTGTTCGAATTAGTATATAGCATATGACAATCACAAATAATATAGTTTTCTATGGGTAAAATAATTTTTAAAATTCGTCCAGTAAATCCAGAGATTACCCCTCCAATTATATAAACTTTACCTCTGGAAAATATTTGTATAGATGTATAATGTATACATACACTAATATTTCCATACATAGGATATAGGAACTGGCTGTATATAAGTAAATCGTATGATATGTTTAATTATCTAAAGTTATTTGAAGTTCTGTAGTCTATTTTGATTCTCCATCTTTCTTTTTTATATAAGCAAGCGTGACCACAGAGATACCACTGCTTTTTATTAAGTTCAGTGATTGAGATTACCAGAACCCTAATTCGAGAGAGGGGAGGACTTAAAAGAGTCAAGGTAGCCAAGAGATATGAATCTCTTGAGTACTTTTATACACCATACTATTATTATGAATTCCAAAGTAATTCTGTATGTCTGTCTGATGCGCTTACATAGCTAAACCGCTGCACCAAATGCAATGACATTTGGCATGGGCGTAAGTGTATATATTATATACATATTTATACACTTACGCCCTTATATATATTATATATCTTCGTGGGAAAGCTACGCTTCGGCATGAATGGGCCGGCTCGACTGGAGTGATACCACGGCCTCACAGAAAACTGGTGTGAAATAGCACTTGCGCTGTTTCACCGAGTGAGTGAGGATACTGGAGGCCCATACCCCAACCCCTCTCCCATCCCCCTTCCCATCCCCAAAGGTCGGCAACGCACTTGTGACGTCTCTGGTGTTGCGGGTGTCCATGGGCGGCGGTAATCGCTTACCATCAGGTGATACGTCTGCTCGTTTGCCCACATTTCAATATAAAAAAAAATGTGTGTAAATGCAAGAAAACGGAGTGTCACTACCACTATTCATGCCGTGGAAGTCGTAAGAGCCGACTAAGGGAGCAAACTTCGTAAGACAACAATACTGCAAAGAGAAATACAACTTGAAACAAACTCAACCCGTCTGGCCAGGGTGGTGTAGGGAGCCCTAGGGAAGCACTATGTCCAGTGCACCAGTCTAGTTAACTAAAGTCTAATGCTGACGATATCGATGATGTGATAATGATGATGTAGAAAAAAAACATTCATTTTTAACAGATGTGTTAATACACCACATAATTACATATTACGAATACAATTCAGTTAAAACTATACCATCTAAATAAAATATGAAATAGATCAGTTTAATCTATGCGTTATTTCAACAAGTGTAAAGTTCAATTTCCAGACATTTAAACATTTAATTAATTAATCCTTTTATAATTATGGCGTACTGTATCAAATACTCGAGGTAAATTATAGGGCGAGTGTATTTAACACTTTCGTTAGATCGCGGTGTAATCAAAGGGATCCGGCCGCTTTGATGTCACCGGTCTCTATGTTGAAAGCTTTGTGTACGCACAATGTTGGTTTTGTTGTTATTTTAAACAAAATACCGGTATATTCTAACTTCATTTTATTACTTGGTTTAAATATCTATGTTATTTCGTTGAAAATCTATTTACTTTATTCAAAAATGTTTAGTTAGGAAATCATAAACTTTATTCATTAAAGTAAAACGTTTTTGGGTGGTAACAACCTATAATGGATTTTTTTTTAACGTAGGAGATTAGGGCTTTGGCATGTATGGGCCGGCTCAACCAGAGTCACAGAAAACCGGTGACAAACAGCGCCTGCGCTATGTTTCACTGAGTGAGTGATGACACCGGAGGATCATATCCTAACCCCTCAATCCCTCTTCCCATCCCGGCAACGCACTTGTGACGCCTCTGGTATTGTGGGTGTCTATTGACGGCGGTAATCGCTTACCATAAGGCGATACTCTGCTCGTTTGGCTGTAATATTAGATTTACTATTTACATAAAAATTTTAGTATTTTTTTATAAAAGTATTATGCCATACGGTGACAGTGTCCACCTAGATAGCCACCCCCGTTCCCTCTCCCCATCCCCCAAAGGTCGGCAACGCACTTGTAACGCTTTTGGTGTTGCGGGTGTCCATGGGCGGCGGTAATCGCTTACCATCAGGTGATGCGTCTGCTCGTTTGCCCCTTACTCAATAAAAAATAAGGGTCATAGGATGATCAAAAAATTCAGTTATGATCAAATTTCACTTTCATACCTGATATTATAAATCCAATGTTTTTTATTCTTCGATATACTTTCTAGTATAAACACGAAACATAAGTTACATCCTTTCAGATATAAGAATATTTAGTAAAAAAGAAAACAAAAAAATAATTATAACATGTATAACACTTCAGCCAACTTCGCGAACGGAAGGAAATGTCGTACGTATCACGGTTGTGCGGAGAAAAATGCACTTTTACCCGCTCGATTTATTCTTTATATACGATATACATTGCCGGCTTGGTGTGTACAGGAAACGCTTGTCCGGAACTCAACGTACAATGGTTATGATGCATTGTGTTACGAACGATAAAGCTAAAGTGATATACAGTAGTATAAACACAGACAAATTTATAGAGGATGAGGCAATAAGGCTTTTTTTCTGAAATTGTTCAAAGGTTTTATTAAGTTGAAACAATAATAAATTACTTACATCAAATACAAATGTATCTATATAGGTTGTCAGTATTGTAATAAATAATATAATCATACATATATCTTATGTATCTTCGTTAATTGTGTCTATGATAAGAACATAAAATAAAAGTTAATATTGAATTTGATACTTAGGTCTACATTTATATCGAAATTTAAAATTTCTAAGCATAATAGAATAGAAGAAACTCAGACACTCAAACTGAAGAAACAAAGAATCACAGTATAGAAAAACTTTACTATTTTAAGGTACTTTATCATAGCTAAGTTGGTATATTAGAGGATAAACAGCATCTAACTCAGCTTACAACATTTTTTTATTGTATATACCGACCGACCCACTGATTTTATTCATATCATCTATATTGACTGGAGAGTTGCGAAAATCAAGTGACAGTGGGTAAAATAATAATAATAAATAATAAAGACTTTGAACATCTAACCCACAACGCCATCTAGTTCCAAGCTAAGCAGAGTTTATGTTATAGGCCATAGATAACTAATATACATATGTAAATACTTTTTTGTAAATATATACATATCATATATAGAAAACATCCAAACTCCGAAACAAATGTTTGAAGATCATACAAATATTTTGTCTTACCCGAGAATCGCACCCGAGACCTTAAGAATACCAGTCGCAAACGTTACCACTGCGCCACCGTGGCTAATGTTTTTGCTCGCAGACAATCGGTCGATGAGGTCAAAAAATTCTGGAGTTGCGACCGCGTAGTGAAAAACAGACGGAAGGTAGACCCCTACTATGTAGTCCGATGACCTGGTGAAGGTCGCGGGAAACCATTGAATACGGACAACACCGGACTGATTGATGTTGAGAGTTTTGGGGAAGGCTTATATCCAGCTGCGGACGTATTTGATATTTGTGTATACCTACCTAAGATACCTTTTAAGTAGGTAGGAGAGCACGCTGATTTCAGCACGAACGGGCTGGTCCGACCGGGGCGGTACTACCCTCTTACAGAAAATTAACGTAAAATGACAGCGTCCATGCTGTCGTGTTTCGTTGGTGAGTGCAAGACCGTAGGGCCAATGATGGAGAAACGTAAGCCGCCATGGTTTAGATTATCATCCTGCATTGATACATTGTCTGCATTCGCAATGAGTATCGTGACCATCACTCTTGGATTCTGCTTATGCTTTCTATCAGGCAGAGTCACTTTGGTAGAGCCATACATGATAAAATGGTTGAGATGATGATGATTATTTTGTAATCACTCTACCTGCCTCTATAAGCGATACTTATTATTTTATCGAAGTATTTTCGCTCTTACAAAATAGATGTTAAACTTGAATAATTTTGTTTATTTACTAAGTGGTATGTAAATAAAAAGGGTTCAAATCTAGTATTCCTACACAAATCTCGTACATAATGCATAAGCCATCAGAAAAAGGCATATTAGTCTTATAAAATATTCCTTAAGGTACCTCACCTGTTATACTTATTCTTTTAACTAAATTATTTTCTTCTACTTTGTGTTGCCGACAAAAAGTGTTTCTAAAAAGTTTGTGTTTGAGATGACTAAGTAACTGAAACTGCCTTCAAAGGCTTTGTTTAAAGGTTTTTATTTTTATATTTTGTAAATCTAGCTACAGGCATCAAACCCTGACTTTTTTGTTTACACTTCACAATCAATTTTCTTTTCATTTCTTAACTACCTTCGTTTTCAACAAACATGAATGCCCAATGATGCATAAGCATTTCAATAGGCCGCTATAGTGTGGGTCACCATGCTGCATTGTGGCATTATCTGCAACCACATCGAGTATGGTGACTATTACTCTTTGATTCTGATTATACTTTATAAAGAGTACAGTCACTTTGGTAGCCCAATATATGTATATAAATATTTAAAAAAATAATTAATGGGCCTACCAATATGACTCCACTCTGTCTGATGAAAATCATGGGTAGAATCCAAGAGTGGTGGTGACCATCTTCATAGAAAATATGGTGACTCATACTATGGCGGTCTAGGGAGATGACCTTTCGACGAGACGCCAACTCAAAAATCTGTTATCAAATATCTATATCGTAACATCGAAGTTGAATTTATAGATTCTAAAAACACACATGTCTATAGACGTTCTTCTTTGAAGCGAGGGCACTGACCTTTACAAAGATAATTTAACCGAAAAAGGTCCTATAGATAAAGGTATCTATTAAGGGTGATATTATGGTTGCGGTCAAGCCCTTTAGGGACAGGTAAAGGGTAGTAATATGGTGTGTAAGTCAAATTTGGCAGGTAAAAGTTTACGCTGACAATGCTACGTCGTAGTTGACGTAGACCCTCTACGCTGTAGGCACTATTTGAAACGACTTTGAAATCGTTTATCAGTTTTGAGGTTTTAGTATATTTATGGCAATTACTTTAACGAATTTCCTTTACACACAACACCTTTATATACTATATAAGTATTTTAAATATCGTGAATATGTGGGTGGGTAAAATTTTTTTTTTTTCGAAACTTTATTTTAGTAGACATAATAGTTTAAAAAAAGTATCAAAAGTATTTTCATCTGTATAAGTAAACAGCGCTATGTATGCTAAAATATTTTTTTATTATTTTTATATACGAGTATATCTACTGTTGCCTGGAAGAGATTACTTTTGGCAATAATGCCGCCCTTTGTTCATTACATATTTTTGTCATTGCATGTATCCTCTTCTAAATTTGTAATACAGTGTACAAATGAGTGTACAAAAGAGTTGTCTATCGTTAAAAGTTACGCAAAAATATATATACACGAATTTAACCACGTCCAATATTTATCCTAACCAGTCATTTTACAAAAACAAATCAATATTTCGGACATTTCACACACAACGTCATCTAGTTTCAAACTAAGCAGAGCTTGTATTATGAAAACTGAATTGACTAATCCTACTACTATTATAAAGGCGAAAGTTTGTAAGTATGAATGTATGTATGTATGGATGTTTGTTACTCTTTCACGTAAAAACTACTGAATGGATTTGAATGAAACTTTACCACAATATAGCTTATACATCAGAATAACACATAGGCTACTATATATAAAGATATAGCTTCGCCTCGCGGCGTTGCCCGCAGTTATCATCGTACCGCGGGTAGCACCGCGGGGTTCAGCTAGTATAATATAAATTGAGAATACTTACATACTGTTTAATGTAAATATATATTACATATAGACAACATTCAAACCCCCAAAGAAATATTTGCAGATCATACATATAAACATTTGGTCCGACCCCAGAATCAAAACCGAGACCTCAAGCACAGCAGTCGCATACGCTACCACTTCGCCACCGAGAAAAAAGCTTTTTATGGCAGTTCAAATGGTTATGGTCAGGGAAATCTCCGTTATATCGATAATGGTTTATTCCATTTGCGTATATAAGATAAAGCAAATACAACAGATAAATCACCAATATTTAGGTATTATTTGTTAAAACTGTCGACAAAAGGGTATATCAATGATAAATATTCGAAGAGCTGTGCAAAATGGGTCTTCAATGGTTTAGGGTTATATTGTTTAAAGGGTCCCACAGGCCCCCATACCGGGGTAAAAGGTGACCCTTGGACAAAGGGCGGTAATAAAATTTGTTGGCATCCAGTAAATTAGTCCTGAAATCGCCAGTTTGTAAACGATCACAAAGCCAAGGATGGACCTAAACTAAAAGCCAAAATAAACTAGACAACTAATTTTCGGATTGGATTTAAGTAGAATGTTGACTAGTATTTTATCTTTGTTCAGACATAATATTTTTGTTTTTTGTTTCAGTCGAATCAAACTGAAATTAACAAAACAAACAATCAAACCAAATATCCTTTGAGTTTTACATACCTACAGTCTTGAACAAATGTACAAAATTTTTGCTTTACGTATACATGTGCATGTATGTATATGCATGCGTATATATATGAAATTAATCTCGTGGTAAATGTTCTTAACTATTGCTATTAAGCACAATCAAATATATGTGAGCCTAAAAAAGTATCATAATTACGTTTCGTTTATATTTTCAAACAGCAATATGCCCAGTAAAAAAGTAGAAAGTAAAAAATCCTGCTTTTTAATTACGAGGGAAGTGGGGATAAGATACTTCATTTTCTTATTTTTCTTCGGGAAATTAGATGATTAGCTACATAATGAATGTTTCGTCTCTTTCTACTTTATTATAAAGTTACACAAAGTTGTATTATGTTCTTTCGAAAGTAATTAAAATTATTCAACACTCATTCATAAGAAATTAAAAATGAATTTCTTTAAAATTATTGGTTTGTTTCTTTTGAATTTTAATGATAAGAAGATAAAGTATTTTTTCGGAGTAATATTTCTATTAATTATGTTTGTTGTAATGCCACTAATACATAATAATATTATAAATTTGAAATAACTCCGTCTTTTTTACGCTTTCACGATCAAATCACTGCACCGATTTCAACGTAATGTGCCATAAAGACACTTTGATTTTTAAGGAAGAAAATAGGCTGACTAACTAATATATTACCAGGCTTAATTGCAGGGAAAAGCTAGTGTGATTAATAATTTGACTTTGATACTTTCGACTTTATTTATAAAATAGGAAATTACGATTACCATTAATGAATACAATTATTGTGTTAACCTACGTTGACGAGACCTGAGCTTAGCAGTGGGATATTATGGGTTGTTGATATATATGTATACATATTTATATAAATATATATATTATATTATATGAGAAATTTAAACTAGGTTCAGCTGATCAGAGTTCAAACGATACTTGAGACGCCTTTTATAATACGGGCCCTACTTAATTATTGTTATCAATTTCGAATAACATTTTAACTTTATATTTTAATATATAATTGATCTGTCAATGTGATTGTACAATTTTAAAAAATTAGGTCGTGCCTAGTAGCATACCTGCAATAAATAGAACCGTTGAAATCTTAAAGTACAGAAGGGCTGAAGGCTGTTGTTAAATTTTGTTGCGTCATTGTAAATGTTGGTACCCTCATTGCAACCAAAAATAATATTAAAAATAAAATATGCCCGACAAGCTTTGACCGTATCATGTGCAATAATGAGATATACTCACATATAATGCCATATAATTCGCCCTCCGCAATTTACTACCGAATATACAATTAACATATATTCGGAAACCCGACTATAGTATAGCGACTATATATATAGCCACTGCCTCAATCAAGAGTTCGAAACCCGGGTCGGGTCAAAAGTGTTATTGAGGTTTTCTGATTATAGAAATACCTACTTAATAACAGCTCGGAGTTTGGCAGTTGGGGTCTCAACCCCATGCCTCGGAAAGCACGTAAAGCAATAGGTCCTGCGTCTGATCTCTCCCCGATCGTGTCGAATAACCGTCCCATTAAATTATGAGACAGAGAGTGCACCTGTGTTTGCGCACACACTTGTGCACTATAATATCGCCTACGTAGTTACGACTGGTAGCCATGGCCGAAATCGGCTAGAAGAACGTGATATAGCCACTTGATTTCAAGACCGACACTCAACGACGACAAGAGCCTTGAACAGGCCACTACTGCGCCGTACATAGGCCTCTTCTTGCAGTGATATCCTGCGTAGTTTCGTCCCTTAGCCGCCTTTTACGTCACCCATGAGATAAGTGTAGAGGTGATACCAAACGTGTTATTGATCCGTCACTACACGATACCAACTCACACTCACAAGACTTCAATAATAAGACGTGAATTTGCTCTGCTCATCTACCTTGTTAAAAATACACTATTTTAGGTTTTTCAAAGAATACTTTAATATTTTAAAAATGATCCTAAAAATACTGTCTGTGCGTGAAGTTTAATTAATTGTAAAGATCCTAAACTAATATTTTGCGAGTTAATGAAGTAAAACAGATTTTTCTTCTATTGTTTGACTATTCTTTTCAAGATAAACTTCTTGTAAAATAAAACCTTCAAAAATTTGCTTTTGAGTTTCTTATTTTTTATTGAAAATTTTTCTTCTCTTCCACTCTCTGACAACTCATTGGCCACCTCAAATACACATGCCAATTTTTTATAAAAATTAAAAAAGAATATATGTATTGGTTTAGCGATGAAAGCAAAAGAGAGATGGAGCTATTTCCGAATTTATAACATTAGCGCATATAACTTAATGATCTGGATTTCACTTGTTTCGTGTTTAATACTTAATAATAAACTTTCGTTGTTAAAATGAAAATGTAAACTTCAAAAACGAACCGTTATAAGTTAATGAACTAAAACTTAAATCTACCCAAGGAGTTACTAATTACTTTTGTACTAAGCACAGATGAGCCTTATTAAAAAAGAAGTGTTAACAATATAACTGAGAATGGATTTTTTAAGCAAAAGTTGTGAATTTTTACTTCGAAAAGTTTCATACACTGAATTATACAGACGAGCGATGTTTTGTGTCCTGGTATAATACATAGAGATAATATAGTGGCGCTCACAGCTCAGTTGCACACTGTGATTACAAACAATTACAGGGGATAAGTAACGACGGCGCGGTCAGTACCTGGATGGGTGACCGCTGGTGGTAAATCCGGTTGTTCCGTCGTCGTTAGCGTAAAGCTTAGTTGGAGGCCTTTGGTCAGCTTAAAAACATTCAACGGCAAGATTACGTAGCCATAACGTTGTCTTGCCAGTCCCCAACCCGCATCCGGTCAGCGTGGTGACGTATGGCCTTAACCCTCTTCTGAGAGGAAACCCGAGCCCAGCAGTGGGACGTTATGGGTTGCTGATGATAAAAGATAGAGGCTTTCCGGTAACCGCTAGTTTACATTCAGGTATGAGACCCCGGAGCAATTAATTTTTCATACTTCTAACATACGGTCCTTTGGTCCCAAACTAGGCAGAGCCTGCACTATGCAATCAGACTACTAATTAACATACTAAATATCTCGAAATACGTACATATTACAGATGCTTTACACTCTGACATGGAACAAATGTGCTCATCATACAATTATTTGACAAAAATGGAATAACTTTCCTTCTACCGTGTATTCTTTTGTACACTGTGCCATAAAGAAAATCGTATACACTGATATCAATAAGTTCTAAATTTCCGAAAAAGTGTGTGGCACACGGTACAACAAAAAAGTGGCTTGTTTGTGCAGAACCCTTATTTACAATCCACGGAAAGCTGGGATTTTCCAAAATGAGCGTAATTGAAGCTTATATTAGACAAAAGGAAAGATCTTTTTTTGGGAATTTGGCGGACGGATTAATTAATACTTTGACGTGAAAATTAACGCTTTAATTTCGGAGATTTTTGTGGGCTTCGGGTCTATTCGACCAAGCTCTTTCACTAAAGAGTAAGGTGTATTAATCTCTATACCCAAAAAGTTATAAAGGTTAAAAAATATTTACCTTTTTGGCTTCACGTAGCGTGTTTTGGAGAGGACTATGTCGTTTATCTATGGGATTGCATTAGGCATGAGTTGATCCATCAAAGACCAAGGTCATTAGCATAGGCCACAGGATTAGCAAGCTGAAGTAGCAGTGAGCTGGTCGTATTAGCCGTCGAACTGATAACCGTTGGAGTAAACGGATTCTTGAGTGGAGACCGCATCTTGTCAAACAGCTATAAGTAGTTTAGGACGTCCACAGACCAGACGGAGTGATGATTTGCACAAGACAGCTGGCAGTAGCTGGATGCGAGAAGCCGAGGATTGAACCAAGTGGCGTGCAATCGGAGAGGCATATGTCCAGCAGTGGACTGCGGTAGGATGATAATATTAATAATAATAATAATCACTTTATTGTACACCAGATTACTTATAAAGCTAACACAAAATTAGGAGGTATAATTGGCGGCCTTATCGCCCAAAGACAATCTCTTCCAGGCAACCATGATGTATTTTCGTTTGTTATGCTCACTTTCACAAAGTTAATCCACTTATTCGATTTAAAAAATAAAAATCACCAAAGGTACATCAACGAGTAACATAGGCGTTTACCACTTGCAAAAGTAGTTGTATATAAAAATTTGAAAAAAAAAATTGTTAGAGTTTTTTTTTTCAAAACAAGGTAATTGGAAAAGTGTTGGTCTTTAAACTGTCGTTAAAGAAGTTTCAACTTTATTCAAAAGGTTTAATGAATTACGGTCCAATTTCGACCACTAAGCGACCGTTATTAGTATTTTACTCAACTTTTACAAAGTCACTTCTCTGAAATGTACAAACGGAATGAAAATTTATACTCGTCTCGTAAATCCCATCAGTTTTGTTTAAAAATGCTCGTAAACTAACATATCTCATACGGCTGTCTGAGCTCAAACTAGACAAAACCTATAGTACAGAAAAAATATGTATTTTCAGATTCCATATCTGCTGGGCATCGAAGTCACGACCTCTATATCAGTAAACATGCTCGCTAGCCACTTTACCATCAGGTAGTTAGATTTTTATCACAATCAATCAGACAATCAGACATTTATTTTAGTTCAAAAACTAAAACAAAAACATATTATTATATGCTTTATCATCATAACATCGTCATCAGGTTTTTGTAATCCATTGCTGGACATAGAACTCTCCTTAAAAAGGAGGTCTACTCGTATGATACAAGAGTGATAAAAGAAATCCTGAAAACATCATTGGATCTGTTCTAATAAGTCGTGGTGGGTAATGGAAATAGTGACTTTAATGTAGCTGTAGTGGCTCGACCAGGGCGACCCTCGCACAGAAGATCAATGTAAAATGTCAGCATTCGTGCTGTCGTGATTCGTTGGGGACGCAAGACCGGGGCCCAAAATGGTCGCAATGGTGTGGGTTACTATGCTGCATTGTCTGCATTCACAATGAGTATGGTGACCTCCACTCTTGGATTCTGCTTATGCTTTCCATCGGGCAGAGTAGAGTCATTTTTACAGGGTCTTACATAAAAAATAAGCCGCTATATAAACAGACGGAGCGTTAAGAAAATATATTTTCATTGAATAATACCAGTTTTGCACTTGCTCATCATTCATCAGTTCCTGAAATAAGTATAGATTTTGGTTTCACAGATTTTGGATACAGATATATATATATGTCGGATGTATTTATCGGTAGCTTTTATTATGTTTATATATATATATATATGTTATGTGTGGGTTACCATACTGTATTGTTAACGTTCGTATGTTTTCTATCAGGTACACTAGTCACATCGGCAGCAATTTTTTTTGCAAAGATATCTGAAACCTTATCAGGTAATTAAAATGATTGAAAAAGTCATACTCAGAACCGTGACCATTAATTTTAAGGTCAATTGACATAGTTTGTCAGACATCTTATATAAATAAGACTGTAATTTAACTTTTAGAACAAATACTATGTAATATCTCAAAATAAAACGAATCTCATACATCTGAGAGTCCAATAAAATATCGTACGGCTATTTGTATCAAAGAAAAGATGTATGATGTAATGTTCGACAAAGACAAACATACAGAGAACGGCAATTGTTAGAGAGAGACGTAATATATAACACCTCAGTTGAATCGGGTTGCTCGAGGCGGGACAAACGCAATATCCTAGGGCCCACAGGCTAGCTATAGGGATGTGAACTTTTATCGATATTTTTTAACATAATACATTATGTACTTACATAATGCATTGAAAAACCGGGAACTTACACTTGTAAGTTCTCGGTTTTTTAAATGATGTTTTATTTAATTTTCTTATATTAATTTTTGGCACGATACCGACATATAAGTAGTTCATTCTTTTATATGCATTCGTGTTTTTTTTATGGAATAGTGGGTAAATGAGCAGACGTATCATCTGATAATAAGCGATTACCGCCGCCCATGGACACCCGCAACACCAGAAGCGTGACAAGTGCGTTGCCGGCCTTTAAGAAGGGGTATGGACCTTCCTTATCCTCACTCACTCGGTGAAACACAGCGCAAGCGATATTTCAAATCGGTTTTCTGTGAGTCCCTGGTATCACTCCAGTCGAGCCGGCCTATTCATGCCGAAGCGTGGCTCTCTCACGGAGAAATATATAATATTAATTATAGCAGCAGATTCCGATGAATGTGTATATTTAAATCTTAAAATTTCCATGAAATTATTTTTTGTTATTTAGTGGGGACAACATTACATCATTTGCATTGGAAATAAAAATATTTAATATAGTTTCTTCAGAAAAAAAAATTAAATGTACCACTGTCGATATTCCTAACCCTATCACTAGCAGACCGCCAGTGTCTGATTGGCTATCATGTTAACGAAAGTTATGAGAGCGATCTGTCTCTCCGTTCACTTACGTCACTAGTTACAAATTTTTACCACATGCTAACACAATGTTCTTATTTTTATACTTCTAGAAGTTCATTACGAAAATAATTACTGTGCTACTATTCATGGATAACTTATAACCTAGCTTATCTTATCTTAAATTATCATAAATCTTAAAAAATACAAAGTTGATTAAATTTAAAGATAAGATAATATTTTATAATATTTAATATATATATTTTATATTTTTTATTTATTTTTTATTTTTTTTGATAATATTTTTTGACTGCCTCGGTGGCGCGAGTGGTAGCGTAAGCGACTGCTGTTGCTGAGGTCTCGGGTTCGATACCCGGGTCGGTCCAAATGTTTGTATGATCTGCAAATATTTGTTTCGAAGTTTGGGTGTTTTCTATGTATAATATGTATGTATTTACAAAAAAAAAGTATATATGTATTTATATCAGTTGTCTAGTACCCATAACACAAGCTCTGCTTAGCTTGCGACTAGACGGCGTTGTGTGTTAAATTGTCCGAAATATTTATTTATATATTTATTTATTTATTTTTATTTATTGTTATAGTCTAAGAACTTACTGTAAGTGTGAAAGTCGGTGATCTGGACTGTGTTGCAGTCCTCGCCCACTTGGAGGTATGTGATCTCACACCGATACACTCCTTCGTCTTCTGGTTTCACATCATTGATGATCAGCTCAGCATACGTCACATTCTTCGAATATGATATTGTAATTCTGTGGACAATTGAATTTTACTTTATTTTTAAATGCAGTTTCTCTCACATTTCATAAATACTTAAAAGTATGATTTATTATTTAGGATTCACAAAAGTACTGGGAATTTTTAGAAAACTTTTCATTTCTCTAAACGAAATGGCAGAAATTACTAATCGATAGGTGGTATCACCACCTAATACGGTGGTAATACATGTCGATCCGGAAAACTTCGCACTGCCATATTTTTCGTTCGTAAATATTAGAAAATTTTCTGAAAAACTTATTTTATAGTCGTTCCAATCGTTTATTTAACTTTTGGCAGATCACGCACATAAAGTTTTGTAATAATTTTTGATACAATGTACTACAGGGAATACTGTACTTCATGGACGGGCTCCACCCACTTAGAGATGTGTAATTCGTAATTAATGACCACAGACTATAAAAACGGTTTCGAAATAAATCGATTATCGATTATATCGCAAGACAAACTCTCTTGTTTGTCCTTTGAGTACTTTATTTTTTGACATTTTGACAGTGACGAAGGGAGGAACGATACGCTCAACTCAACCAAACGTGAAAATTCACAAATAAATTAATACGGTGGAATATAAATACTCAACTCGACGTATGAAAATGTGCATTAACACTGATAATAAAATGGAGTCGCGCGTCGGCTCCGCGTCCGGTATTGCCGTTTAATAAATCGATAAAAGTTCATACTTTATCTATAAAATAATGAGTGTGTTAAATCGATTAAAACTTCTTCATGCATAAAATCGATCGATAAAAGAAATCGAACCGGTAACAGGTCAGAGTATCACTATTTGATTAGGTATTAGAACTGTCAAAAGTTAAATAAACGATTGGAACGACTATAGTAATAATGCCAGCTTCAGTTTCAAACAGGTAGTGAAAAAAACCTTTTTTTTATGAATGCTAAAATGACTCTACTCTGCCTGATGGAAAACATAAGCAGAATCCAAGAGTGGTAGTATGGGGACCACTCATTGAGAATGCAGACAATGCAACAACGCAGCATGGTGATCCACATCATGGCGGCCCAGTGATGATTTAAGGTTATCTTTTAATTTTTTTCTATACAAACCTTGTCCTAACAATAACGAATATACAGAAAAAAGAATTATCCGTTTTGGTGCAACCGATCAGAAGTTATGCACGTACATATAACATTTCAGTGATTTATTTTTCATATGGGCCTCCGGTATCCTCACTCACGCGTTGAAACACAGAGCAGGCGCTGTTTTACACCAGTTTACAATGAGGCCTCGTCACTCCGGTCGAGCCGGCCCATTTATGCCGAAGCGTGGCTCTCCTATGTAATACATTGATGACTTTTGCTTGAAATAAGTAACATTACTCACACATTTGGCATCTACGTATAATACAACAATAGTGCAGAGTTAAACGAAATTTTCGTTGCCATGTGTAATATAATATGAAAGCTTAATGTCACTAATATAGATTGATAGGTCTGGCTTACTGCCAATCCTGCACGTTAGTAAATAAAATTTAATTTCCTAAAGTGACCTACTCTGATCGACAATGTTGCGATTAAAAATACGATAGGCTTATAATAGTTATGCAGAAGATTTATTTTTAGCAGGGTATACTGAAACACTTAACAGTACAAAATATATTCCGTTCCTCTTATGACAATGAATCTATAAACTATGTATGTATGGGAATCAAACACATAACCTACCATTGATCCTAACTATTTATTAGGCAGATTGACTGAATTATATAGATAATTATAACCAGAGACACTTTAAATTGCGTCGTTTGATGCTAAACTAAGCGTAGGCTATATTATCACCATTTAGTGTATTATCAAGGTAGTATTTAGCTAATATTCGAGTTCACAAGCATTATTTAATAAGATATATATATTAGTTCCGTTAAAATTGATAGAAAAAAAAAACATCGTCAATATTCCCAACAAACCAAACCAAATCTAAGAGGCAATTCGTTTGTTAAAATCTCGAAACTTCATTAGGGAACTACTTTTACGGTGTTTTTTTATCCGAAATCCCTCTTTAATGGTAGGACAGTGAGAGTGCAGAACCACCGGTAATGTGGTAACAGTTAATTAAGTGGTCTGTCTAGTAGATTGATAGCATTATGCGTTAGGGAGAAATCGGTTTTAATTTTGGTTAGATCCTCTCGGCAATTTTGTTAGACTCGCTATTGGGTTCGTAATTAATGGAAGTTTCGTTTAGTTCCGTGTGTTTATTTAGAAAGTATTATTAGTTTTATATATTGCTAGCTTTTGCTCTCAGCTCCGTTCGCGTGTATGTCGGAAATCGCTATAATGAGGAATCTATATCCTTTCTCAAGAGTCAAAGTATCTTTATGTCAAATTTCAATGAAATTGGTGCAGCAGTTTAGTTGTGAACAAATGTCAGAGATATAGACTTAGCTACTTTCCAATTTTGAATATTATGATGGATTTATCGCTAAGGACCGTTTCCTGGTTGTCTAGTGGTTGATTTTCACGTAGGACACATCTTTGAGTGATGAATACGATCGTTTGTTCTGTATCTGAGTCTATCTATCGATGATGTGTATGAATTTAGAAATATGTAAGTTGGTTTATCAGTAGTCTAGTTTGGTAGCATAGTACAGAATTTGCCAAATTTTTGGCAGGTACAATTTGAGAAAATATTGTGAATGATTATGTTTAATCACCTGATATAATGACGAGTATTGATGCTTTATCAGGGGTTACTGATTCAATTTTCGTTGACTGCAAATTTCATTTGCGTGAATTATCAAAATGAATTAGAGCGGTAATGTCTGCATGTAATATATACTGTGTATTGACCGGTACAATATTTAAAATTTTGTTGAGATAAAATTACGTAAATATAATTTAACTATTCATTAAATAATTAAAATACAATTGTTGATTGTTAAAGGGAATACTTTTTTAACTAATCTTCATAAATTTGCATGGCAACATAAAGTAATACGAACCATAGATAATAACGTTGCTAGCGACACTGAACTAAATTTTATGCAAAATGCTTTAACTCAAGCTATAAGTTAGGATGCCTGGTTCTAATTTTATTTAGTGGTTTGATACCCTGCCAAGACCTTATATGTCACTTACCGTTAACAGGGAAAATTGGCTCGTATGTGGAATATTAAAAAGGAGTGCAAAATATTTTTTATAAAACTCATGTTTTTCTATTCTATCATCTTGATATTTATTTACTGCAAATGCGTTTTAATTACTTACAGTAGAGTAGACATTGTTTACGCAATCACATAGATTATTTGAATTCGGTAGGTACAATATTTTTTCAAAAAAGATTTAACTTGTCTGTAACCTATTTGCAGAATGAACGATTTCAAAGAGGATAAATCGAATTATCAACAAAGATGTCCTACCATCTACTACTGAATAACTATTTTCGGAATTTCTACTTCTAGTGACCTTTTCACAATCAGCATTCAACTACGACATGTCATGTCTCTGTACCAGATATCTTCAGGGACATTTGACAGTTAACAACCGTCTAACTACTCGTAGCAGTTTCTTCATCTGCTAATTGGTTTCAGTAATAAGCGTTCTGTGACCTAATTGATCAATCTAGGGCCTTCTAAACGCAGCAATCAGAGATTACTACTAATACAGTTCATTTGATATAAACAATATAAGGATATAACTGCCCTTTTGAATTCCTCTTCTCTAAAAGTGCAGGCTTTGGTCTTGTAGTAACCTTAAACAGGGTAAAGCTAAAAAAAAATTTGCCCAACACTGGTCCTGATTTAGTAGTCATGAACATAGCAATCGTTATGAGGAAGTCCATGCCTTAAAATATATTGACGGCAAGGTTTAACCCTCGAATCCAATTCAGCCTCAGTCCGATACCAGTCGCTCCGTGGCAAAGCTGATATCTTGGTAAAATCGGTTGAACTAGTAGCTTAGCTAAATAATCTTATAATTAATCAAGGCTAGGAAGATGATGACGAATATTCTTTAGGCTTGTATTATTATCAAGGTCGAGCCGGTTTAAACACAACTCTGCTACTGTTAAAATTGCATTTAAAGGCGCTCGACTTAATTTGCTTTTCATATTTAACGGCCATAATTATTTTATACACAATACTTATTCTCATTTATTAATGTTTTATTACTTTTACAGTTCATGGGTGGTAATAAACTGTAGAATTGCGAGAGAAATTGACGTAAACGTTCTCTCATTCGCGAAGTTGGTTTTATAAAAGATATTGCACCAAAAGATATAATATTATATTGAGTCAGTTTATGTTTTTCTCGCTTCTTACTCGAGATATTGACTTTTGTTCGGGCAAAAATTGTAACGTGTTTAAGGTTGTTTATAAGTTACATGTTTGTTATGATAAAATATCAACAAATCCATTTTCTATAATATTGTGAAAACTAAAGTCTAATTTCAGTGTTCTTTTAATTTAATGAATGGGGACAAATTATTCACCCACTAGTGATTATTACAGACCATAGATAACTGAAACTTTAAGTCGGGTGTTGAAATGAGAAATGGATACGAACACCGGTAAGGTTGTCCGAGTTCCATTTCCGGAGTTTCCAAAGTCGGTTAGGTTGGTTGTAGCTTAAGAGCGTACAATGGAAATATTTTAAATACTTATATATACTTCTTAAAAAAACAAAGCCCCTAAACCTTAAGGAGTCAGTGAAAATACTAATGTAAAAACAGTCATAGATAAAAAACTAAGCCAGCCAATACTTCAATCTGCGGTCATAAATTACGTTAATAAATTGTCTCTCCACCTGTACTACACAGCGGGGACTTAATAAAAAATGGCCTTCCAGGCAGTTCATTTGTCGACGCTAACGCCAGCTCTAAAAGACCGTTTTAATTGTGCAATGTCCTGCAAACGCCATGCCTATTGTGCTCCAGCCTTGGGAGATTAAATTCACGAAAGTGGATAAAGGTGCAGTGATAAATTACTTTTTCATACAAATAAGACTACTGCTACGTTATACGAGAGGCTTTGTGTGGCTTGTGGATGATCCCTTGACATGCCATTATCGTTAAGGATGTCACTTGAGAAAATATAAGGTCTTGGATGCCTATATGTGTCACATTGTTGTTTGAAGAAATATGATGTTTTTTGGAACTGTATTTAACTAGTGGACTATGGTAAGCAACTGAGTACTACAAATACTACGTTTCCGCTCTTTAAGTCTCCCACCTACCTCTGCGGTTATAAAGGTGTCCTTTGGTTATAAGCAACGAAATATTTTATACCGGTTTTCTATTATCACTCTGTTGTATGCCTGGGGAGAGGCCTATGTCTTGCTTTCTCACTATTTTCTCTGTCACATTTTTTGTTTGGTTGTTAAAGTACTCGTCCCCTAAAAGAATTGCAAAAACAACAACAGTCAAATACAAAAAGCGTTGTAGATTATTCTAAATGTTGTCACATGTAAGGTACTACCATACAAGGTGGGACTCTAACCGTGGGAGAGCCATGCTTCGACACTCACCCCTTCCCCATCCCCCTCCCCATCCCCTAAAAGCCGGCAACGCACTTGTGACGCCTCTGATGTTGCAGGTGTCCATGGCCATGAATATGTCAGATCGTTTACCTCCAATTTAAAAAAAAACTCACAAAGCTTAGCGTAACAAAAAACCGTCAGGTGACCGGCACACCATTCGTGCAATCAATATATTCATCGTCACTATCTGATGCTGCACAAATCAATATTAATGCAACTCTGCATTTCATAGATAAACTAAATTCAGATTCAACAATAAATAATTGAATACAACAAGCAACATAAGTGCTGAATGTCCATTAGCCAGTGCATTGTTGTTTGAACAATACGAAGTTTGTTGCGATTGCATTGTGCAGTGGCCTGACTTAGTAACCTGACTTGCTAAGGTTTTTGTTGAAGCAAGAGTTTGTTTGGTTAAATATGAGTGTAGATATAGAATTTATATGATTGTATTATATTTATGAATAGGTATGATTTATTCCTGATAACGTTTTGTTAAATACACGTAGTTTAAATGATTATTGTTCAGGTGAAATGGGAGAAAATTTCGACTCGAGTCTTATAAGTTGAACCATTGAAATTCTACCATTGGGTTTGAATGGTTCAGTATGTTTTTGCCATTTAATGTAAAAGGTTTCTGCAATTTATTTATAATTTTTATAGTTATTTTACCTGATGGTTTTCTTATATATTTTAATTTTTTTATATTCAAATGATACAAGTTTCTTTCTTTCTCAAAGTTCTTGCGATAACTTACGATTGCCTATGATTTGATAGCTGAGCTCCACGGTGCTACCCGTTGTACAAAAACAATCTTAGGTAACGCCGCGTGGCAAAGCAAGTCTAAAAAAAGCCGTAATATTGATTAGCCGGAACAAACAGACAGACAGATCGACAGACAGGCACAGACAGTACAAACCTGTGGGTATATAATATGATGAAACAAAAAAATATGCTTTTCGCAATTATTCCTTTATCTGTGGTACAAGACGTTGCTTCGTACCAAATTTCAACATTCTGAGTTCACGGGAAGTACCCTGGTTTTGATTCCCTTGCGAGTGTCGAAAACTTGTAGCATAAACGGCTGTATGTTTTGATTGCGTTGGCTTAAAACTTTTAAGGGACAGTAGACCTAACATGAACTGAAATTGTTATTTCAATGTAATGTAATTGAATTCAATCAGCTTGATACCTCCACGCGTTCCTGAGAAAAAAGCAAATGACAGACAAACAGACGGACAACAAAGTGATCTTATAAAGGTTATTTCAATTTGAAGTACGGAACCCTAAGAAGCATTGATATTAAACAACTATTGCTTGCGACATTCAAATAATAAAAAACAAATTCTCGACACTTAAAGTTCATCTTAAAATTTATCCAGAATCCTAAAGCCTCGATAAATACTGAACTCGGTTTCAATAAAGTGAAAATATTTGAAAACTTTGAAGATATAAGATACCCGTTTTATGAAGCTTTGAAGGCAATGAAGTTTTTCTTTATTGTTAGTGTAGTAATGGACTATTTTCATTAGTGGCCGCCACTAAAAGCCGGTAGAGTTTAAAATTCTGCGATGGACGTACGAGGAAGGAGTGGATTAACTAATTGTTTGAAAGTGTATTGAGATAACAAGAGTGTACGTTTGGTACGACATTTAATTAGCTTTATATAACAAATGAATTTTTTTAGAGTTAGATTTCCTTTTGTTAATCTTGGTAGTAATAACGGTAGTTAATCATTTTTAAAAGCAATTTTTTTTAACTGTTTCGAATTATATAATAATAAATATTTTCGGACATCTTACACACAACGCCATCTTGGCCCAAGCCGAGCAGAGCTTGTATTATCGGTACTATACAAGTGATGTAAATACATTGATACTTTTTTTTAAATACATACATATTTTACGTATAAAACACCCAATCATCGAAACAAATTTTGAAGATCATACAAACATATGGTTCAGCCTGAGATTCGAAGACCTCAAGCACAGCAGTCGCATACGCTACTACTGCACCACCAAGGAGGCGGTCGATGGATCAAAGGTAAGATCTTATTCAAATGAATATACTCAGAGATTTTAAGTGGTTTTTGAATTTATATTAAAAATGGAAAGACTAGTGTTTTTTTTCTTATTACATAGTTTTAATAAATATACATTGACGTTACAATTGGTGTGTTTTTATTACCTTTTATACAGTTTAAGTTACATATGACTTATATAGACTTAAGTTTGGAATCTTTGACCTATATTTTTTATCATTTTAAATACGTTTTCTATAGCTATGTAGATCAGTTGGTAATAAAATTCCTTACTCAAAGTTCGGACTTGTTTTTATTTAATAAACTCTAATAAGTCCTGTGAAAATAATAACACAGCAAGTTTAAAAAAAAAACAATTTCTCTTCCCTCTTCCCTGCAATTTGGCACAGGTGTGCGCTGCGCTCAGCTAGACCACATATCGGTCTCAACGACGTCACACTTTGTAACATGGCCGCAGACAGACAGCTTTCTTGTAAAGGGGATGAGCTTGCGTTTTAGGGGATGGTTACGGCTTACACGCGAATTTGGGGTAAGTTGTAAATAAATGTGCAAGTTTCTCCTGGCTCGACCAAGTTTAGGATTTACAAGCTTGTATTCGCTAATATAATTAGAATAATAATACAGATTTAATAGTTTGACAAAACAGTCAGACGAAACATTAAAATTTTCAAATTGCTTTTTAGATCTAACTACCATATATACTTTCATGTGCATTCAGTGAAAAGCTGTTAATTTGACAATACAAATAGACACTTTAATTTCATTTTATTTGTAATGATTTGGAGCTACCTTACATGAAGATCTATTTAATTATAATGCTTTTACTTGACTCGTTTCTGCGTCGTTTTACAACAGACAGATTTTAGGATTATGTTTGCATCTATACACATTATGCGTAAAAGAATAAATAAATCTAACTTTTTTCAAATTGACTTGTATAAGTGAAACAGATAATGGATTCAATAGAAGTGAGACAAACGCCGACAATAAATTAAACTACTCGTGGGCCAAAGAAACAATCGGGCATCTTCGACCGATTTCGCGCGCCATCGGCCCGGAACGAATCGTACTAATACACTATTGGCTGATACAGTGACTGGGTTACCAGTGCGGAAAATATCTCTGTATACTAGTTTATAGATAGATATTTTTGGAAATTATATTTAGTTTTCATCTGTATGCATACACGTATATTATAAAAATGATAGATTAATTTTTGACGCCTCAAAAGTTCAAAAAGTTCCCTTTAATTGAGCACAAATTTTAATACGATTTATAAAACGATTATTGAAATCTAATTTGGATGTATAATGTGCTATAGCAATGCGTATGCAATTGCAAACTGCTTGGAATGAAATCTTAACACTTATTAAAATGATGATAAGATGACGAAAGAAAGGTTAAAAAAATCTGCTAACACTAAAGTCAATGATTCAAATATTATTTCATTTCCTTTTCGTGTTAATGTGAAAATGAAATGTATTTATTTTATTTATTTATTTCTTACTTACAATATCCTTACAGACTACATCCAATGCGATATTGTAGTTACATAATTTTTAAAACTAATTAATCCTAACAATAACAAATTTTGCACAGAGCTATCAATGTGAATTCACTCAGAGTACAGCGCAGCGCTCGCGTCACAGGTGCCTCGCGCAGTAAGTTCGTGCAATCGCGCGGCACGGCCAGGGGCGGCCGGCGTGCCGTAATGCAATGCCGTATGTAAATAATACAACGCGGGTATTCAAAGGAGTTATTACAAAAAGAAATATTCCCATTTATATTAAAATAGTATATTAATACACAAAAGGACGAAAATTTACGTAGTTCCTTTAAGTCAATGCCAATACCTTGCTAATTTTGGTAAGTTTAAAAAATAACTTGTTCTAGTTGACATACTTTGTCGAATTTAAGAGCATTAAATAGAACAAGAGACATAATTGAAGACAGTTATGTAAACATGGTACGAGTTGAATAAGAAAAAAAATCAGTTGAGTTTTACTTGAGAAAAGTTTAACTAAGGTGGTGGTAAAGATCTATTGCTTCTGTTTAATTTCTCAATTAATATCTCTTTAAAAAATAATAGTAATATCTAGTTCATCTTGTCACATATTAACCCCCACTTTACCTTACAAACAGCTGGACTATAACGAAATGCCTGCGGCATGTATTTATTGTTTGTAATTGAAAAATGAAATAAATATCACATTCTAAACATCTAATGTAATCCTGACAGGTAAATACGCAATTATTCCTAAAAGTCAATTATTTTTACGACAAATCGATACATTCAGAGGTACACCAAAGCTGTTACAAGATTTAACAGCTTTTGTCTGTATTGGAATACTATTAATCTGTGGTTACCAGTAATTGCTTACCATCAGGCGAGCCGTTTGCTTCTCTATTTCAATTAATTCCTGTTCATCCTAAAATTCTCTGAAATCGATCGAGCAATAATGTCTTCTGGTTTGTGTTTAACTAATTGGTAATATTTCTGGAAAATATAATATATACGGTAAACACCGTGTGAAAGCCACACTTGAGTTTGAATGCGCCGGCTCGATCAGAGTGATACCACGGTCTCGGTAAAATAACGCTTGCGCTGTGTTTCACCGAGCGAGTGAGGATACCGAAGGCAGCAACGCACGTGTGACGCTTCTGGTGTTGCGGGTGTCCATGGGCGGCAGTAATCACTTATCCTCTTTTGCCCTCTATTCCATAAAAAAAACTAATGAGTTATTTTGTTTATTTAGTTGTACATTTGTATTAGATTCACTTAAGGTTTCGCAAAAATAATGTTCGAAAGAACTGTTGTATATTTTAAAGCTCACTATACTCCACTCACTCGACTATAACTATTTTTGTCGTAAATTCAAATCAAACTCGTTCTCGCTGTATAACATCACGCCAGACTTGGTTGCATGGGTCAGCTGGTAACACATGTATTATGTTTAGAAAGTTTATTTAAATATTCACTGCCTCATGGCGTAGTGGTAGCGTATGCGACTGTTAAGCTTGAGGTCTGGGGTTCGATTCCCGGGTCGGACCAAATGTTTGTATGATCTGCAAGTATTTGTTTCGGAGTTTGGGTGTTTTCTATGTATAATAAGTATGTATTTACAAGAAAAGTATATAAGTTGTCTAGTACCCATAACACAAGCTTTGCTTAGCTTGGGACTAGATGGCGTTGAGTGTTAGATGTCCGAAATATTTATTTATTTATTGCATTTATTGTTCTTTCTCTATTGAACTTGATGCCACAGATTTAACCTCGTCTACCTTTAGACGTAAGGAAAATATGTAAGTAAGTGCACCTGTTATTTTCTTTAGTGGACATATTTTTTAGAACATTTTAGTGTGCAAATATTAGAGTATTTTAAAAATGTGCATAGGTTCCTTAACACATATAAACTCTTTTAAATACTGTGATTAAACTAATACTGATCATAAAACCCAAACCTTTTCAATACAAAAACTATGTGACAAATTACTTCTAACTAAATTTATCGTTCTGTAAATCTGTAGGTTTACAGTACAATAAACTAAATTCCGCATTTGAGTTGCTACTAACAGTCTCTTGACTATTACAGAATATCAATAGATTTTATTGCAGACCGATTTAAATTTTATTACATCTAGTACATGAATATATACAAAGGTTAACCTTATCACTTTGAACTATTTCTTTCAGCAAAGGGATAAGATCGTAAAAGATTCGATAAGGGCGTAAGTTTATTTGACTGTAGCAGGGTTAACCCTTTTTACTTTAAATTATTTTTGGTAGTTCAATCATTTGATAGTGATAGCTACTTAGTACGATATGCTGATATTATTTGTTCTTTCGGAGTTTACTTGCAGAGAGTAAAATACTACCTTTAGAATTTAGTTTACCTGAAGAAGAAATGAAAATTTTCTGCCTTTTAAAAGTATCCTTCTTCTTAATTACCTGTTTATATTCATATTTAAATCTAGATTTATATTATTGTCGAGGTAACTACTAAGTAACTAACGTGGGAGAGCTACGTTTCGGCATGCATGACTCGACCGGAGTGATACCACGGCCTCACAGAAAACCGGTGTAAAACAGCGTCTGCGCTGTGTTTCACCGAGTGACTGAGGATACCGGTGGACCTTTTTTTTTACCTCTGGAAACCCCCTCGGGCCGTCACCACGGCGGGGTTTGCGACGGGGCGGTTGTGTCGGAATCGAAAACCACACGGTGTGTCACTCTGCGCCTGAGAAGGGAGGGGTCCGGGAACTGCTGTTATTAAAACGACCGGACCCCTCCCAGAGGATACCGGAGGCCTTACTCCAACCCCTTCCCGTATCCTCTTTCTCATCCCCTTCTTCCCCCTTTAAAGGCCGGCAACGCACTTGTGACGCCTCTGGTGTTGCGGGTGTCCATGGTCCGGCGGTAATCGCTTACCATCAGGCGATACGTCTGTTCGTTTTTCCTCTATTCCATAAAAAAGGTAAATATTTTTACATAACTGTTTAGCTCAATTTTTTTTTCTCTTTTAGCTGTCTTCTATACTTTAAATATCCCAGGAACTATACTATCATTTCAGTTAGATATTACTAGACTATAATTCCTCTAACTGTGAAGCAAAAAATAAAATTATTTAAAACTTTATGGAGTCATAGTAAAATTACCAGAGAGGTGAAACACATTAAACTCCAGACATATTGCCAACTATTTTACAGGCAATAGTAAAAATATTACGAGCGAATATAATGGCTTAGCTGAAAGCTATGGTATTTTTATATCAGCTCGGTTTATGGGGAAACTCTCGTTAGACGTAAACCTAATGTGAGTGAAACGTGAGTAGAATATTACGTTAACAGTGTCTAATAACATATTTAAAAGGCTTAGATATATGCAATATTGCAGTATTGGCAACATACGTCAACCGCCAGACTCTCTAGACCGCTAGCTCATTGGTCTAGCGGTTGACGTATGTGACTACCAATCAAGAGGTCTCGGGTTCGAATCCCGGGTCGGGCCAAAAGTGTTTTTTAAGTTTTTCTGATTTTAGAATACTTAATAACAGCTCGGAGTTTGGAAATTGAGTCTGTTTGGGGTCTCGTGCCTCGGAGAGCACGTAAAGCGGTCGGTCCTGCGCCTGATCTCTTTCCGGAAGTGTCGATTAACCGTCCCATCCGATTATGAGAGAAAGGGAACACAGAGTGCACCTGTGTTTGCGCACACACCAAAAAAATATACCAATTTGTCGAGGTAAGGGCCTCTCACCAGTTGCAAAAAGTGGAACTGTTCCTAATAGCAGAAAACAGACAAAGTTGGATGGGTTAGCTATGCTAAGTATATATTTCCATTTGTTTGAGTAGGATGTTAACTTATTAGTTAGTTTTATAAACTGCTGAACTAGATGTCGTACATTCAATTCCTACCTATAAAAAACAATTGTAAGGTAACCGGTCTCAAGATCGTTGATTCTGTCTAAGTCTAATTTATCCGGATTATAATATAGTTCTTTAAATATTTAAATGTCATAAAAATAGCTCGTACAATAATACTGTAGAATAAACTGGCGCCCGCGGTATTCCCAGACCAATACGACCTTCAAGAAAAGAGCACTTGTGACGTTGCGGGTGTCCACGGGCGACGGTAATCGCTTGTTAAAAGGCGATCCGTCTATTCGTTTTCCCTACCCTATCCCATAAAAAACTGCACTGCTAAGACGTTTAAGAACTGATTAAAAAACAGGAATTTCATCTGTAATTACATATATTATAATACATCTCACTATTAATAAGCCATGCTTTGCAGCTTATTCTGTCGTGTCTTATGATTCCTGTATTTTATGACAATGTTGTAAATGCAAACCACGCTCTAATATTCAGACGACGTATACTGTAGTATGACTATAAACGGTTATCCGGATGAGTTAAGGAGTAACCCAGATTGGGTTAAGGAGAATATGTCTCTGCTGTAAATAACTCTGATAAGAGAGATAAACGTTACTCAAAAGTTTATGGCGTTCTGATGGCATAGAAGGTGCATGCAAATAACTTAAATTTTAAAAGTGGTAGTTTTTGTTTATTCAATTATTAACTTCCTAGCACCAACCGCGTGTATGTCAATTATCATGGTTAAGAGTAGTCTATGTCCTTTCTCGAGAATTTAACTATCTCCATGTCAAATTTCATTAAAATCGGTGTAGCGATTTAGTCGTGTAAGGGTAACAAACAGACAGAGATACTTAAGAATGTATAATATTAGTATGCATAATATTTTAATAATAATAGAAATATCATCAAACAGATATAAGTAGAAAAATATACAAAACTAGCAAAAATTTACACAAGATATTTAAAGTCCTTGCACCATTGCCTTGAATTCAACTTCATATACAATATCTTATAAGTTATAAGATACTGTATTCTTGAAACTGATACAAAACGGAGTACCTATCTAACGAATATAAAATAATTCGCATTCAGAACACACCCCTTAACAGTGATATCGTCATACACCATAAAGGGGCCATCATCCCTTATGGAAATATAAAATCAAGTAGTTGTATGGGCCAAGGGCGATATGCTTTATAGCTCTATAACACACTAAAGATATTGGCCCATCTTACCGTTGTAATTCGAACTTTATCCTCAGAAATTTTAGATCAAAATTCCAACGACAAAGTTGTATTTTGTAGTCACATTTTGTGGTACTAATTTAGACTCTATTGTTAGGCGATTTGGTAGAGATTAGGTTGATAGAATGTTTATTTATTGGGTAGTTTACTAACCCAAAATAGAATGCAGTTAAATAAGTAGGTCGAATATATGACTTATGAGGTTGGTCAGGTTTCTGTGATGATTAATGACTCGCAGTAATAACTACACAAAGAATGTTACCCTGTAACTTTTTTTTTTGAACTTTTACGCACAGCGTATGTCAGTTCCATCGTATCCTGAACAAGTTGCTACATAGTTATCGTCTGTGAACAATCGACATGAATCTGAACAGAGCCTTCGCATCATCGCTATTTGGTTCCGATAGGATTCTGTGAAACATTCCTACGTCGGCATTTTATTACTTATCACGTACTAGTTTGTCCTACCGCATTAAGGTCCGTTGTATTTTGTAATGTAAGCTATAAACCTTTATATTACAAATTTTTTCTCAGTTGCACACACATCTTTGCCTTTTCACATTGTTCTTTGAAAGCCTATAAGATATAGGAATTACTTTCATTACATTTAAAGGAATGTTTCTTTTTTACCTCAGAAGTATGAAGAGAAGGTCAATTATGAATTTAAGGTCATTGTTATGTGAGATCGATTGTAATCCCCTGCTAGCACTAGAGACATTAGACCTCTATTTAAAAAATATGACATAGTTTCGAAATATCATGAAATTATTAGAATGTAAGTCATACTAAAAGAAATTGGATTCTTGTACGTAACGTCCAATAAATAATATTTTTTGGCGAAAAAGTTAGACTTTAGCGTTATTAGGTAGAAGCATAATATATGTATATTTGTGAAAGTGTGAATTATTAATGTCTTACAGGAGTCCCATGGTCATTGAACCCAACAACTGACCCTAGCTGACGGCTGAACTAATGGGATACACAAGAGTGACACGTTAAAATTTACGTCTACCTATCTACTTCTTCCTGAATAGGGTCCGTATATTTATGAGGGCCGTAAAACTAGCAATAAAACTGCTAGTGCAAGTGTTTTCACGCTGATCTGGTCGTAAAATTTCGTATCAGCATTTATTTATGTAGAAAACTGGACCTGAAGGCAGAGTTCTCGATGATAAGACGAAAATTACTTCAGACGAAAATAGAATCAGATGAATAGATATTAAAGTAAAAGGGATGTCAGGTGATAAGAGAAAATAGAAAAGAATTGAGGAAAATAATGATAAACTTCATTCAATAAAATGAAGACGTAGAAAATGATAAGGAAAGAGTGATCGAAAGTGACAATAAAATGATCTAATCTCTCTCGTCATAGTAGTGATGTAAAACAAAAGAAACATTATAAATAAAGAAAAAAGTCTAGTAAATCTAATTAAATCCTTTTCTTCTGAATTTATCAGTAATGTTAAGATGTTAATTTTAATTAATCACGTTTCTTTGTTAGCTTTTAATTAATTCCGTAACGAGGTTTAAGCTAACCTAGAAACATTTATTTATTTATTTATTTATTTATTTATTTATTTATTTATGTATACACATCACCTTTACTATCATTACAGGTTTCCCTAATGCGATAGAGAGGCTACTTTACATTTATATTATTACATACACAGACATACACAAAAAAAAACACATACATTAACGAAATATAAACTCAATAAAACTAACAATCTATCTTAATATTAAAAAATATAAAACAAAAACAAAATATTGCAACTCTTTTAGGTTTTAAAACAAATTAAATTTAAAAGACATTTTGCGAGTACACTCAATTGACATGAAAAAATATCAAAATGTTTGTGAACTTCGTTAATTAGATAGATAATTCGCGTTAGGGGTGCTTTCTCAAGTAAGTTAGTTCTGGCTACTGGTAAAGCCAATAGAGGCGGGCGTCGGCGCCTCCACACGTACCGATCAGGCACGCACAGGTTCAGGTGGCCCAGTACCCCAGGATTATGTTCTAGACCTCGTAGGAGTTTTACTACATACACAGCAAGGGTGTATTCACGTCGCACTCTTAGTTTGTTATATCCGACCATACCCAGCACAAACAGAGTTGGGTACATCAATGGGAAGAACGGGTATACCCCGTACAGTTTTAAATATAAGTGTCTTGTGAACTTATTCTGAACCCGTTCTAACATGTCACAATATTTTGCTTCATGCGGAGCCCAAATGACCGCACTATGTTCCAGGTGGCTACGAACTAATGCGTCATACAATACCTTTAGAGCTGTAATGTTGGTGAAACCATGAGACTGTCTTAGCAAAAACCCGAGGTTTCTGTAGGCTTTCTTACATATATTTACTACCTGTTCTCGAAACCTTAGATCCGGAGTGAGATGTACCCCTAAATCCCTCACCTGCGAAACTCGTTGCATGGGCGTGTCTTCTACTTTGTACTCGTACTTTATGCATGTTCGTGCGCGAGAAAAAGTCATCACCGAGCATTTAGACGCATTTAAACATAGTTTATTCTTATGGCTCCAGTCTACCACTCGTTTTATGTCATCCTGCATACGTTCACAGTCTGACTCATCCCTGACTTCTAATAACAACTTAAGGTCATCTGCATACAGTAAACATGAACCATGCCTCACGACCTCCGGTAACTTGTTTACCATAATAATAAATTGGAGAGGTCCCAGGTTACTACCTTGGCTTACGCCAGACCTAGTGTAGTACGGTTCAGATTCGTACCCATTATAGTCCACATACTGCTGTCGGTCTTCCATGTAGCTAACGAAAAACTGTAACAGGTGTGTGGTACATCCAATTTCTGACAATTTTCTTAATAATATCTCATTATCGACGCTGTCAAATGCCTTTTTGTAGTCAAAATATGCGACATCCACCTGTAAACCTGCATCCACTGCTGGCACCACCTTCACCATAAAATTAAGTAGATTTGTGACAGTGCTACGTCCCGGCCGGAATCCGTGTTGCGCATCCGACAATTGCGCACTTACCTGTCTTTGCATTCTATGTTGGATAGCTGATTCGAATATCTTTGCTGGTGTTGACAACACTGCCACAGGTCTGTAGCCGCTGACATCTGGACCTGCTTTGCCTTTTGGTACTGGGATCACTCGTGTAATCTTCCACCGAACAGGGAACGTCGCTTGTGTTAGACTGACATTGAAAATATGATGTAATGGTTCGGTTAATATTCTGCCACAGTCTCTAAACAAAAAAGCCGGTATACCGTCCGGGCCAGAGGAATATTTTGGTTTGAGACTTAGAAGTGCATCCTTAACATCTTGAAGACTTAAAGTCTCTAAATGCACCCTTGCGCTGTTCGCTCCCACCTCTGCTGCTACGGCCCGTGCGTCAAGTTGAGGTCGCTGAGTACTGTAAACGGACTCAAAAAAATTTGCAAACTGCGTTGCACAATCGTCATCCGAAAGATATTGACCATTGTATACAATGTTCTGTTTATCTGTTCTACTCCTCTTTGACCTAACATATTGCCAGAATGATTTTGGATCTTTTACGAATTGACCTTGTATTTTATGTAAGTGTTCTTTGTGTGCAACTTCTATTGACTTTTTAATACGGGCCCTGCACTGAGAAAATTTATAATAAACACTTCTGAGCTTAGTTCTTTTAAATCTTTTATGTAGAATGGCTTTCATCTGAATGTCTTTAATAATTTGTATAGTATACCACACATAAACTGATGAAGTCGATCGAAGATAATTAATGTTAATGTTTAACAGTCTTGTTATTTTGAGTGTCTTGTCTTATATTATAGTCTAGTCTGCTAGTCTAGCAAAGATGAACTTTGCACAGTTCTATGTACAAACGATTCTCATAATTTTTAACTTTTTAGCACCTTTTACAATTTAAGTTTCTGGATTTTTCCACCATTTAAATAAGAAATTTTTGAAACATAAGTTTATGATAATCATTTACTGCCTTGGTGGCACAGTAGTAGCATACGCGACTGCTGTGCATAAGGTTAGTTTTCAGGGTTGGACCAAACATTAGAAGGATCTTCAAATATAAAAATAAAATGGCAATTATATCAGTCGTCTAGTGCTCATAAAACAAACTCTACTTATGTTGGGACTAGATGGCGTAGTGTGTTAGAAGTCCGAAATATTTATATGATTCTCTGCTCCACATATATATCAGAATAAACCCTTTTTGGGTTCTTTATTAACAGTCATCAAACATCAGCAATCCATAGTGATCCATCGCTGGGCTCGGGTTTACTCTCAGGAGAGGGTTAAGGTTATACATCCCCACGCTGGTCGAGTACAGGTTGGGGACTGATAAGACAACTTTGTGGCTACGTATTCTTGCCGTTGGATGTTTTAGAACCGCCCAAAGGCCTTCAACTAAGCTTCACGACCTCCGAATCACGGAGACTCTCATGGTATCATACCACCAGCGGTCACCCATTCAGATAATGATCGCACTATCGTTGTTTAGTTCAGTTTTTTCAGTGATTGTTTTTAATCACCTTGTGCAACTGGTCCATGAACACCTCCTGTTATTTATTTATAAAACAAAAGGACAAGGCTTCCACTTAAAAACTCCGCTACGTTCATTAAAATTCGCCCCCCATTCTAGTAGCTCGTGGCATCATAAACTTTCAGTTTTACTACCACTAAACTTGACATTTCAAATGTTCACTAAAAGCTATTTCTGCTGACCGGTGTGTGTGAGTTAAAAACTATTGAAAAAGTAGTGAATTTTCTAGATTTATACGTTTTTTACAGCTTTGTACCGTTTGAAGCCTTGCATACTTGTGAAATAGTAACCGTTCCTGAATTTTACTGAACTGTATCTTTAGAAAGTGTTTTGTTCAATACATGTTTTGAACTCTTACATTTTTAGGGTTCCTTACCTCAAAAGGTAAAAAAAGGACCCTTATAGGATCACTTTTTGGTCCGTCTTTCTTTCTTTCTTAGAAACACGTGGAGGTATGAAACTGAAATTCATTTCAAATACTCAAATATAGTGGAGCTGTGAAAAAATAAAACTTCTAAGCCGACGCAATAAAAAGATACAGCCGTTTATGCTGCAAAATTTCGACACACGGAAGGGAATCAAAACCTACAGGGTACTTCCCGTAAACTCAGAATTTTGAAATTTGATAAGAAACAACGTTCTATAGCACAGATAAAGGAAAAATTTCGAAAAGCGTAAATTTTTAGTATATAATACAATTATTAGAGAGCACGTTAGGCCGGCGGTCTCGGTTGCCATGAAACGTTGGTACGTTTCAACCTTCGAATTCAGTTCACCCTCAGGGTTGCGTAGGTCTGATGCTGGTGGCTTCGTGGAAAAACTGATATTCAGGTAAAACAGGTGGAACTAGTAGCCGTAGTAGTAGTACTAGTAGTAGTAGGAGATAATGTACGAACGAAGGTTTCGAATGTGCTCGAATCCGACTCATATTTGGCCGGTTTTTTAGAGAAATGTGTAAATTCAATTCAGGGCAGCAATATAAGGTTAAATAACAGCTATTTTAATGTATGTTTCTTGTTTTCACAATGCGCATAATTCACTTATAATTGTATCATTAAGTAGTATTTGTGTAGATTTATCTATTTCATATGAATTTCAATAGTTAATAATAATCAACATAATAAATGTGTGTGTGTAATACTCTCAATAATGCTTTATACAAAATAAAAAAATAAAATTTCATCAATCTTTACGTTTTAAATGTAAGCTAAATTCAGATTCCACATCGAATTTGTAGTAAAAAATTATACATAGATCTAATAATTTCATTAAAGTATTATAATAATGGACGATGGAATAAATTCACCCAAAAATGACATTGTGCACTTCAAATTATGAGCGAGATCTCCGTTGAAGGACATTATCTAAATTGAAACTTTCACGTCCGGCTGTGAACTATGATTCATGACGTCACTCTGCTCCCAGAGGCTAGATACATCATATTTTGTTACAGTGCTCTATGGTTTATGTACTAAAGCGAAAGAGGAACTATGAACATAAGTGAAAATTTTCCTTATATTAAAATGTATTTTAAATACTGGAGGAAATTAAGTTTCAAGTAACATCAAGTTTATTTGTAAAGTAGGTATTTTTTTATAAATAACCGGCTTAAGTGACTCTGCTCAGCCTGACGGTAAGCTCAAGCAAAATACAACAGATGGGGGCCACCATAGCATTGATGTCTGAAATTTATACAATGTTTTTATTACTAGCTCTTAAGTTGGTTAACGTGATAAAAGTAAAAGTAACCTATGTCATTCCTCTAGAATTTAAGTATCTCCATGTTAAATTCAATTGCAAGTAGTGCATCTTTCGAATTTATAATATTAAGTATCAAGCCGGGTTAATTAGAGTGATACAACAAACTCACAGAAAACCACTGCTAAGCAATTGCTTTTCATCTAATGCGTAAGGTAATCGAAAGTCAACCTTACTGTACTAGGGTATAGAATAACTATTTAAAAATTGTCTATAACCTTTTGATTCTCGAAACGAACTGTCCATAAACAACAGTAGTCACTTACCCTCAGTTGACCCGATTTCTTGTATTCCCCTATACCATATCCGCGTTTCCTTCCTACTATGATCCTGGGTCTTTCAAGCGGGGCATGAAAAAGCATCTCATAAGACCGCCATAACGTGTGTCACGATGCAGGATTGACATTCGCAATGAGGATAGATTTTAGATCGTATTCATGCTTTCCATCAGGCAGAATAGTGTCACTCTGATAGGCTTTAAAAACGTATAATTTTCGTAAGTTAACCTTATAAAATAACAAACCAAACTCGTAAAAGCAAATGGGTAACATTTCAAAAGGTAAACCAGAGCAAAACGTTTAAGCTAACAAGACAAAAATAGAAATAAAAGATTATCCAGCCAAATATCTGTTAAACTTAAACAATAAAAAGTATTAGCTAAAATTGTTATTTTGTTAAAGCATTAGCTTAGGTAATATCATTCCCCTTTTCGCTTGTATTGAACATTTGTTTTCCTTATAACACAAGCCCCTTTAAATCTGCATTTTAAAAGACATTTAAGGAAAAATACTTCCGAGACAGACTTTTAATGCTGTTTTATCATTTTTATTTTAGGTAAGAAAGTATATATAAATGTTATTAGCTGTATTTTTCTGTAGAATAAGAGTCAGTGGCTTAATAGTGATAGAGCCCATTTCAGCATTACATTTTAGTAATAACGAATATTTTTAAATTTTGACATTAAAAGCTAATTAGATGTATTTTAAAAAGAGTTGAACAATATATATTGAAGATATCCTTTGGTTTCTACAGGACCCTATAGAATTGAATGATAATCACAACAACTGAGAACTACGAAGAAATCTATACAAATAAATAAAATTGGAGTGTCTGTTTGTAATATTAAAATAACCGCTTTCTACTGCATGCATATGAATGTTTATACGGTACACATACCAAAATATATATTTTAAAATGTTTGTATGTCTGTCTGTTTGTTCCGGCTAATCTCTGGAACGGCTGGACCGATTTGGACGGGACTTTCACTGGTAGGTAGCTGATGGTACAAGGAGTAACTTAGGCTTACATTTTTTAGACTAGCTTCGCCCCGCGGCGTTACAATAACCGCGGGTAACACCGCGGGGTTCAGCTAGTCCTAAATATAAATGATTTTCTATTTCTTGAGTGATCACAGAAATGACATCAATTACATTCTGTTTTTGGCAGCCGTTAAAAAGGAAATATCCGTGCTATGCATATAATAACAAGCTGTTACAAAACACATATGGATGGATAATTATATTACATACCCACATACAAACAATACGGACATTTTGTATGTAATGCAACACTTGGCCAAGAAAATGAAAAAGTAACATCTGCACAAGATAAATATAATCTTACATCCAAAACTCCCCACAATGATAGCAAAAAAACACTAACGACGAGGACGTTTTCCAGCGAAATTCTGTGTAAGCTAAAAAATATCACCATAGCGGTACACTAATATGACAAAACCGTGGCTGTGTCGACACGGTGCCGCAATTTTTAAGGATTTACCATCGGAGCACTTATCACGCGCGGGCTGTGGAGATTAGCTGTGAGTGGGGACTTTAAATATGCGAGGTTTTAAGCGGATTTTGTATTTAAGGAAGCAAGGTTCAGGCGGGACTGAAAAGAATCGACACGAAATGTACCTTTAGTTATATCATTAGCCTAGTACACACTCTTGGCATGTTTAGACTCATAAATTGGTTCATAATAATCAGTAAAAAATAAGAGATAGATAAATTTCTTCTTACCCAAGAGGCGAAAACTAGAACTCGTAGATGTTTTGACAATTTAATAGATTGGAGTTAAAAATTTTGGTATGATGATGAATTCAGGAGACGAATATTAATATTAGTACGACGACGAATATCAGTAGTCTTTTTATGGACATAACTACCGACTTTCTTTATAAAAACCTTACCCCGAATAAAATATGTTTATTCTTTACTTTTTTTTATGGAATCGGGGGCAAACGGGCAGACGTATAACCTGATGGTAAGCAATTACCGCCGCCCATGGACACCCGCCACACCAGAGGCGTCACAAGGGGGTTGCCGGCCTTTGGGGGATGGGGAGGGTGATGGGGTATGGGCGTCCAGTATCCTCACTCACTCGGTGAAACATAGCATAAGCGCTATTTCGCACCGGTTTTCTGTGAGACCGTGGTATCACTCTTGTCGAACCGGTTCTCCCACGGTTGAAACTTTTTTCTAAGTATATTATTAATAGTTTCCAATCTTCATTTTTTCAGTAAATGTTGACAGAAGAAAATACCAATGTCTTTTATATTTAGTCTTATACTTATTCCTTAAATTCCTCACTCTTATCTTTATAATACATATTGTTTAAAAGTCTATGTTATTACCGCAATTTTCTAAGGAAAGGAAAATAAAATAATCTAAGTACGTCGTCTTGTCAAATCGCTGTTTCTAAAGCCCAACAGAATAAATAAGAGGCTTTATCTCAGGATTATCTCCTTAAGAATTGCGTCGCTGTTTGAACAGGTTTAAGCAAATATGACAATGGCACATCTCTGAAGAAAAACTGGTGTAGTTTGTGTTGTTCAAGCTTTATTTATATATTTAGTGTTATGTCTACTATAGACTTTAAAAAAATTAAATCGAGTATTAAAAATAGTTTGTTTATTATAAATCATTATTACCGGCAGCATAACATAATTCTTTGTCAGAGGTTGGAATCGCACACGTAGTCGCTTTATTTTCAAAATTCTTTCTTCAAAATATTATATTTGGTCCATCATTATCTCAGTCAAAAGTTCACATTCACTGTTGGACATATGACTCCCCAATTTGTATGAGTTAAATATATTAGCCATTTTGTCCTAAAATATATAAGTACTAGTTACATTGAGTTTCTTTGAGTCGCACATTATTTTTTGATAAAATATTCTCTACACACTCAATGTGATTTCTTTGCTTATTTCTGTTTAATTAATAATTCTAAATGAATTACGTTTTTAGAGAGATACCGAATTGTCAAATTTCTTTGTTTCTTTCTATTCAATTAATAATTCCAAATTAATTACATTTTTAGAGTAATATCGTGTTGTCGAATTTTTCTTTGCGAAATTATAAACGAATAACAGAATTGAAATAATCCAACTCCGAAATTTATAATTAAAATCTGTTTTTTTCACTTATACTGTTGTACTAATAAGAATTGGAGTTACTTATATCCATAAATACCTTTTAATTCAGATAGTCATTATTATTAAATACGGAACTCATATACACAGTTGTAGTAGCCTAAGGTTAGGGAACCTCAGACCACTATCTATGGAGGATGCGATGGACTTGAGCAACGAAGTACGTAGTACGAGTATATTGTTTACAATATAATAACAACAACAAGTTAGGAATAAATATGTTTTTATTAAAAGCTAACGGAGGTATATATAATAAAAGTTTTGCACACGACACTATTATCAAGGAGAAGGGACACAGGTAACGAGTGCGAATATAGCCGCGCGACATCCCTCTCTGTTGCGCAGGCGCCGTCTATCCTACGATTCCGAGGAGCGTTTAGATGACCTTTCCAACTCGCCTGCTCGCTACACAGTCTTCTTATGAATAAACTACTTTAATGCACTTGCATCCAAAGGAGTATTAAACGCCTAATATGATTCTACATGTAAATAATGCCAAAATATAATTTTAAGATCAGAAACTGAAGAACGTTTATTTATATAGAAGATATTCTTCGCAGACTTAGTCGCAGACACCAGTTGCTACCAATAGTATTTTATTTTAACACTACGTTACTATATTTTCAGCAAATAAACATTCTTATTCTTATTCAGATAAACTCGCTTTTACCTTCCATTCCATGTTAATGTTAGCTATCACATAAGAAGGTTATAATTTATGCAGGCGCGACAATGTCGCTTAGTATCCCTAGAGGGGTGAAAATGTGAATTATTACGCCCCCTGCTGAGATACAGTTATATACGGATAAGGCACTTGTTATGGGTCATAAAAATATTTAGATATTTTACTTACTGCTGTATTACTGAAGGGGGTTTGTCTTTGTTTGGGGAACTGTCTGACTTTTGTACCATGACTGGACAAATAGACGATCTAGAGGTGAATGATCGTGACGGTTGAGCCATTGAAAGTAGATTTGATTTCTATTCAGAACAAAATAATTGTGTGAGAAGCACAATCAATAGTTTTATATCTTGGTGCAAGTAAAACAACTTCGACTGCCTCGGTGGCGCGAGTGGTAGCGTAAGCGACTGCTGTGCTTGAGGTCTCGGGTTCGATTCCCGGGTCGGTCCAAATGTTTGTATGATCTGCAAATATTTGTTTCGAAGTTTGGGTGTTTTCTATGTATAATATGTATGTATTTACAAAAAAAAAAAAAGTATATATGTATTTATATCAGTTGTCTAGTACCCATAACACAAGCTCTGCTTAGCTTGGGACTAGATGGCGTTGTGTGTTAGATGTCCGAAATATTTATTATATTATTATTTATTAATTAACACTTGCCGTATTACGAAATACTTTTATATCTTTACTTACTTTGAGTTTAGACGGTCATGATATCTATGTGAGATATGTCAAATATTTTAGAGTAAATTAAAAAAAAAAAAATTTCATTATCAAGTGTAAGTGACGTAACGTAAAACGTAGGTTTTGTGAGAAATGTGCATAAAATTTTCAAAGATAGCCCAATACAAAGGTTAAAGAAACTAATGTTGCGTTGTTTTTGTTTTTGTTCTGTCCCAACGATTGATGTTGGGTGGTTGTAGATATGATAATCGGCGTGAGAACTTCTATTGCGTGATTCAGGATTGGTAGTTACCTTGTGTAGTGCGTTACTTCATAGTTCAGTGTATCTGTGGGGGAACGAGTTCTCATGTTCCACCCAACACAAAGGGAGGATCCTCCGATCAGGCGAGGTGATCATGCCTGGCGGCTACTGCCCAACAGTTGATGTTGGGATGTTGTATATGTGATAATCGGCGCGAGAACTTTAATTGCGCGATTCAGGATTGGTAGTTTCTTCGTATTGTAGGTTACTCCGTAGTTCAGTGTAACTTCGGTAGATGGCGCTGAAGTATGTTATGTTGTATGTGGAGGTCGCCACATATCTTTAGTAGATGGCGCTGTCATATGTTTTTGTAACCGGAGGTCGCCACTTAAATAACTATTTATTTCACTACCATATCCGTTTTTCTTCGCATATCTTTATCTTTAAATCGTTTCGGATATAGGTGGTACAAGACGTGGCATGAAAGCATTTATAATACCTCAGTAACGTACCCTTCATTAATAACGAATTTAACACGCGTGGAAAATATTAAGCCTTACTAGACGACAGCAGCGGTTGGAAGTTCGATTAATGATCACTTCGAATATGGGTGTCGATGAATATAGGATAGATTAATTTAGGTACAAGAAATCGCCTGGCTTTGATTTTTAAGACCAGTAAAAGTTGAGCTATCATTGAATACAACTTAGAAGGTATCTTCCTTCGAACTCTCCAAATTAGGTTGAGGTCCGTTTTAAGTCTGCTATGATACGGTTGAATTGCAATATCATTGAGCACTATCTTCCACTATCTTGGGTTTCTAGTCAAAATATCGAAGTTCTGGAGAAAGTTTGTTGTCGGACATTTTATGCCTCTAAATACCCGTAACAATTATCAGTTACGTTTATATAATAACCAAGACGAAGAGAACGGGGAGGTATCGATGTATTAAGAATGGTCACCGAGTAACTACTTACACTCTTAAGACTTAATATTTTTTGTATTTATTAATATATTGTTCATTTCAAAACCAATATTTACCCGCCTTTTAGCCATGTTGTTTTCATCAAAAATATTGTGATAGTTTAAATGGATTCATATTTTGTCTTAAATTAAGTGAATACATATGAAATTTTTAAGATCATGACTGTTCGTTCACCACTTTCTCTAACAGGCAGATAGCTCATATTATTTAAGAATTTTCTGGGATGATAGTGCACAAAAGATATTAATATTCAAACATTTGGGAAGGATCAAGGGCCTAGTACACAATTTGAGCAGTTTTTTTTATATATTTTGATCAGGTACGTTCCTAAAAACGTCATCCAATTACAAATCCATACAATATGATATAAATCTAACCAGAATTGAACCGGGTAGATGTCGTATGGTGAAAAAATTAAATTTATTCGTAGGTCCACAAGACGCAAATATTGGGAGTCGCAATTTCCGTAGTGTAAGTGAGACGATCTAGCGATTAAATTACAGATCTTGCACTTCTGTCTCAGGGCTTGTAGGAAAATTATAATAATAAATAATAATATAAAAAAATCTTTGAAATGGAATATTTTAAAACAGATTTACCGTAGATTTCTTCTAATTTATTAGAAAAGTGTTTAATGTACTGTAATTATGCACAGACCGATTGTGTATAGCGTCTTATCATATTTTTTGAAATTAAAAGAATATCAAATAGCTCAATAGTGACCATTAAAGCTTAAAGTAAAAACAATTCTTGTACTCTTAAATTACTCACATCTAATATTTTCTCAGATACCATAACAGTGTAATACTAAGTGCTTTATAGAAGCGGCTTTAAGCTTAAACTTGAACCACTCACCAAGAACAGGGGAGAGTCAGCATAAATCAAGCGGCCGATGGGTAGGCCGAATGAAATGTGGTATGTAAATCCACCCTAATATCGAGAGAATGAATTATAGGCAGGTTATCCTATCTTCCATTGTGAATTTTACTTGTATTTACTTAGGGTGTGACTGGACAAGAGATGGCTTTGAATTTAAGAACAAATTATTTATGGTTTTGATTTTTTTAATATGGATATTCATGTTTATGTTTACAGAGTGGTAATTACTAGTATATTAAACGACTATTTTTTTAAGATATATGGAGGCAAAATAGAAGACGGATTACTTGGCATTGTGAGTAACTACGCCGATAACGTTACCGATGCAAATTTGCAACTCAAGAATTACAAATGTCTTCTTTACAAGCAGGGGAAGTGGAGGAGGATTTGGAGACCGGTGATCTCTCTTCCTCTGTCCTAGCTTAAACTGGAATTATGCCAGTCAGAACCCATGGTCAGTGGAGCCGAAAAAGAATAGAGACCACATTCGTATTTTAAGAAGTATAGTTCTCGCAATCATAACACAAGTTATATTATAAGTTATTTTAATAGCCTTAAGTTTTAGATAAGGAATGAACTGGATACGAGTAGCCAAAATAGATCTTGTGGACTGCAAATAGGCTGACGTTGATGATATAGTATTAGATATTGATAAGCGCCCAAGGTTTAACAACAAAATATCAACGAAGTACGTGTAAGTAAAAAAAAAACCTCTAAATCGAAAAAACTCTCATAAAAGTGATAAAATTTATGCAAAAAGTCTCTAGTGTGACAGCCCTACAAGATATGTACCAAATGCGTACCAAAGCTGATTTATGTTTGTCCGATTGTAAGATTGCTGGCAGCCATTTTTTATGAAGTAAAAAAGATTCTCTTCTTGAGAAGATAGCATGCCGGCGTGATAGACATTAGGTATAAATTTTGGCTTTTGATATGTTCGATTTGGAAGAGAATAATTCATGGTGTATGAAATTCGATAATATTCACCAGTTTGAGAAAGAATATTCTGATTTTTAATGTTAATTTAAATTACCAACAAATTCCAGAAGTGAAAAGAAGTTACTTAAAGTGTGGGATTTTTAACAACTACTACAGTTTAAGCATCATTAAACCAGTTTATGCCATGAGTATCGTAAGAACCGATTAAGCAGAAAAACAGCACTATATAGAGTAAAGGAAAAGGTTAACAAACATTTTCAACTAGTCTGGATAGCGTGGTATAGTAGGCCAAAATTGTTATAGGCTGTTGATGATGCTGATGATAGTGATGATCTAGGTAGTAGAGTTACACTAACTTCTGTACGAACGAGCCGGCCGGATCAGTATCGGTACGTTCCTCTCACAGAAGACCAACCTAAAATGACAGTATTCGTGTAGTCGTGTGTGTTTCGTTATTGAGTGCAAAAAGGCTCAATGATGCAGAAGAGTGCTGCCATAGTGTTGATGCTGCATGCTGCATTTTTGCATTACCTGCATCTGAAATGTGTATTGTGAATACTACTCTTGGATTCTGTCCATGCTTTTTAACGGGTCGAGAAGAGTCACTTTGATAGGCTTCTATATAAAAAGCGACAATGGACAGAAGCACTAATTTTAACGATAATGGATTTTTATAATTGCGCAATGCAAGGTATTCCTTAGTACTTACTTACTTAAAAAAGTAATATGCATTTGGTGTTCATTAGATTGTGTCGAAACTAAATGCGAATGCTGCCACAATAAACATAAATATTTTAAACACACACATACATCTTCAAATAAAACGTTTTATTTTTATTGCCTTTGCTACCATTTCATCAATAACCTTTGCACTAGGTTATGTAAGGTATATATATTCTTATAATATCAAAACTACTGACTTTAATAAGCTATACTAATATTATAAAGCTGAAGAGTTTGTTTGTTTGTTTGAACACGCTAATCTCGGGAACCACAGATAAGATTTGAAAAATTCTTACAGTGTTGGATAGTCCATTTATCGAGGAAGGCTATAGGCTATATATCATACTTATAGGAGTGGAGCACCAATGAAGAATGTTTTAAAAAAGGCGGCAAATTTTCACGCTAATGGCAATTGAAGACACAAACGAGGTTGCGTGGGTCAGCTAGTGATATATATTATTGCGATCAACTCTATACAATATCGATGCCTGTAAAAAGGATCAAAAGTTAAACTTAAGGAACACGAAAATCTTGTATATTTTATTTATTTAAACCAAACATGATAAACACGATAAAATAAACCGAATATTTATTGAGACGGGAAATTGAAACGGGAAAAATCGCAGGATGAACTACTGCAGTTATAAAAGTAAATTTTTATTACGATTTAGTACCTTTATATGTTTAACGTCCATTAAAGTTTGAACTCTACTCTATAGAACATTTCTTTTGAAATATTTAACAGATTTTGACAGATGGAGGTTAACATTTACTGGTATGTAAATCATGTAGTAAAAATAAATATTTATCTATTGTGTTTCTTTTGACTTTATTCCCTTGAATTAAAGTTGATTTTCCTTTAACATATTCTCAACAGAATGTTGCAGGAATAGTCACGTATGCTATTAAATTGATGTTTACAGTCCATGTAATGAGGGTAGACGTAATTTCATGACGTCATCTGCATATTGATGTAGAAGTAAGGGGTAAATCTGCATTCTGGGCGTGAACGAAAAGCAATGGATTAGTACTTATCTTGCGCAACAATGGAATTTAACCCATTTGTAACTTTCCATAAAAAAATGTCCTAATTTAAATTGTCGTTCAAGGAATCTTTGATCAGAATATTTTATTTTTTATTTCATTAAATGTATTTGAAGTGGTATGCTATAACATAACTAAATCAAACAGGCCAACTTTATTACACTTTTCTGATAGCGATATTGATAGTGAAAGTGACAACACTACTGATAATAAACAGTACATGTAACATGTAATTTGTACTCTTGATTTTAATTCTAGGATTTTTTAGTAGCTAACAGATAGACTGAAATTTTTTCAACGTTTTTACCGCTTTAGTGGTTTGTTAGTTTTTCTATTTTCCTATTTGTTCATCAACCATTTTTTCTAAAATAATTATAGGTCGCAAGGAACTTTACAAAAATATATGAAACGGGCACAAAGAACACTCAGACTCAAAACAATTTGTAGATCACACTAACTGTTGTACCATGCGTTTTGAACCAATCACAGTCTGCGTAGTTGTTAATGGGAAGGTCACCGTTAAAAACACTACACCATCCGTGTTGTTGAGCTTAAAAATAAACTTAGAAATGAACAAATATTCCTTAATTTTATATCTTTGAACTTTAAAAATAAACCGTCACAAAGTTAATTTAAGTCAGTTAAAGCATTTTTTGATTGCATTGGGATAATAATGTTTGTTACACCGTAGGTATAGACTATCTTCTGTTAATAAAAATACATTAAAATTAATAAAGAAATGATAAAGAAACCTCTGGTTTTTTCCCATATTTATTTATGGGGGTGTAAGGGGACGAACCACGATCTTTCGCTTCCAGCCAACCTCACCTGCACGCGGTGCACCCTGCTGAACGACAAACGAGGCTCTGGCGACCGATCGATGGCGGTATATCCACGCCTCTTGGCGTAACTAAATACAATAGGCCGGAGACGGGCAGCAGCGTCTTTGGTGCAACAAGTTACGCCCTGCGATCACCAACCCGCCTGCCCAGCGTGGTAATTATGGGCCAAAATCCTCCATGAGTAAGCAACAGAAGCCACGGCCCCCAGTTCCCGGCAGTCCCACTATTCCTGGTCATGGTGGCGACCACGGTAACGGCGTGACAGGGGGTGCTAAGAATCACCGGGTTACGGAAGGCCACCGTAAACGACTGACCCTGGCAACGTTTAACGGCCGCACGTTATGGCTGGACTCGCATCTGGCGCAGCTTGAGGTGGAACTTGGGAAGATTAGGTGGCATATCTTAGGGTTATGTGAAGTCCGAAGAGAGGGGGAGGACACCGTAACTCTCGACTCAGGCCACCTAATGTACTTCCGCGAGGGAGACCAACAAGCCCAAGGTGGCGTGGGGTTTCTGGTAAACAAGTCACTCTCTGATAACGTGGTAGAATTGTCCAGTGCGTCGAGCAGGGTAGCGTACCTCATTATCAAACTTACCGAGAGGTATAGCCTCAAGGTAGTACAAGTGTACGCACCGACTTCGGCTCACTCGGATGATGAGGTGGAGGATATGTTCGATGACATATCGAGGGCCCTCCATTTCACTACTAAAACACACTATACCGTTGTTATGGGTGACTTCAACGCCAAAGTGGGAGTACAAACTTGCAGCGAATCGGTTATAGGAACCCATGGATTTGGAAGCAGGAATCATAGGGGGCAAATGCTCGTCAATTTTCTCGAGCGGGAGGGGCTGTTCTTGATGAACTCTTTCTTCAAAAAGCAGCCCCAAAGGAAGTGGACGTGGCGAAGCCCCGACGCTATGACTAAAAATGAGATTGATTTCATCTTGACGGACAGGAAGCACATATTCAGAGACGTCTCAGTGATCAATAGGTTTAACACCGGTAGTGATCACCGTCTTGTCCGAGGCTCTCTGAATATCGACTTTAAGGCTGAACGTGTCCGTTTGATGAAATCCAGGCTCCGACCAACTCTGCTCCAAATCGCGATGGGATCTGAAAAATTCCAGTCAAATCTGGAAAACCGATTTGCTGCCATGGAAACCACAAGAGACGTAAACCAGAACCTTGAAAATGTGGTTCGGATTCTCAGGGACGAAGGTACGAGATTTTGTAAAATGCAGCGTAAAAGCGGGGAGTCGAAGCTTTCAGAGAGGACATTAGGGCTAATGAGGGAACGACGTGAGAACCCACCTGCCACTTCGTCGGCAAAGCGGGCTCTAAACCGAGAGATCACCAAACTTGTGCGACACGACCTCCGATGCTCCAATACTCTTTCGATTAAAAGAGCGATCGAGCAGAATCGGGGGTCAAAAGTGTTCGTACAATCTCTTGGAAGAAACCACCTGACGAAGTTGACCACATCAAGAGGAGAAGTCGTTGCTTTCAAGCCGGCCGTCCTTTCGGAAGTCGAAAGCTTCTACGGCAGCTTATACGCTTCGCATACATCTCGACCTGATCCCGAAAATAAGGACCCTAGAGCTACATTAACACGCCACAACACCGAAGATCTGCCAGAAGTCAGCACTGATGAAATCGAAATGGCTCTTGGGCAGCTGAAAAATGGAAAAGCCCCTGGAGAGGATGGCGTTACAACAGAGCTGTTAAAGGCTGGAGGTACGCCCGTGTTGAGGGAGCTCAAAAAGCTTTTTAACGCTGTCCTGTTCGAAGGGAGAACTCCAGAGGCGTGGAGTAGAAGTGTGGTCATCCTGTTCTTCAAGAAGGGTGACAAGACCATGTTGAAGAACTATCGGCCCATTTCCCTTCTAAGCCACGTCTACAAGCTGTTTTCGAGAGTCATTTCGAACCGTCTTGCGCGAAGACTCGACGAATTCCAACCACCGGAGCAAGCTGGGTTTCGGAGCGGATATGGCACCATAAACCACATTCACACAGTACGGCAGATTATACAGAAGACCGAAGAGTATAATCAGCCCCTGTGTCTAGCATTTGTGGACTATGAGAAGGCCTTTGACTCGATAGAAATCTGGTCTGTTCTGGAGTCCCTGCAGCGTTGCCAAGTAGATTGGCGATACATACAAGTGTTGAGATGTCTCTACAAAGCCGCCACAATGTCCGTCCAAGTACAGAATCAGCATACAAGACCCGTACCATTGCATCGAGGAGTGAGACAAGGGGACGTTATATCCCCGAAATTGTTCACTAATGCAATGGAGGACTTCTTCAAGACGCTGCACTGGAAAGGACGCGGAATCAACATCAATGGCGAATACATCTCTCACTTGCGATTTGCAGACGATATTGTCATCATGGCAGAGACGCTGCACGACCTACAACAGATGCTGAACGACCTTGCTGACTCTTCTGTACGCATCGGCCTACGGATGAACTTGGACAAGACCAAGGTCATGTTCAATGAACATGTACTACCGGAACCGGTTGCGGTACACGGTGCCGTTCTCGAAGTTGTTCAAAAATACGTGTACCTCGAGCAGACTTTGCAGTTAGGGAGAAACAACTTTGAGGACGAGGTGAACAGGAGAATCCGGCTGGGTTGGGCAGCGTTTGGGAAGCTTCGTCGAGTCTTCTCATCATCGATCCCACAGTGCCTAAAGACAAAAGTCTTCAATGAGTGCGTCCTACCCGTAATGACATACGGAGCCGAAACGTGGACACTTACGGTACGGCTGGTCCACAAGTTCAAAGTCGCTCAGCGTGCTATGGAAAGGGCTATGCTCGGCGTTTCTCTAAGGGACCGTATTAGAAACGAGGTGATCCGACAGAGAACCAAGGTCATCGACATAGCCCACAGGATTAGCAAGCTGAAGTGGCAGTGGGCTGGCCATATTTGCCGCAGAACCGATAACCGTTGGGGTAAACGGGTTCTTGAGTGGAGACCGCGTCTCGGCAAACGTAGTGTGGGACGTCCACAGGCCAGGTGGAGTGATGATTTGCGCAAGACGGCTGGCAGGAGCTGGATGCGAGAGGCCGAGGATCGAACTAAGTGGCGTGCTATTGGAGAGGCCTATGTCCAGCAGTGGACTGCGATAGGCTGATGATGAAAATTTGAGGGCAAAGAGTTTCTCTATTATATAATATTACATTATTCTTCATGCAGTCTTTCGTTTAATTACTTAATGAGTTTTATTTTCTTTTCTTTGATGGTTCTCCTAGCTGACGTCTGTCCTCCTTGGGAATAATGTAGTACGTAAGTACTTAGTATGGCGCAAAATATAGTAATATACAGTTAGGTATAACAGTATTCTATAGAAATGAAACCAAAGTCAGAGTGAAAACCAAAAGAAGTCAGATTAATCCATTCAAGGTATCTCTTAGTGATTGATCGTTTGAGACCTAAAGCTTCGACCTAAAATTCCTTCAAGGTCCTTTGTACGAAACTGATGATATTCCAATACTTGAACTAATATTTAGGATTCAGTGCTCTCAAAAATTTCAGATAAGAAGCTTTTGAGAAAGTTAAAATTTTGTAAATCTCTTTAGAATCTACACATTGATCAAGGGGTAAATATTCTTTATTATAAGGTGATTAGAAAACACTAGATCTAGCTGTATAATTTTCCTTAGTCGCTAGTCCTGTTGTTATCTAAGAAATCATAACAACAAATAAACTACTGATTAGGTCAGTGAATCCAATATGCTTGGGATAATATTAACCCGAGTATGATTGAAAATAATATAGATGCGGTAGAAAAAATATTCGAACTCAACAATAATACTGATCGGTGTGACATATTCTCTACAAAGACAATTCGACTTATATCTCGGGGAAGTTCATTTATTACAATATTCTTTCACCCCCGTGGGGAAAGTCATTGGAGATGATCAAGAAATTATTGGCGGAATTAAAGGAATCTCCGGGAATTATTCAATTATATTTCGTTTTGTGTTATATTTCATCAGTTTTAGGTTATTGATTTAGTTTTAAAAGAGGGCTGGTGAACTTACTTTTATCTCTATGCTTTTTGATTTCTTTATTTATTCATAATAGTGCTTCTAGACAAATGTTTCTTTGTTATTTAAATGTTTATTAAGGCGTTCTAACCATTTGTTTTATTTAATAATTTTACAAATTGTATAGTAAACAGTTTATTCTTTAATCACTTTATTAATAATTTAAAGCGTGAAGAATAGAAACAGATAATGTAATACAAACTATCAACCATATTTAATTTGAACTTAGATTTCTCAAGTTTGTCGAAACTTAAAGTTTAGCAAGCACATTATGTAAAGTAAAATCACACCAGAACATCAAAATCATAACAGAACTAGTTACATTATTTTGCTTTTCTTTCTCTAACTTTTTTTTCATCTTTTCTCTTTTCTTTAGAGAAAGAGCTATACTGACGATTGACGTTCAAATTCAAAAACCATTTTCTTAGACTTATTTTGGGCCGGTATCGGAATCAATTTTATAAATGATATTGGTTTGCTAAATTGAAAACATATCTCTGAAGTCTATACAGTAAAAATTTTGGTAGTTCAAAATCTCTTGATAAAAATATTTTGAATTCTTTGTCCGGAGTACGTATAAATTCTCCAAGGAATTTACAGTTATTGAGACTGAAGAAAATGAAAATTTTAATAGAAGTGGAAAAGGCACTTCGCTTTAGCTGAAAATTTAGATTTGAATGTTTGTGAATATTGTCTGAAATATAAAAGTTTAGCGTAATGCATGTGAATTAATTTGACGAGATACTGTCCTTTCAATTAGTAGTGAATTAAGAATCCATAAGCTTGGCAGTTGCAACAAAGAACATGTCAAAAGCAACTTTGTCACTGAATTTTACACTATATTAATTTTAATACTAGAGTTAATAAAAGGCTCCTGAGAAGTAAATTCATCCATTTAGAAACAAACAAGATAATAAATGAAAAACTGAAATCCAGAATGAAGATCTAAATAGAAATTGCATGCCCAGTGATTCAACGTCAGAAATCGCAAAAAATTAGTTAGTAAACTTAATTAAATTCCTTATCAGGGTGTATCGAGATAAGGGGAAAGTTGAAATTAAATTAGACCTCCCCCGGGTTTAAGGCTTTAACGGTATCTGTTTCTGGACAGAAATGGAAATGAATCTTTCTTTATCTGTGATTACGAATTTTTGAATTTTGAACTTATTCTTCTTTGCGTTTTGAGAAATTACTGCGGTAACGTTTGGGGACATTTCCTAATGTAGATTTATTTTGCGCCCAACTTAAAAAGGAAATATATTTTGAGAAAGAAAAGAATTTCGGATGAATTAATGTAAGTCACCGAGAGATTAAAATACAGTTAAAGGCAAGGGCTATGAAAGGATAACGACTGCTTTATTAGCTGTGCTACTTTTAAAAGGTGCTTGATGTTGATGATGATAGTATAGATATTTTTTTATTTTTTAGGACAGAGTGTATGTACTATACACGAATATGTCGACTCAAAGTTTTATTACTACGTCGTATCCAAGTATAAACGATCATTATGTACTAATGGTTCAATAGATGGCGCTGTACTTATCGAATAAAACTCGGTGTAAAGATTTTTCACGAATGAATAATCGACTATGAAATTTCCTCTGCTGAATTTTATACATCAATAAGTTTTGTTCTGAACAGAGTATTCAATAAGTCTTGGAAATAAGTTTGAAAATATATTTAACCGAAATCAGTTCGTAGCCAGACCATTGATGTAAAGCGAAATCAAGCGCGAAGCGCAAGAGCTATTGCGATGAAGGTTTAATGTGGTTAGCCTCTGCCATAGCCAGGGGGCAAAGAATGTTAAGTGAAATACGCCAAGTTCGTAGCATCTCCATGTAAGACTGAATTTTTGACCATGTGACAAAACCAACCTGATAATAATGTTGGAACAGGAATATTTTAATTAACCAGATAATTTAATAAAAAAATATGGGGAAAGTACATGATAATTATGTATATTATTAGACTACGACAAAATATCAAAATAGTTAGATATAGCTTTAAAGAAATCTAAATTAACATTGCTTAATATTGTTCGCATATACTCACTCATAATCCGTTCAAATAAATAACATTGAAGTGTCTGTTTGTAAGTTCAATTACCAGCTTATAACTAAATACATAATTATGAAAATGTATATTTACTTACACCAAAATAGGAGCTTTAATAAAAAAATCGATCTTTAAAATTGTTGTAGGTTTGATGACTGTCTGTTTGTTCCGGCCTATCTCTGGAATGCTTGTACAAATTTTTACAGGAACAGAAAGCTGATAGTATGAAGTAATACCTTGGGCTACTTTTTTAGAATTGCTCTACCCGGTGCGTTACGCGCGGTTATTTGAACAACAACAGCTCAGCTAGTTGTTTAATAAATACATGATGATGATGATATTCTCCTAACCGATTACGGCCATGGCGGCCAGTCTCAACGGACACCAGCCAACTACGTAGAAGATATTATCGCGTACAGGTGCACTCTCTGTTCCCTCTCTCTCATAATCCGATGGTACGGTTAATCGACACGATCGGGGAGATATCCAGCGCTGGACAGAGAGCTTTACGTGCTCTCTGAGGCCGGGGGTTTAGACGCCAACTTCCAAAATCCGGCCTGTTAAAGTATTTCCATAATCAGAAAAACTCAATAACAATTTTTGACCCGTCCCGGGATTCGAAATCAAGTTCTCTTCATCGGTAGTCGCATGGGTCAACCGCTAAACCAACAAGGCAGTCAAATACATAATAACGCAATAATGTGCTCCAGTAAGAAATATAAAAATTATTCATCTAAGTACGTGAAAGATAATCAATGCAATATTGTAATGAATTTATTTGATCACATCGGTAGCGGTAATATCCTTATTGGGCGAACCGCATAATTGATCGTATGGACTGAGCGTGACCGGGATGCTGGCTAATATAATCAATCGTATATATATTTCATTTGCAACGTTAGTTGATCTTGTATGGTTAAGGAAACAATTGAAATTTATTGTTGTTTCGTACAGTTCATTTTTCTTTGTTATTTAGGAGTTTAGCTCAATCGTTTTATAGACAAACTAGTTGACACATGTAACTATGTCTTTTTTTATGTAAATAGGGGCAAACAAGCAGACGTATCGCTATCAGGTGAGCCCGACCAACCCGACAACAAGACAAGTGGACGGAGTCGCGGGTAAAAGCAAGTGTTTGCACAGATCAAGTTGTCAACTATCTAAGCTACGTTAATATAAAAATACGTAGAGATTTTAGTTACTAAAAAAGTATATATTATACATGTCCGAAATATTAATTTTATATCTAACGTGTGTAGGTAGAAGGTCAAGTAATCATAATGTTATGTAAATACCCTTAAAATACCTCCTTATATTAGCTTCGTGTCTTCTTTACCCTAAGCAAATAAAGGATCGTTTTGAAAGATGTACTTCTAATAAAGAATATTTGATAATAGTATACAGGGAAAAAATGGGTAATGAAAAATAAGGACAATTACATTATACATAATGTAAGGCTCCTTAAAAACATATTCTTAATAATGTTATCCCGAAATTATAGCGTACAATAAAGAACTTTTTATAAATATATTACTAACTTTATTTCCCAGATATTTAGGAACCTTTCTATATTTTTTACATTTAAGTTATAAGTTTTCAAAGTGATTAATGAATGACGCTCGTTCTTGAAATCGTTTAGAAACTAGTGAAATCTTACTTTTAATACACTGGTTACTATTACAATTAGTCTCCCAATTAAAAAAATTAGGTAATATTATTCACAATAATACACAATATAGGTAATAGTTGGTTAATAAAATTCCTTGAATGTTTTAATGCCTAACATATTTTTAACATACTACTACCTCGGAGAATGGTAAATAGTCTGATGTGTATTTTATTGATAACGACTAAATCACAATAGTTTCTATTCCAAAATATCAGTTACGAAATAAACAGCATGCACATACATAAATGTTACAAGTTCTAACCTAATAACGAAACTAACCCCTCGCTACATTCGGCAATAAATAACAAAACTCACACGCCTAAACGCCTCATAACACACCGTTTTCCATAAAAGAAATATATAAGCAGCCACTCAATTTTATTGTACAAGCATTTGCCACATTAACATAACACTACAATAAATATTAAATAATGAATGTTCCTTTTGCATGTCTGTAAGTTTAGGCTGTTTTACTTTAATAAAATAGAACTAATTAAGTTTTGAAGTAATAAAGAATTTCGTTATTCAGTTCGACACTGTTAAATAGTTCGATCTTAAATTAAAATTTGTCAACCTGTGTTATGTGCACCATTGAGTATTTATATCTAAACATTCATAGTTTAAGCCGTATAGGTGTCTCAAGACTGTTTCTTAAACATTTTGGCAAAGATTAGTAGAGCATTCTAAATATCTACACCAAAAATAAGTCGATCATTTAAAAATGGTAATAAAATTATCAACGTTCGATTCTCGAAAGGGATCATCGTCTACTTCCTAGCTTTTATTATTCCCAAGATTATTTGTGGTCGGCTACTAGTTCAACCGGTTGTACCTGAGTATCAGTTTATACACAGAGCGACTGGCATCTGACCTCCGCAACCCTGAGGGTGAACTAAATTAGAAGGTTGAACTAGTTATCAGTATATTTGAGGGTACTGACTTTCTAATAACGATCGTCATAGATCATGAGAACCGGGACCGACGGCTTAACGGGCTCTCCAAGGCACGGGCGGGAAACACCTACATATTCTATACTCCAGGTTGCTGTTAAGAATTTCTTGTAAAAAAAAACCAACAGCAGTCCGAACCGCAAAACGAACCCGGGAAATGATCGGCAGTAGCTTGCGCTAGCCACTATACCAACGAGGCAGTATCTGCGATCTATGTCTATCTAGGCTGATATAAACCTTATTTTTAATAATATTACCATATTCAGTATATGATGGCTTACTAGTTATTATTGTCAAAGTTTGCAACGCGTCGACAACACAAAATCCCTGTAATCCAACCTTCGGAGTTCCAATCCTTGTTCAGAACTTGGTTAGATGGGTTTAAACATCTACGTGACTTAGCTGGAGAAACGTGCTTCAGCATTATTTTTGCTGTTATTTATTTAAAAAAAAAAGACTGAAACAAACTAGTCAAAGATTATTACTGGGCATCTATGACTATCTATGATATAGGTTTTGTTAGAAGTATAATGTATACGTATGGGAATTGATATTAATAATATAACCTCACTCATTTCACATACGATCTGATCTGATGTCTGATCATAACTTAGGCAGAACTTGTGGATACTATGGCAACTAGACTGCTGACAACATACTTTATACTTCTAAATACACTCATAATGCTTATAAACTTTACCGAGGTATAGATCAAATGACTAGGATTATCAAGAAATTACTTCTTTTGGGTAGAAATAGCACTCCTCCCTCTGGATTAACAGTCAGGATTATTACTGACATTTATATTTTATTTATAACTCGAAAAACTTGTAAATAATAATTTTCTTTAACAAATCGATTCATTTCGAGATTGTTCGTCATTTTCCAAAGATTCGTTTCCCAAAGAAGACAAAATTCGAATCATCCTTGGATAAGTTCAAGAGATTATAAAAGTTATTTGAACAAAACAAAATAAATGAGAGTACAATCATTTGTACGAAAAACATCACATTTATTCTGTCTTCCATACACAAAATATATAACCAAAAATCTTTTTCGTTCAATTCAGTGAAACCTAACAAAATTCGTTCATCTCCATTGTTAAGCCTTAAACCCTTGAATATCCAGATGCAGTGAATTCCACAACCATATCAATAATCCAATGACTTCCAACTGGGAAGTATTCTGGACCCCCTACAAAGGACTTGAATTGCCACCTAAATGGGGCTTGTAATCGATTTTTCGTTTCCATTCCCAATTAGCCGCATGTGACGTGTGGATGTATCAATAGCATGAATGGTGTACGGTCAGCAAAAGAAACAAGTTGCTTTTTACACAGTTTCAAAGGATTGAAAATTTTTGCTAATTTGTAGTAAACTGTCAGAAATCAACAACACAAACACATATCTGACAGGGCTAACGATAGAGTTAATGAAACTGTCCACTTTTTAACAAATATGATTTTAGTTTTACTTATTTATTTAATTAAGCTTCCTGCAATTACATTGCGTACTTATGTACGTCTCTCGTCTCAAGTCCATTGGCCTCTATCAGATACATAATAATGTATTTCTTAACTAACGAAATTGGTTCAGAAATACATTATGTTACGTATTATGTACACAGAGTTGGTACTATATTTGAGGGTAGTCGTACATACGAGTATTATATGAGAGTGACGTTTGAAGTTCAATGAAGTTTTTATAATGTTTTCACTACAAACATTATGGTAGAAATGTACTAGTAATTCTAAAAAAGAATCAATAAACAAAGTGCATCACGACTTACTTTCGAGTACTGTCAGTATGATGATATTAAAAATGTTAGTTTTTTTCCGCAATATAAATAAAGAAATATGGCACATTTAATCTGCAGACCGTACAGAAGTGCAACTAATTGTGCTACGATTGTCCGACTTGGGAAATAATGTTTACAGCAAACGATACGACTACGACCCGACATTGTTAATGAACCATTGTATATCTGAAAAGATGGTGATGGTCTCCTGTAGTGTCCTCTGTTGTCACTTGGAATATTGTACTTAAAGCATTCGTTTCCCCTACTTAAGTTCCAAATAAAATATGATCAATGCACTGCGTACAAGTACTTCAAACATTATTTGACTGCCTCGGTGGCCTAGTGGTAGCGTATGCGACTGCTAAGCTTGAGGTCTCGGGTTCGATTCCCGGGTCGGACCAAATGTTTGTATGATCTGCAAATATTTGTTTCGGAGTTTGGGTGTTTTCTATGTATAATATGTATGTATTTACAAAAAAAAAGTATATAAGTATTTATATCAGTTATTTAGTACCCATAACACAAGCTCTGCTTAGCTTGGGACTAGATGGCGTTGTGTGTTAGATGTCCGGAATATTTATTATTTTATTTTTATTTTATTATTATATATTACAGCCTAAACGATATTTTTACGAGTACATACAATATATTTGTAACTAGCTTCTGACTGCGGCTTATCCTTCAAATTTACATAACTTTTTATTTGATGTTTGTTTGATGTAATTGTTTAGTGTTTAAAATGAAACGAACACTAAACATTAATTGGGAGTAAACTGAATTCAAATCAGTTAAGTCGTTCCTGAGATTAAGGTGTACAAACATACAGACCAACACATTAAAATTTTGATAACAAAATTTAACCACCTCTAATCATCCTGTGGGTGTAATAAGATGCAACACACTGACATGCTGGCACACACTTTTTTTTACAAAAAGCAAGCTAATAAATAGTTGATCTTAAAAAAAACTGAACAAATGAACTATTCATTTGTGATAGTTTTTTTTAAGATCAAGGAATTACTAAATACTTAATATAAAATCGTGTGAACTAAAAACGACATTCATATCAAAGGATTTACATTTTTACTTTTGAATTTGAGAACATTCGTAGTTGATTTACAGCGCGTTTTATCCAATGTAACGAGTTTGACAGTCAGGTTATGGGGCATTGCTTTTACAGAAGGTATTCAGTATTTTTACATATTCCATACTAATAGTATAAAAGATGATGAGGTTTTATTCCTTTGAACGCGCTAATCTCGCGAACTATTGAATCGAATTTGTGTCTTGGTATTAATACTTGTTTCATTTAATGTGTTCTTTTATCGTTAGCCCCTTTATTGATGCAGGCTATCCATACTAATGTTCTGTATTTTTTTATTTAATTCTATTCTATATTTCAAACATCTAATACACAAATTGTCTCGTCGGACTGCTGATCAAGAGATCTCGGGTTCGACTACTGGGTCGGACTGCTGTTGGGTTTTTCTTATAAAAAATTCTTAATAACAGCCTAGAGTATGGGGAACATGGCGATGTTTCCCATAATCCAGGCTGCTATTAAGAATTTTTTGTGCTATTAAGAATCCCATAGATCCCATGCATGGGAGAGCACGTTTAGCCGTCGGTCCCGGTTATCACAACAATCTATTGAAAATTGCCTATAGACATGTATTTATCCTCAATACTTTAAGACTTTAACTTTATTACTATTATATCTTATTGTTACCTTTTTCTCCTTAAAAAGTCAATATAAACAGAACAAAAGACCAAACAAATAAATAAATTTGCTGTAGACATAAGAAATACCTAACGTCGGACCACACTAACAATAAATACACATAACACAAGATCCCACATTCTAACGGAACCGGAACTACATAAAAATGGTACGTGACTACGTGCTGTCGTCCGAAGGCTTTGGAGGTCGTCGGGGAATACTCCCAACTTTATCTGTGAAGTGGTTTCAGATAATATCATTGGATTAATGTGCGTTTAGATCTAGAATAAAAAGTCGGACTGTCAACGATAGGGCAATTCGATTCACTCCGTGATAAAGGGTTGTTAGTCTGTATTTTCAGATGAAAAGGGGTCCTTTATCATCCGCTGTTCCTATTTCCTTAACAGCCTTTTGATATCCACTGCTGGATTTCAGCCTTAGAAAGGAGGTTTTGGCGTTTTATACCACGCTAGCCAGACTAGACTAGGGTTGGTATATAATTTGTTTCAAGTTTTCCTTGCCTCTGAAATTATGTGAGAGCGATTATATACGTGGGAGAGCAACGCATCGGCATGCATGGGTCGACTCGTCCTCACAGACAACAAGTGTGAAGCAGCGCCTACGCTGTGTTTCACCGAGTGAGTGAGGATACCGGAGATTCATACCCCAACCCCTGCTCTCATCTCTCTCCCCGTCCCCCAAAGGCCGGCAATGTACTTGCAATGCGCCTCTGGTGTTGCGGGTGTCCATGGGCGGCAGTAATCTTATCATCAGGCGATACGAGTGCTCCTTTGCCCCCCTACTACATAAAAAAAATAGTCCTTTGGATTTTGTTCCTTTAGTCAGTTCTAACAACACCTATTTGATGAATAAAAGTAGTGTCAATATTTTTTTAATCAGTCACTGTAGCCTTATAATTTTAAAAAGGTTATTGGAACCTTCTCAAAGATTTAATACACGTACACGATAATACAACTAAAGAAATGTAAAAGTATGATTATACAACACATAGATAACTAAAATGTCTTTGGTCCCTCGGGTGCCATAACTGACCATTAAGATTTATATGATCCCTTCTATCGAATAACTGGACCCTCTTATGTATACACATATGTAAGGATAGATGATAAAAGGTTTGTCTGTAGGGATATTATATAGCTTTGTTATATAGTGCTTATTTGAGTATGTGTGGCTGATTCAATTACTACATATTTTATACAAAATAAAGGGTCATTTATAATAGTGGCTAGTGATCCTAACTATGAAGCAGGAGGTCGTGAGTTCGATTCCCAGTTAGGACGGTATTTGATGAGCATGATCATTTGTTCTGTACATATTTTTTGAGTTTTTTTTTACGCGGGGAATGCTTTTCGCACCATACCTTTCGTTCGTGGGGAATACGTTATTTGTAAATACTTTTTTTTGTAAATACATACATAATATACACTGAAAACTCCCAAATTCCAAAACAAATATTTTCAGATCATACAAACATACATACATACAATAATATACATTTAATCCGACTCGGGAATCGAACCCGAGACCGAGGCAGTCAATAAAATATTAGCTAAACATAATTACTAATTTATACCATTAACGTGCGTGGATACTGCTATAATTAATTAGGTCTTACAAAAACACAATAGGTACAAGAGGTGTCCTTTTTAAGACAAACTAACAAATATAGAGTAGGAAATACTAACACAACTTTATAAAACAAAAATCTACAAGCAAATCAAATTATTTCCAAGTCTGGACTCAACTTCTAAATATTTCAACAACTGAGAAAAATATTTTTTACAAGAAAATAAGAAAAAAATATTGTTACAATCCTATTGTACCTACATTTTCACATTTTTAAAAATGAATGTCTTATTGTTATTCGTTTCATCAAAATGCAGGTCAGTTGAGCTTTTTTACCAAAATATCGACCGATATCCATAATATGACCGGGTCCTTACAATGGGCAATGGTCATAAGAAAGCTATTATGGACACACAGTACGTGCCAGAAGAAAGGTCCGATACAGGGTTATCGCATTAGCGAACATTGTATGTTTTGAACCAAATAGCGGTAGGAAGGTAACTGGTAAATTGAATTAAATAAATATTGGAATTGAAAGTTCGAATGCCTTGGAAAAAAATTGGTTCGAAAATAAAACCAGGGGCTTAGATAAGCATATAAATAACGTCTAGAAATAACAATTATTACTAATATTAAAGAATCAGGAATATTGTACTGTCTTTATCAATTTCTCAGTTTATGTAAAGATAAAATAATTTGAAACTTAATTATAAAACGTTTCTTTAAATGTTTTAAAATTGTACTAATATTAAAGATCCAAAATCGTAGTCCATTGCTATACGTAGACCTTTTTTCCCTTTTTATTAAAAGACAACTCCCGCACTAGGAATAATTCCTGTGTCTCGAAAGACTTTACAAATAAACATGAAATGAACGTTAAGAACACCCTGTCTAAGAACCATGTGGGATTTGAACCCACAACACTTGGCGAAGTAGAGAACGGCGTGGCGATCGCTTAACCACTAGGCTAAACGTGCACTTTTCATGCCTTTTATCTTAATGTGGTGCCATTCAGCCATTTTCTGCAACAAGTCAACCCTCACTGTAGCTTACTTTCATATGCCTATGTCTAGCACTAGATTATTACAGGTTTTTGATGATGGCCATGAAACTAGTTTTGAGGTCCTATGTCTTGATGACCTGACAAGGACGAGTCCTGGTTTTGACCTTGAGAGCTCTAACGACCATATACTCGTATTTGATTTCCTGGATGAAATACGTGTCATTCCCTCTCTGTAACTTTTATAATTAAAACATGACCTCAATATAATTCTATCTTTTAAAGAAAAAATATAATCCATACCTTCTATACCTATACTATAAATGTGAAAGTAAATCTATCTGTCTGTCCTGCTTTCACGGGCAAACCGCTGCACAGATTTCAATAAAATTTGTCATGTAGATACTTTGAATCTTGAGAAAGAACATAGGCTACTCTTTGCTGCGATAACCGGCAAACAAGCGGGCGGAGCTGTGCGCAAAAGCTAGTATATTTATAAAACGTAGTATTTACTGAAAAATTCCTCCCAAAAAAAACAAGAACTTAAATAATACTCGTATAAAGTTGCGACAGGACTACGTACCGCCAAGTTTTCTCATTGAATACATTAAAACTTTCTATATCAGGTTTGTTAATATTTCAATAAGAGATTTACATTTTTGATGCGCAACTATCCGACGATCCTAGAAGTTGTTATCTTCGGGTTCGAACCTTTGTGGCTCTTATTTACTATGAATTAGTAGTGTTAAGAATTTGTCATAATCATTTGAACAATCTGAAACTTCGATGCAATTCGTTCGAAATTCTTAAAGTTATAATACGTAAAAGGTCTTGGAGTCATGCTGATTTTAGAACTCTTACCGTGGGAGAGCCACGCTTCGGCATGCATGGACCGGCTCGACTGGTGTGATACCATGGCCTCACAGAAAACCAGTGTGAAATAGCGCTTACGCTGTGTTTCACTGAGTGAGTGAGGATACCGGAGGCCCATATCCCAATCCTTCCCCTCACCCCTTTTCCTATCCTCCAAAGGCCGGCAACGCACTTGTGACGCCCCCAGCGTTGCGAGTGTCCATGGGCGGCGGTAATCGCTTACCATTAGGCGATAAATCTGTTCGTTTGCCACCGGCTCCATAAACAAAGAACAAATGGGTCGCCTTAAGCAGGACGGTACTCCTTCACTGAAAACCAACCTAAATTGACAGAATTCTTGTTGTCGTGTTTCGTTGGTGAGTGCGAGACCATAGCCCCAATGATGCACTGATCACAATCAATATATATGTTTATTTAGTATCTATGTATTTACATAAATTAGGAAGTTATAGGTAGTTTTAATTTCATTTTATTTTATTTATTGTAACAATAAACATATTTATGTTAGATTATAACTAGATACAATGTGTACCCAAAATTTATGAACATGTAACCCACACCATTGTTCAAAGATTACTAAATAGATAATAGGTCTTGTTACTCATTAAACAATTGATTTTTAACAGTCAAAACACCACGACACGAGGAGTAACGGGTATGACCACTTTCAATTAAGAGGACTTAATTAGACGTTTAGTTACATTAGTATAGGTGAAGCCCTTAATACGTTAAAGCAATTAACCTAGACATTCAGCTAATGATACAGCTAAAGAATTAAGTAATAAACAAAAACGTAGTGGAAATAAACTTAAGAACATAAAAAATGCTATTTATAATGTAATGTGTTATATTCTATCTATCTAAATTATGTTTTTCTAATAGTCATTAGACTTCTATACATTCTCAAAACGAGTAATTATTCGGTTAATTATAGTAATAAATTAAGCATTATAAGCAAGCCATAGAATTAAAAAAATGCAAACTGTAATAATCTTAATTGAAACTCATCCGAGACACGTAATATATTTTAACTCTGTCTTCAAATACTGCTACGAATTTGCTACGATTTTACATGCCTACGCCTTTGCTACGAGAAAATTAAACATTTATACATGTACTACGGATGACTGTGTGAGAGCGTCTGTAGCCTAAGTCATTTTTTATAAAAGACATGTAATATCCCCATAAGTGATAAAAAAACTTGAGGTGACGTTTAGACGCAATATATATCTGTATTCGGGTGGCGGCAAGCTATTTATTTAGGCTCAGTTATCGGCGGTGGCGTAAGGGATAAACTTATTACTCGTTTTATAAAGGGTCCTTTATTTTGTTTGCGAATTATCCTGTAAGTGTGTAGTTGTATAAAAAGGGTTCACATATATTTTTATGAATAGAAATTGGCAACCAAGCATTTATATATGCAATAGTGGACTTTAACGGAACCAAATGGAAGGGTTAAAGTTTTAGCAATGTGTCTGTTTGTATATTCCACATTAGATCCTAAACTACTGAACCAGTTTTATTGAATAACATATAAGTTTCGTTGTAATAACTCAAATGACAAAGGCTATAATAATTTGATATTTTTTTATATTTTTTAAAACTTTTTATTAAATTGCACTTTAAAAGTAATTGTAATGTGCGAGCTTTTTAACACATTTTTTTAACTAAATTACTGAACTACTAATCTAATCATGCATAATTAGAAAATGAGAAATGAAAATTATGAAAATGATTACTTTAAAAAATGTATACTAGATGTATACATTTTTAACAGGGATCACATCACAATAATAAAATTAAAATAAAACTAAACATTGAGAGATATTTGGCAAAAGTACTTTACCTGTTTCCTATGTTAAGCTCAGAACTGGAAAACATAAATTATTCTGTTAATAATATTCAACTCGTGTATTTAATATTCTAGAACTTAAAAATAAATTTAAATTTATTAAAAATAATATATCTATGACTTATATACCTTTTGTACTAAAACTAAAGTACAATTTTTGGTACATATCATGTAAAGAATAAAATAATAACAAATATTGACATTATTTAATACTAATAGAATCGCTCATCTCTTATCAAACTAGTCCCATTCGAATTTATTTATCCGTCCCTTTAGCCTGACAATAAACACGGTAGCCCAAACATTTTGCGAACGCGCTCAGAATACAGGGTGTTTGTGCAAGCGCCCTAAAGCGACCCTTTAGTGTCCTTATTGATGCCTCCAGGACAGGCTTAGGGACATACGAGTATTGGAAATATCACAGAGAATGTTTTGAATTGGGTATTATAATCATTGTAGCCTGGAATAAAGTACTGGTGAACTAAACACGCGCCTTCTTCGACTGAAGTTTGTTATAGATGGGTAGATATATTTAGATAGACATAGATATTTCTATAATATGATTATCTATAGATATTATTGTGTGAATGGCAAAGAGTTTATTTTTTTTTATTTTGCGGTAAAGTAATCTTATAATTGGATAGGACTATTCAAAAAAGCTAGTTATGTCATGTGACTTCATCCACGTTTAGTTTATACGGACTAAACGGTATTCGTATTTTTAGTGTGTTAAAATGTTTTTGAAAATAACTGTATTTACTTATTTACATTATAAAAGCATTTTTCTTTTCAATAATTTAACGAAAATCAGTATTTAAGTTTGGATAAGAGGTTTAGTTAAATTTTCAATTCGACTGTATTTTTTTCTATGTTTGTTACCTCTTAATTTTCGACCGATTTTAATAATTAATTCTTTATTCGAAAGCTGAATGTAGTGGTCTAGTGCTTAGAATACTTACGTTACGTTACTTTCAAAACAATAGTTTATAAATATGTTTTACAAATATTAATATTAAGTTAAGAGGATTCTGTGCAGAAGAAATCCATATTTCGGATCATTGGCGAATGAGTAGAACAATCCCATGTATGTTTGTATCGGGCCAAACAAATAGTTATTACACTTTTGTGATTGCATAGCGAATAATATGTTTGACCAGAGTCTGTACAATGGAGAATGAATGAAGTAAGCTATTGAAAATATTTGTTATTCTAAGTAAGATATACATAATATTTATACTCAGAGCTGCTGACCGAGAAAGGGCTTCTAAAATGGCGTGTGAAACGTCCAAATTCGGCATTTGTAATTTTAGTACTATCTTAGAGAGCTAACCTATAGCCGTCAATCGAGTAATTAAGGAATGTGAGATGAAAAATTGCAGTGAATTAAAATAAATATAGTTCAGAAAAGAAGGTAAGAGAGAAATGTATATTATTGAGATAAAACGAAGAGTGTTACATGTATACTAGCATCTTGAATTGGCTACTAGAAAAAATAATTGATTAATTTGGGTATCTATAAATCTGTCGTGATTTTAATAGTAATAATGTTTATTTTATCTCCATAAATTACATCATGGCAACAGTATACGGTTGGCAGAATAATTGATAAGAAATTCATGATTTGTGGGAGATCTTGAGTCTTTAGACTTAAACCGAGAGAGTACCTGAATTAATTAATGAATACCCTCATTTCCTAACATTGTATAGATTTGTACAAGTCCAATTTGAATATTAGTCAAAGTCGATTAGTAGACGATTTCTGACGATAATTAAGTGAAAGGTAGTATTGAAGGTAAACATTAAATTTAAGTTAAACTCTTAAACTAGACAGAATTACTTATACCTGACGTGGGCGATACTTAATTAGAATACTTTGAATTCAAAATATTCTAATACTTAATGTTATAGTATATAGTATTGTACACTTGATTGAATTGTGTTGGCATGTTCCAGAGTGCACACTGTAATGGAGTGGTTTTAGTAATTGGTTGGTTTTAGTTGGCTTTTAGTAATTGGTATTCTATATTCATCTGACATAAGGCTAATATTTTTTTTATCTATGTTTATGTAAATATTCTTATTTAAATTATATATCTGTTTTCAAGGCGATTTGTTACCACAATTAATAAGAGATAAAAAAATATTTCAAGAATATATTATTCTGAAATCTTCCAAGAATAATTTACGAAATTTCTGAGATAAAAATGGTGTCTAAGATATTATCTACAACTCGGTCTGGAAATATTCTAGTAAGTTGTAAGGAACGCCAATAATTCAATAGAAATACAGTTGAGGTGTTATACGTTGATGTTTCATTGTAATTATGAATCCCAGCTCGTAACAATATTACATGGATAGCGATTTTAGTACTTTCCAAAACTTGACGGACAAGTTAGGTATGATTGTTGAGCATTGAGAAGTTTATATAAAATCGTTTAGTACACTGTCTAAGGAAATTTCAGTTATTGAATTTTACTCACACCAGATTGATATACTGTTCAATGAATATTATAGTATAGAAACTATATATATATATATATATATATAATTATTTATTTTAATATTATTATAATCAGAAAAACCCAGTACTTATTTTTTCCCGACTTGGGAATCGTACACGAGAACTCTTGATTGGCATTATATGCATAAGCTCATCGCTGGGCCAACGAGGCAGTTCCCTGTCAACTATAATATATTGAGGGTATAATTGACCAAGGTAAAAACAATCCTTGTTATTTTAAATCAGACACCATAACAGTACATGCATATTATGCATATATATGTAATGATATATTTTTACTTTGAAATATCGATAAAAGAACTTAGACGCCTGACTTTAAGATAGCTCACCCTTTCTCGAATCGATTATATCGCCTTTACCTGTAAAACAAGAGCATATTAAATAATATTTATTCAATACACACTGAAAGTTGAGAGTTACGAAGGTCACTAACCTCTGCCGTTAATAGCTCTGGGAATAAATCCTGATACTATACAAATAAGGGCCATGAAGACAAAGAAGTTAATAAATTTATTTATTTTAACCACAGGCGTTTTGAATGTTTACAATTTTAATATCATAATGTTATCGTCACCATCAGCAAAATTCTATTTATTTCTTTACCCAATCTGATATAGTATTCAACGTATAACACTACAAAAAAGATCACGGCTTGCTTGGTGCTAATCTCAGACCCAAAAAATAGTGATGTTTTCGGTCTGGGTATCAAACCTACAACGCTCACCGCGGTTGGAAATGACAACGTTACCGTTTAAATCACTGCCGTTGATGCAGTTAAACTGGGTCAGTCTTTTAAACTGAAATACCAAAGCACATGTAATTTGAATAGTTATTTTAAACACGAAGAAAGACAATACACAGTGGCGTCAAAATATCCGTACATAAAGTTTACTGTACCGCTACTTTCCGGCCCGGCCGAGTTCAAACCGGCCAGTGCCGGACATAACTGGTTAAAACTCACATTTTCCGGATGACCGCATGACGGGTCAAAAGGGTTAATATTATTATTTAGTTACGAGGGCCGTATCAAATATTTTTAGCGTTTTATACTAGAAAATATTTAAAGCATTTAATTTTAAATGATCTTTATACTTGAGTGCGAAAGAAGGAGGAATATTTTTCGATTGTATGTATATTATGTATGTATATTTCTTTGGCACGCCCTAGAGCCTAAATAGTTTGTCGTATTTTTATGTAAGTTGTGTCAATAGATTGGTCTTAGCCGTGAGAGTGACACTAGGTACATCAAAATTAAAAATAAAGCTTTGATACTCCAATAGGTGTCGCTGTTTTAAAAAAAAATATAAACAATCTTTTTGATTTACAAAAGGTTTTGTGTAAATAGAAAATCGTTATTTTAATTTATTGTAAATCACTTTAAGATACTGAAATATTAACTTTAAGTATATAAAATCATATTGAGAAAGGACCACTATCTAGAAAAACGAATGCTACCAAAGTATATCGGTAGATGGCGCTGTTAACAATAAACATCCGTCTTACGAATTTTTTCGATCAGGACACGTGACCTGACGCCCTGACGCGAGTTTATAAATTTTTACCCATTCCAAAAAAGAACACAGCGTCGCTAAAGAAGTTTTCACTTCAATAATAAAAAAACATTACAGTTCTCTCTATGTTATCAGTTCTTTAATGAATTTAATAAAGATGGCAGATATTGACGCAGTCGGGTTTTCTTTTTAAATAATTCATGACTTGTTGTAATGTTTTGTTCTCAGCTTACATTCATACTTTTTCAGTATTAATTGATTATATAATATCATTGTGTGGTAATTTTTGTAATGTTTTTTTTGTCTTAAGTAAATTCGTGGAAAACGACACCGATTATATAAATATATGTTAAAACAAATAGTGAACAAGGTTAGAATATTTTTTTTGTGTATGGCCCAATGACTCTACTCTGCCTACTGGAAACCATGGGCAGAATCCAAGAATGATTGTCACCATACTCATTGCGAATGCTGACAATGCATCAGTATGGTGATGCAGATTATATGGTTGACCCTTTTTTCAAAAATACAGATCTAGTCATGGTAGATAGAACTTCAGAAAAACTATTAGCTTTTTGTGCATTAAGCAACACAGTCGGTCGGTCTGAATTTTTTCCGACCCAACGATAATTGTAAGATATTTTTTTATTCTATATTTCTGCATAATCTTCTTGAATTCTTCACACATTTCCCAGCGATGCATAATGCGAATGCAAGATGCACTACTACGTTCACTTTTACTACGTTTTCAGGTCAGAAACTTTTCAGAACACATAATACTAGAGGACATAGAACTAAAACTGCTAATGAGAGATACTGGGGCATAAAATTAATAAAAGTCGACAACCGCCTGCTAAATTACATTAATATTTATAAAGATTTTTCAAAGAATACATTAAGATCTTTCTCGACTGTATTCATTCTTTAACAGAAAATACTGTTTAAATGACTGTAGAAAGTAACCCAATACTTTCTCGCAAAAACAAACAATGACCGCACCAGTTCCAATAGTGTCCAGAGACAATATTCCACAAATCATGACGTTTTATACATAAAAACTGCATAAACCGCAATTTCACTGCTACCCGCTTTATAGCGCATAAATATACAGCAGTCTAAACCGATCTGAGCTGGCTTCAAGCTCTTTAGGCTAGTTACATATTTATTTTTTAAAGATTGAAACAGGTTAACTTTAAATGGACTTCAGTAGGAATCTTTACATATAAAATTACTTGCTTTAACCTATACAAGCAAACGCCAAATTAGAGCTTTTGAGAGATGCCACATTTTATGTTGTAAGCATCCTCAGCTTATTCTAGTTCTCATTCCTCACAGTAGCCAGGATCAAACAGATCCTGTAGTATCTCAATCGGATTAACCTTCTTCCTTCATCTTCTTTTTTACTCTTATATGTCGTCTTAAAAAGGACAGGATTTGCATGATCAGGTACTTAAAGTCAAAACCCGTTAAAACCTTAGACTTTAACCTCAACAATGCAAAAAGCCCAGAATTATGATAAAACTATAAATAAAATCAGATTAAAAAATGGTACTGGAGCTCTCAATAGCTTTTAATAGTTTACTGATGACCACAGGCATCATTTTAGAAAATACGTTTTTTATGTCACCACCTTCAATAACTTGTCTTTTTCCTGCTGTTTTATTTCTTACTAGCTTTTATCAGCGGTACACTCACGTGTATGTCGGTTACCGCAGTAAAAAATAGCCTTATGAATCAAAATATCTCTATCCCAAATTTCATTTAAATAAGTGCAACAATTTGACTATGAATGTTTAATATACAGACAAAGTTATTTTGCAATCAAACGTATATTCTTTCCTATCTTATTTCTCAGAATTCATGCTAAATTAGAACACAAAAGAAACTCAAAGTTCCAGTTTTCAACATGTATGTAGATAGCCTAAGTCAGTTTGAACCGGTTCGAAGCAGTTTACACTGACTACGGTCGGTTGCCAGATTCAATATTTCGATTTGGAACGAGAAAGATAAGTGAAATAGCGCGGATATTTTTAGAGGATGGGCCGCACCTTGTTTCGAAGGTACCGTGTCGGTGTCAGATGGACGATTGGATGTTTTACAATTTTGTGGTATTGAGATCGTGAATAAAATTGAAATAAAAGAAGTAACAATGTTTGACGTCCAATACCAACTGTTTTTTTTATTCTGTTATCGTTTGTTTAGACTGGCTATTGTTTTATTGGTAAGTAATTACGACCAACAAGACAGGATCGTGAGTTTGTACCTTCCACTCAAGGCAAATCGATGTGTGATCAGCATGATAAATTTTTCAGTTTCCCAGTAGAATTAATCTATGACGTGTAAATTTGCGGGATGTTATGGACCGTTTTTTGTGCAGAACCTTGGGAGAAGTCTATATACAGCCTCCGATGTCTTTAAGATGAGATGATGATGACGATGTATGTATTTATATAAGTATGTTTATCAGTGGTTTGTTTAATACAGGCTGTGCCTTGTTAGAGCTTGAACTATACTGTTTAAAATTAGTTTTTAAAGAAATATATAAAAATAATCTATACTAGACTCATACTAACAATTAAATCGTAAGTTCTCATTTTTTGTTCAATACACACTCTTTTTGTCACTTTAGTGGTTAAAAATAAACTAGAGTGTAGTACAAATCGAGTGCACGGAAACATCGATACATCTGTAACGGGACAGTTGCATCTGATACAGCAATTTGCACCAATAATTGAAAGCTCGAGTTCAGTCCAGAAATAGGGCTTGTTGAAGTAAACGGCTAGTCTAACTCATAGATCTTAACTTCTAGGAATATCACGAAATGTGTCACATTTAAAATTTCGTGCAAATTAAATAAATCAATAGTTTGTTCATCTGACACACAACGATACGAAGAATTGAATACGTATTTTTTTTACACACAACGCCATATAGTCCCAAGGTAAACATAGCTTAAGTTATGGATACTAGACAACTGATACAATTACATTTATAATTTATTTTTTGTAAATTTATGTATATTATACATGGAAAACACCCAAACTCCGAAACAAATATTTGCAGATCATTTTCATCAGATTTGTTCCAACCGGGGAAATGAACACGAGACTTTAAGCATAGCAGTCGCATACACTACCATTGCGACACCGAAGCAGTTTATTATGCTTCGCAAACAAGCTTGCTGGACTTCAAGTTATTGTAAATATTTTTCCAATTTTATTATTTAAATTTTACAAGAGACTTCTCATAACTAACTTTTGCCGTGGGAGAGCCACGCTTCGGCATGAATGGGCCGGCTCGACCGGAGTGATACCACGGCCTCACAGAAAACCGGTGTGGAAAAACGCCTGCGCTGTTTTTCACCAAGTGAGGATACCCGAGGCCCATCCCCAAAGGCGGGCAACGCACTTGTAACACCTTTAGTGTTGCGGGTGTCGCGGCGGTAATCGCTTACCATCAGGTGACACGCCTGTTCGTTTACCTAATATTCCAAAAAAAAAAACTAAACAAAGGCATACTCATCACCAGCTCTTGGTATACTACTCGTAAAGTAACCCAATTGTTGAGTGGTATACATAAAATTCAATCTAAGCAACATGTGTTAAATAAATGAACAAATATCATATTTATGGACCCCAGGTTGGACAAAGGCCACTCAGTGTAAAGGAGGCTGCTGCTGCCTAATAGATTCTGTTAACACAGACAAGCCAAAACCTACTAGTCTTCTAATTTAATTTCATAATTATCTAAGCATATGTTTAAGTGGATATTAATTTAAACGTACCATTCTTAAAGGCATCGCCAGGCTCACTGATGAAACCACTTCAAATAATAACAATTGAGAAAGTTCTCATTTAATTGTTATCTACAGACATAGAAACCCGGAACAGTCATTGCCAACTTTCCCCTATGTACTAAGATACCGCTAACCTACTAAAAATACTATCTAACTTAATAAATGTGAAGGTTAGTTTGTTTGTTACGCTTCCACATCAGACAATGTCTTTACCTCAGGCCTATTTGGCCTGTTGCTCTAGTAGTTAGTAACTTTGACCGCTTAGCTGAAGGTCGTGGCTTTAGTTACCTCCTAGGACTGTCCCTGTACCTCCTTATGTCCTTAAGGGACCGGAGATCTGAAGGAATTTTCCTCCCCGTCATCAGGGCAATGTGTAATGAACACAATCACTCGTTTTGTGTCTGGCTGTAATTTGTCTACAGTATATACACATGTATTCAAAAATACTAGTGGTCGCCACGTGGTAATTCCTTTGATTATTATTTTAGCTTTCTGCACATCTCCTTGGTATAATCTTTAACTGTGATAAATTTCATACTCCTCTGGTGACATGATTGTCGTAAAAAGGAGTACAAAGTGTTCACATATTGAGGTATAGATATAAATATCTAAATCAGCTGTCTGGTAAACACCGCATGGATCCTACCTAGTATGTGATGAAACCGCCATATGTGAGGTAATTATTTTTTTCTTTTCTTTATTCTTTTTAAAAGACAACTCCCACATTAGGAATAAATATCCTGTGTCGTGGGGGATTTTTACAAACATACATGAAACGGACACAAAGAACATACAGACTCGGGACAACAATTCGTGGATCACACAAAGTGTTGTACCGCGTGAGATTTGAACCCACGACACTTGGCGCAGAAGTGAGCGGCATGGCGACCGCTAAAACCACTCGGCCTAACGTGCAGTCGCATTATTATTTTCAAACACATTTGAAAGTACTAAAAATACCTTACATTTATAAAAGTGATATTTTCAAATGATAAAAAAATAACTTATTTGCGTACGAAGCCACTGGTAAAACTAGTTATATAATAATTATCAGTATATCCTTATCCACGCCGCAGCAAGGCTCACTTCGTATTATGGTGCGACCGTAACCGTAATTATTACGGTGGAAACAGCTTTAAGTTTACGCTAACGTTAGCTGTTTCCACCGTAATAATTAATTAGTATGTTGGTGCCTAATTATGGCGCGTTGTTGCCGTTAAGATTTGTCAATTGCTTTATTTCGGATGAGTGATGAAAGATGAGACTTGTGGTGTTATGGATCGCTTTTTTAGTGGCCTCAATAACTATGCACTTACGAGACTATTAAAAAGACATATTATGCAAGGTTATGATTTTTTCAAATACCTCTACCACAGTAATGTATACTGAGCTTGAGCTATGCTTCGGCATGAATGGGTCAGCTCGACCGGAGTGATACCACGGCCTCACAGAAAACCGGTGTGAAATAGCGTTTGCGCTGTGTTTCACCGAGTGAGTGTGGATACCGGAGGCCCATACCCCAACCTCTCCCCCCATCCCCTTTCCCATCACCCGAAGGTCGGCAACGCACTTGTGACGCCTTTGGTGTTGCGGGTGTCCATGGGCGGCGGTAACCGCTTACCATCAGGTGATACGTCTACTCGTTTGCCCACTATTCAATAAAAAAAAATAAAAAAATACTGTGTCGCGGAGAACACTGTAAATATTCATGAATTGGACACAAATAATGTCCGAAGATCCTCAGAACAAGTTCTGTAATCCATAAGTGGACAATGTGGGTATCAAACCCATGACCACACTCTCAGCAGATGCAAGTGTTATGGGTTCGACCCCCGATAGTACGAAATGACCGCTTAAATAAAACTGAATACTATATTAGAGATCTAATCAATTTTATAAAATTATTCATTCTATATTGATAGTGTTATATGAATTTATCATTTCAAGTTCACGAAAACAAGAGACGATATGCAATCATTTGAAAAGTGTTTATCAATTAATATGTCATACAGTTAATCTATCAGGATTAAAACTGCCTTAACATAAGGGTTGATCTAAATTGTCTACATAACATTCAACAAAAGTTTTAAAACTTGCATAAAGGTAACCTCACCCTTATTTCAAAGTGTACCTATGTCAACATTTACGGTTATGCATCGCAATATCTATCTCATTTACATAGTAGAGCTCGTGAAACCGCCAATCTTTCCCATAATGCGAACATCGTGGTTAGATGGCATTTTCAACCGCATAAGGTCAGAGCCAAAGCGCATCTATTCGATAAATTGTTACACTCTTTACATGTAAATAAGCTCTATGTAGAGACACTCTATATTAGTGTTCCTCTATCACTGTACAATTTTACTAGTGTTTCTTTATAATGGGACAGAATAGAAGATAATGATCTTAGTTATTATCTTTACTTGTTACGTTGTAAGTAAATATTTTATGTTTCGTGTTTATTAAAGAAACTAGACTTGAAAATTAGTAGTCAGATTTAAAAGCAAATTATTTAATTGGGTATAGAATTACAACTACCTCATCAGTCTAGCGGTTAGCGTATGACTGCCGATCAAGTAGTCTCGGGTTAGACAGTACACAACCAAAGTGAACCATTCAACAGTTTGCTGATAAACTAACTCAGATGCTGGTGAGATATTGTTACTGGATTTCAAAATGTTATTATTAAATACATTCATTAACTTTGAGGCAGTTTGACATAGTTTAACATGAAGGTTACATCAGAGTTTACACTTAATTAGTATCCCCGATATAAACATTTATAAATTTATAATCTGTTAGCGGTAATCCTAATTTAAAAATACAGTTGTGATTGTGTAATTGACTTCCGGAATGTCTGTGCAATTAACAGAGCTGTATTAATTGTGCAGATAATTCCGAAAGTCAAAGATATAATTACAATTTTAAACACAAAACATATTAAATGTCATAATTAATAAATAAGAAATGTAAAAGACTGACTTGATGTCGAGCTGCCATTATGGAGGGGATATATTCACCACATAATGGCTGCCATCAAATCAAGTAGTTTTGGTCGAGGAGTGAATCAGTAAATAAATGTTTTATATCAAGAATAAGAATTGTTTTATTTTACTAAATCCCCAGAAGCTTTTATATATCAGAAGTTAATTTTTCTTAAGCATTGACTGAATATTATCTGAAACTTAATCAGCAACTGATGATACTGGCCCTAATTGTTTGATAATTAAATACCCACTTCTACGACTTTGTATCTATTGGTGAAAACTATATAAAAATATGTTAAGCAGTTTTTTTGTTATATCACTCGTTCGACAAAAAGTTGTGTGTGTTTGGGTGTCATGTATTTCTAACATAAATGGAGAACCCTCCGTCAAGCCGAGGTGATCATGTCTGGTGAGCCGCGGCCCGACGGTTGAAGTTCGGAAGTTGTATATCTGCCAATCGAGGCGAGAACTCCTATATCGCGGTCGGTATTCACGTTAGAGTGTGTATTATTCTATTTGAACTTAACCAATCGTGCTAAAGCACGATTATCGCTGGACCACCTCATAACTTCGATAGTTAACGAATGACGTTGATTATTTTTAACATAAAGTTTCATCCAGCTAAACGGCAATATCTTTCGGATAATTTTGATTGTCTTTCCCTGGCCTTCTCTACCTCTAACCATGAAAACTATAGCTTCCTATCCATACAAACACTAATAACTTTTTCTAGGTAGTATATCGGGTAGTTACACAGTTCATAGTAACATATATTTAAAAAATACCGTTCACATTCAGTGACGTCATAAAACAATTACACGTAGCCACCATTACGTCACCGTTTCACTGGCAACTTTAAAAGTAATAACAATATCAATTATGCACAGTTGTGCTCATATTTCCCAAAGTTTGCTCTTGTACGTCATTTTAATTCTACCTAAAGACAGGATGTAGTTGTTTTATTCTACGTACTTTATTTTATAGGCTTTAAAGTTACGATTTAGGCTTTAATAGCTTCAAAGAATTTTCGAAGTTTAACGGTTACAATTTTGTCTTGAACCAATTTTTTCTTCAACGGCAAATTAAAGTCAAATAAATCAAAAAAAGTGTCTATTTATGATTTCAAATTAACAACTATACACTAAATGTGTATGAAAATATATACGGTACTTATATTAAAGAATGGACATTTTTTTGTCCGTTTGTTTATTTGTTCCGGTTAACCTCTGGAAAAGCTGGACGGATTTTGTCTGGACCTTCACTAGCATACAGCTGATGTTATAGGGAGAAACTGTGATTATTTTTTCATAAACTTAATTAAAACCAATAAAATAGTAAATATCCGATTCAAAAGCAACAATACCATGGGGTAGTAGAAAATTTAATAAACACAAATTAGTTGCCATGAGCTTAGTATGAAAACTTCATTCGATTTCAAAATTGTTTCTTATTGTAAGAATAAATTAATCGGAAAATTAATCTAAAAAAGCAATACCATTTGTTGTAACATTTTTTTATCACGTTTCAGGAGATTTATGAAGATGTTTTTATTATTTGCAGTAATCATTAAAGTTAATAAAGCTATTGTCCAATGATTGCTCTAGTATCCATCCAACCATTCATCCTATACCTAATTACGAATAACATATTTTTAAATACCTTTATCAGTCAATATATTTTATATACAACTATAAATAAAATAAACATTTTCAAGATGTTCATGAGAAAAGAAATGATAATGTTAAAATAATAAATATTACAAATCAGGAATTATTCTTAAATTTTAGCATTAACCAAAACATCAACTAAATAGCTTTATATTATTATATGTAAATCACTTGCCTAAACACCCTGTATACACATTTCTATAAATCTACAAGTCATCTTTGTATCTCAGCGATGTAATAAATATGCAGCTGTCCCATTTTCACAACGTTATACTATAACTACGTGACTTGAAATTGATCACGTAGCATATTACTATGGCGTAGCCGACGTAGACCGTCTACGAGATAGGTCTTGAGATGTCTACGAATCTAATTCGTGACAATTTATGTACTAAGATGGCAAACAGCTTTTTTAAATTTTAAACACAAATTTCAAAGTTAAGTTAATGTTCAGATTGTTTTTTTTTTAATTTACTTTGCACAATTTTGAAACAGATACTCATATGACTTGGTCAACACCAGTATGTTTTCAATAATAATTATGATTTATATTGTTAGTTTGTAGAATAAATTGTCAGCTACAGTATTCTCAGATTGATATGAAATTCAAGATTGAAAAGAGCCCACACACACTTCAAAGAAGGCAACGCGTTTGTGACCTTCAGTTCAGTGGCAGTGGTCATTTACAATCAGGCTAGCATGTTCTTCTTTGTCAACTTACACCATGAAAAATCCCAATTCAGAAACGTTTCATATATTTATTCACATTTAATCGTAACTAATTAAATTACAGAATGCGCTATGTGTCTCATTAATTTTACTAGATCTTACTTGATAGTCAATTAAATGACAGCATTCATGTTGTCTTGTTTCTTCGGTGAGTGCGAGACTGAAAGTCCATTGATGTAGAAGCATCCCAATAGGCCGCCATTATGTGGTCACCATGCTGAGCATTGTTTGCATTCGCAATGAATATGGTGACCACTATTCTTGGATTGTGCTCATGCTTTCCATCAGCAGAGTAGAGTCACTTTGGCAGGTTCATATATGTATAAAAATCTATTAAGCTTTAGTTTCTCGATTTTTAAATATGTCCAGTTTATTTCCAATTGTTATCCAGTAGACTTATTACCGCGGGATAACCATGACTCGGCATGAATAGGCCGGATCGACCTGAGTAATACTAGGCCTCATAGAACACCAGCGTTAAAACAGCACTTGCGCTGTGTTTCACGTAGCGAGTGAAGACACCCGAGCCCCAAACCCAAACCCTTCCCCGATCCCCCAAAAGTCGACAACGCACTTGTGACGCCTCTGATGTTGCGAGTGTCCATGGGCGGCGGTAATCGCTTATCATCAGGCGATACGTCTGTTCGTTTGCCCCCTTTTCAATAAAAAAACTTATGTACCTCATCAGGTCTACATACAAATAGACATCTGCAGAATGTATGTCCTATGTGGAAAACGAATCCACGACCTCAGATTCAGCAGTCAATGTCAACATCTAGCCTAATATGCCAGTCGATAAAACAATGTCGTCCTCATTGAGACTTCATATTGCTTTATTAAGTTTTAATGGCCTTTGAGGACAAAAAGGGTTTCCATATAATCAAATTATAATTTTGTGAGGGTAGACTCATAAATATGTAGAAGCACTATTACGTGGTTTTATTAAATTTGCCAAAAGTGCCCTTGCTTAGTGTCTTAGCTTATAGGTACGTACTTATAGTTTTATTTTATTTGAAGAACTGAGGCACTAAGTTAGTATATACTGCACGGTTAGGCTAGTGGTTTGAGCGGTCGTCGCACCGCTTTCTATTGCCCCAAATGTTGTGGGTTCAAATCCTGAGACAACACTGCACGAGATCCACAAATTGTTGTTCTGAGTCTGGGTGTCGTTTGTGTGCATTTCATGTATGTTTAGAAAGACTTCTGCGACACAATGACTGCACGGTTGGCCTAGTGGTTTAAACGTTCACTACTGCGCCAAGTGCCGTGGGTTCATATCCCACGTGGGACATCACTTTGTGTGATCCACAAAGTGTTGTCCTGAGTCTGGGTGTTATTTGTGTTCGTTACATGTATGTTTGTAAAGTCCCCCGCGACACAGGATGTATATTCCTAATGCGGGAGTTGTCTTTTTTAAAGAAGAAAAAAAAAAGAAAGAAAGAAAAGACAATGTATTTATTCCAAATGCGGGAGTTGTCTTTTTATTCTCCGTCAGATTATAGAAATACATCAATTTATCTAAATGCCAATGGTTGAGACTTAAACTTTCATTAACATAATTGAGCTTCATAATGATTGGCATGATTGCTGTCTCCTCTTCTTGACAATTCAAAAATACCCATTTACTTTTCATCTACTTGGTCTAAAACATAATTTATTTAAACAAGTATTAATATTACAATTAAAGTGGTCAATATAACTTTTAAATAAATTCAAAAACATGAAAATGCCTGTGGCATTAAGTCCGCCTTGTGCAACATGTTTGCAGGAAGTTTTAATAAATAAATAAATAAATAAATTCTATAAGTTGATCTCTGAACCGAACTTAAATATAGAAAAAGATTTATATTATTAATACCGTTGATCAGAATTTAGTCAAGAAATTCATTGAAAGTCATAAAACAGTTGCATTACACAACTTCAGCCCCTGTTGGTTAAAAAATATCATCCTAACTATGTGCTGTTTACTTGCATAGGAAGATTTATAATTAATTAATTAGACACCTAAAAAGACTCTCTTCTCAAAGAAAATCTTCAATGATGTAAAGACTTACATGTAACAGTCTTAGAAGCTTCCAGACCTGTTATGTACCTGCAAACGGTTTCACAAGTACATTTCCAAGCAAAACACCTGCAGTTACATTTCCACGCATAACCTTTAATTAAAAAATATGTAGGAAATCGAATAAAAATATGACTTTGGAAAAAGTTACCTGTTTTCCCGAAAGTAATTTAAAATGACAAGCTTTATCGCTTGTAGTAGAGGGGCGTCTGCAATCCCTGAAATTTTAATAACGCGACGGTCGGGAATAGGACTGACAGCCTTTTTGAAATTAATAAATCTTTGTTGTTGCTTTTATTTCTTTGTTCGTGGTAAATGTCGTTTGCGCGAGTCAAGGGCAGGACATTTACCTACAACACAATAAAGCTGGAATAATTACAATTCGTTCAGAAATAAAATTAAAATATATTTTTGATTTCAGTTTAATATAAATCTTAGAAAACAGTCTTTTGTATTTTCTATGAAAAGAACAAAATAAAGTTAAAACGACCTAACGACCACAATTGTGACGATCAGTAATCAATTTTGTTTCTATTGTAAATTTATTTTCCTGTGAATGACATCAAAGAACACAATAACAGTATATATGGACTTTTTATTGTTAGCTATAAAGTTCATAATTAAATCTGATAACTGTTTAGAAATATAAGTTCTATAATAAAATATAAGAATTTTTTATTTATTTAATGAGGTCAGTAAGATATAAGAATTGAATTTTGTAACTCGTAAACATTACGACCTCTCCATGTTGAGTTGTCAATATCCAATGAATTGATTTGCGACAGGAGCGATTTCATTAATATAAACTAAACCTTATTTCTAGGACCTAAAGGTTTACATTGAAACACATTGATATTATAAATAAGGTTGTAAATAGCAGGTGTCTAGACATAAATCATTAAAAATGTAAGCGTTCGAATGGTTCTCTGATTTTAAAACATTGAAAAAACAAAAAGAAAAGTAAAAAAAAATTAGTTTTACACGATCCGAATGAATAAAAATTGCTTTAAAAGGTTGTAAGTGATACTACATTGAAGTAAAATCGCACTTGTGTGTCACTTAGGGTAGTTAGAAGTCATTTTTCACTTATCAGTGCCTTATTGTCGAATACACTACGACTGCCTCGGTGGCGCAGTGATAGTGTATTCGACTGCTGTGCTTGAGGTTTCGGGTTTGATTGGTGATCGGGCTGCCTGCTAGCTGCCAAGGTATTTATGACCACCAAGGTTTCATAACGTTTATCAATAATTTTTTTTTAAAGACAACTCCCGCTCTTGGTATAATTCCTGTGTCGCGGGGGACTTTACAGACATACATGAAACGGACACAAAGAACACCCTGACTTAGAACAACAATTTGTGTATCACACAAAGTGTTATTCCATGTGGGATTTGAACCCACAACACTTGGCGAAGTAGGAATCGGCGTGGCGACCGCTTAACCACTAGACCAAACGTGCAGCTAAAATTTTAAATGATTATAAATATTTCATCAATATTTCTATTCCCTAGAGGTTAACGTTTTGAAATAAACAAATCATTCTATAAATAATTGTTAAAAATATTCTATTAGAATAAATAACCAAATGAGCTGTAAGGTCATCGGGACATCAAAGCATGGCATGCTAAAAGAACATCACCCAAATGTTCAAATTGTATTTGTTCATTACATTTCCTCTAAAAATCGTATTAAACCAACAAACCCGCAAAGTATCGCATCATCCGGTTATTGTTCATAACGACCGCACTTACCGGCCATTGTACGAAATGACACGGCAATACATCTTTGTCGTCTCAACGTGAAATGTTTTATATCTGAGAGTGTAATACGGTTCAAAAGATTACGCCATTTTTTATATTCTTAATTCATTTCCTTATATAAAAAAGCTTTTAAAGTTTATAGTTATAAATAAATAAATAAATGTTTTCGAAGATCCAACACACGACGCCAACTGGTCGCCAACTAAGCACAGCTTGTATTATGGGTACTAGACAACTCGTATAAATGCAAATAAATATTTTTTTATTAATACATACATATTGTACATAGACAACACCCAAACTCTGAAACAAATATTTGCAGATCATACAAGCATTTGGTCTGACCCGGGAATCAAACCTGAGACCTCATGCACAGCAGTCACGTACACTACCACTACGCCACCGAGGCAGTCCAGGTTATATACGTTTAAACTCAATTGAATATGGAATATATACCGATACACATAATGGAGGATTAGTGCCAAAAAGCTATACATAAACATGTGTGGAAGAACGGTTGTCATGTCCCTCCAACACAAAGGGAGGATCCTCTGACCAGGCGAGGTGATCATGCCTGGCGGGCCACTGCCCAACGGTTGATGTTGGGTTGTTGTATATATATGACAATCGGTGCGAGAACTTCAATTGCGCGATTTAGGATTGGTAGTTTCTTTGTATTGTACGTTGCTCCGTAATTCAGTGTATCTTCGGTAGTTGGCGCTGTATGTGGAGGTCGCCACTCATATTACTGATATTATTTAATGAAAATATTTACGTCAGATTTCGTTCACTAAATACATTTTTTGTACAGTTAAATATTTTCACCCAATTCACAGTTCCGTTGAAGTATTTTTTTATGAAATAATCATAGTAGACATTCATTTTTAAGCTCATGAAGATCAAATTCATTTAATAGGAAAAAAAACACTGAATTTTCAATTGTGTCCTCACCTGTCTTTCATAGGTCCTTCAGGTCGATCTATGGCCGTGTTCCCAGCGATGGAATACACGTACAGTCTAGATTCTGACTTGTACCATTTGATGCTGTGCATAGCGCCGCAGGACCGTCCGTCGATACGACAGCGGAGACGAGCGGTCGTGCCCACGATTGCTGACGCATGATCTGTAAAAAAACAATAGTTGTTAGATACATGTCTGCGTGTAAAAGTCCGATTTATATAGGATTGTTCTTTGTTCCATTGTTTTAAAATTCAATCATTTTTTGTAAATTATCTCTACTTTAAATTAAACTGGCTCTACTTAAGGATTTTGACTGCCTCGGTGGCGCAGTGGTAGCGAATGCGACTGCTGTGCTTGAGACTAGGAATGATGGTTACTATCCTCTATACAAATAAGGACAATGCAGCATGGTGATGGATGCTCACGCTATGGCGGCCTAATGAGATGCTTTTTGGCGCCTTCTTTTTATTTAATATTTGATAAAAATATTCCACATCTATGCCTGAGAAATTAAGGTTAACCATAAATTAAAATGTTTCAATAATAATAAGGTTTGAATTTTTAAGTTTTAATTGTGACATAAGCTTGGCTTAGCATGTTTTTTTAAACACATTTGAATTAAAAATAATCTATTTCACTAGCTCAAAGCTAAACTACTAAAATTGTCAAACAGAGCCAACATTCATGTTTGCAAACGGACAGGAATAAACAAAGCTAACGTTTAAACACAATCCTATGTTCAATATTGATAGCGCCGGCTTATTTGAATACTACAGAACATTTAAAACATTTTTTTTTATTTAATTCCATTACTAGGTTTTGAGTAATTAATATTATTTAATATTGGTGATCTGCATTGCAGCATCTGCTCCCAATATTTGAAATTAGTGGTTTCTACGGCTTAGGCTTTGCCTTGATAAGTCAGGGCAAGTTATTTTATATGCAGTATTTTTATGATCAAAACAACTACAGTTTTTTATTAAGTTATAACTAAAATAACGCTACGAGAAAGAACGTACAAGGTTTTTGGTTAACACTAAACATATACATATATGATAGAAGGCACATTGCAGCTTTGATAGTTTCTTTGTGAGAGGAATTCTCGTCTGCTCCGATGGCACCATGGTAGCGTACGCGATTGCTGTACTTGAGGTCTCGAGTTCAATCCCTTGGTCGGACCAAAAGTTTGTATGATCTCCAAATATTTGTTTTGGAGTTTGGGTGTTTTCTACGTATAATATGTATGTATTTACAAAAAAAAGTTATATCTATATTTAAATCAGTTGTCTAGTACTCATAACACAAGCTCTAAGGGACTAAATGGCGTTGTGTGTTAGATGACCGATATATTTAAAATAAAATCTTTCAACTGAATAAAGTCATGGTTTGTTAAGTTAAGAAAAAATAAACAAACCAATATAGTGGCGTACAATATGTGAGGTTCGCGTCCAGCAAAGGACCGCGATAGCAGCAGTGAGTCTGTTTATAACAATGTTTATTAGAAAAAATAACATGTTAATCACGTTGCATTTTACCAACACAACAATCTTTACATATTTTATTTTCAAAACTAAACAAAATTTATAAAAGCTTTCTTTAGCCTTTATAAAATTTTTCAAGGAATTATGAAAAATACTAAACATAGCTCCGCTTCTAACGTACCCATTTCTTTATTTTTAACAAACTTGTTTGCAACTTGCATCATACTAATATGGCGATGAGAGCATGTGTTTAGTTTTGTATAAGGGTAAGCACACAGAAAAGCCGGCGGCGGTTAACGCAAAAGAGCTTTGTTAAAAACTTTATAGTTTTCAAACTCGTTTTATGAATGCAGAACATGTATGTATGCATACATTTGCGTCAGTAAGCGAATGAGTTTGCTTGTATTCTGATCGTTTGATTGTTTTTGTATTTGTTTGTTTACTGGTTCTACTGTTTATTTATTTGTTACGCTTTAGTGTTTCAACTGCTAAGTTGGTCATCACAAAATTTTGAAAACATTTTCTTATTTTCTAAATATCAGACACTGAAATATCTTCCGTGGTAAAAAAATTACCATTGTTTAAATATTGAGATAATTTAATTTTCTATAAAAAGTTGTGGAAAAAGAATAAGTAAATTGTTAGTTGAACAATAGTCAATGTTAATAATTGGGGATATTACTTATTAATTTAGTAAAGATATAGGTACAATACAATATGTTTAATAAGACTCTTATTAGAATTCATCTTATTCTAGTCATTTTAGGCAGCCACGATAGTAAGTAGTCTTGGGTAAGTAATATAATGCTAAATAGCTTACAAATGACATCTGGGGCGGTATACTATGGGATCTTGTGTTCATTGCGGTAAATTTTCATCTGTTTAGGCGATTCTGCCATACATACTATAGAAATGAAATATAGCTCACTTAGGGCCCATAATATTTTATTCGTGGTGCTTCCTGGTTAGAAAAGGGTATCTGCCTATTTTGACTTCATTTTGTCTCCCGCTTTGCTAAGGAGGGAAGCCAAGATAAAATGATATAAATATTTCAGATTTTCAATTGACTTATTACAAAATACAAAAAAGAAAGCAACAATCATTTAACTCAGACGACGACATACACAAAGCATATATAAGTTGCTATAACGTCAAAAACGTACAAAAAATTACAACAAGTAAAAAAATATGTTCAACAAAATTCAATTTCTGTTACTCGCTCTTACCAAAACCAAATCCGTGTCTTAAAGCTTAGCTTTCGTAAACCATCTGCTAATTTGGTATCGTGAAAAAGGCGCCTTAATATAAGAGCCTCTACGCTTTGATATTTCTGGTCTGGTCTTAAACTATAATAGGTTAGCTCACAATATTTTACTCTTTAGAAAATGTAGTCTTTGAAATTAAATTTTTAATTATATTAGGATAAGTAAACTAACACACGCTGTGCAAAAACTTAAAAAAAAGCTTATAGTTAGTAATTAGTGATCCTGGTCGGTAAGCTGGGGCCATGGGTTCGATTCTCATTCAGCACAAATTTTTGTGTTTTTCATCACACAGAGAGTTTTGTCTCTGGGTGTAATTCATCTATAATATGTATTTAGAAATATACGACTGCACGGTTGGCCTAGTGGTTTAAGCGGTCACTACGCCGCTTGCTACTGCGCCAAGTGCCGTGGGTTCAAATCCCACGTGGGACATCACTTTGTGTGATCCACAAAATGTTGTCCTGAGTCTGGGTGTTCTTTGTGTCCGTTACATGTATGTTTGTAAAGTCACCCGCGACACAGGATTTATATTCCTAATGCGGGAGTTGTCTTTTTAAAAAATAAATAAAATATAAGTATGTTTATCAGCAGTCTGGTCTCCATAGTACAGGGTTTGTGTGGGATATGCGAGGATAATATTATTATGATACCGGAAGACGCCCCAGTGAGGAGGCCCCCTTCAAAGTGGCCCTATAACCTGGTGAAAGTCTCTGGATGAAGACAGTACAGGACCGGTCGTGTGATAAGCTTTGGGAGAGGCCCATGTTCAGCAGTGAACGTCTTACAGATCTATATGATGATGATGAATATTATAGTAAATATTTACATTAATGCTCACGATGAACTTTGAAACCATCCCACCAATTTTCACGTCTTTGTATGAAAATGTTTTCTTGACGTGCCTCATGTCTAGACCAATAAGAGCCGCAAGATTAAAAGTACGCAGATAGCAGAAAGGGTCACCTAGCTTTTGAGATAGGGACGTTTATATACCTTCTAACGCCAATTGAATTTTCCACGATAAAACAAACGAAAAAATTCAATCATATAAAATATAATAAAAATAAACTTTATTAACTATCAGACATTCAACCTTGAATTATCATTGAATAAATCCTAAAACATAATTCCTTTTTAGAGTATCTCAACCGTAACAATAATGTTTTCGTAACATAGTCGACAATAGGTGTTAATGTAAAAACAGCTATTTGTCAAAATGAAATAACAATTGTAATTTTGTCAGGTCATAAAGGTATTATGCCGGTAATCTGTTACACAAAGCCTTTATGTACATACATAATTTATTTCAACGGGACTAAAGGTTATAATGTAATTGTAATTAAGTTGGTGATAATTTTAGACTTTATGTGTACACGAGCTGATGTATCTGCGTGAATATTTTTTCTCATGGAGTTTCTGTTAGCTTCTCTGTTCTTTTTGTAATGTAGACTTTTTAGAAATGTGTCTTATATCTAGATGTTAGATACTACATAATTTTTTTCTATTTTGTATCAGTATGCTTACCTAATAAAATAAAATACTAAATCTGTATATTCAATTCAATTTAACAAATTTTCTTTAAGGTTCTTTAATGTTAGTACGTATATTTTTCAGTATTTTTCTTATTGTCGGTAGGGATCTCGTTAACCGTGGTAGGTAGTAAACGGCTCGACCGGGACGGTGCTACCCTCGCACAGAAGATCAATATAAAAATAGCGTCCGTGGTGTCTTGTTTCGTTGGTGCTTGCCATCAGTCAGAGTAGAGTTACTTTGGCAGGCCCATACATAATAAAATGTTCTTGGGGACTTTCCTCCTATTATAAATTTTAACCAACTTGTTTGCAACTTGCATAATACTAATATGGCGATGAGAGCATGTGTTTAGTTTTGTATAAGGGTAAGCACACAGAAAAGCCGGCGGCGGTTAACGCAAAAGAGCTTTGTTAAAAACTTTATAGTTTTCAAACTCGTTTTATGAATGCAGAACATGTATGTATGCATACATTTGCGTCAGTAAGCGAATGAGTTTGCTTGTATTCTGATCGTTTGATTGTTTTTGTATTTGTTTGTTTACTGGTTCTACTGTTTATTTATTTGTTACGCTTTAGTGTTTCAACTGCTGAGTTGGTCATCACAAAATTTTGAAAACATTTTCTTTTTTTCTAAATATCAGACACTGAAATATCTTCCGTGGTAAAAAAATTACCATTGTTTAAATATTGAGATAATTTAATTTTCTATAAAAAGTTGTGGAAAAAGAATTAGTAAATTGTTAGTTGAATAATAGTAGATGTTAATAATTGGGGATATTACTTATTAATTTAGTAAAGATGTAGGTACAATACAATATGTTTAATAAGACTCTTATTAGAAATCATCTTATTCTAGTCATTTTAGGCAGCCACGATAGTAAGTAGTCTTGGGTAAGTAATATAATGCTAAATAGCTTACAAATGACATCTGGGGCGGTATACTATGGGATCTTGTGTTCATTGCGGTAAATTTTCATCTGTTTAGGCGATTCTGCCATACATACTATAGAAATGAAATATAGCTCACTTAGGGCCCATAATATTTTATTCGTGGTGCTTCCCGGTTTGAAAAAGGTGTCTGCCTATTTTGACTTCATTTTGTCTCCCGCTTTGCTAAGGAGGGAAGCCAAGATAAAATGATATAAATATTTCAGATTTTCAATTGACTTATTTTTAAAATACAAAAAAGAAAGCAACTATCCTTTAACTCAGACGACGACATACACAAAGCATATATAAGTTGCTATAACGTCAAAAACGTACAAAAAATTAAAACAATAAAAAAATATGTTCAACAAAATTCAATTTCTGTTACTCGCTCTTACCAAAACCAAATCCGTGTCTTAAAGCTTAGCTTTCGTAAACCATCTGCTAATTTGGTATCGTGAAAAAGGCGCCTTAATATAAGAGCCTCTACGCTTTGATATTTCTGGTCTGGTCTTAAACTATAATAGGTTAGCTCACAATATTTTACTCTTTAGAAAATGTAGTCTTTGAAATTAAATTTTTAATTATATTAGGATAAGTAAACTAACACACGCTGTGCAAAAACTTAAAAAAAAGCTTATAGTTAGTAATTAGTGATCCTGGTCGGTAAGCTGGGGCCATGGGTTCGATTCTCATTCAGCACAAATTTTTGTGTTTTTCATCACACAGAGAGTTTTGTCTCTGGGTGTAATTCATCTATAATATGTATTTAGAAATATACGACTGCACGGTTGGCCTAGTGGTTTAAGCGGTCACTACGCCGCTTGCTACTGCGCCAAGTGCCGTGGGTTCAAATCCCACGTGGGACATCACTTTGTGTGATCCACAAAATGTTGTCCTGAGTCTGGGTGTTCTTTGTGTCCGTTACATGTATGTTTGTAAAGTCACCCGCGACACAGGATTTATATTCCTAATGCGGGAGTTGTCTTTTTAAAAAATAAATAAAATATAAGTATGTTTATCAGCAGTCTGGTCTCCATAGTACAGGGTTTGTGTGGGATATGCGAGGATAATATTATTATGATACCGGAAGACCCCCCAGTGAGGAGGCCCCCTTCAAAGTGGCCCTATAACCTGGTGAAAGTCGCTGGATGAAGACAGTACAGGACCGGTCGTGTGATAAGCTTTGGGAGAGGCCCATGTTCAGCAGTGAACGTCTTACAGATCTATATGATGATGATGAATATTATAGTAAATATTTACATTAATGCTCACGATGAACTTTGAAACCATCCCACCAATTTTTACGTCTTTGTATGAAAATGTTTTCTTGACGTGCCTCATGTCTAGACCAATAAGAGCCGCAAGATTAAAAGTACGCAGATAGCAGAAAGGGTCACCTAGCTTTTGAGATAGGGACGTTTATATACCTTCTAACGCCAATTGAATTTTCCACGATAAAACAAATGAAAAAATTCAATCATATAAAATATAATAAAAATAAACTTTATTAACTATCAGACATTCAACCTTGAATTATCATTGAATAAATCCTAAAACATAATTCCTTTTTAGAGTATCTCAACCGTAACAATAATGTTTTCGTAACATAGTCGACAATAGGTGTTAATGTAAAAACAGCTATTTGTCAAAATGAAATAACAATTGTAATTTTGTCAGGTCATAAAGGTATTATGCCGGTAATCTGTTACACAAAGCCTTTATATACATACATAATTTATTTCAACAGGACTAAAGGTTATAATGTAATTGTAATTAAGTTGGTGATAATTTTAGACTTTATGTGTACACGAGCTGATGTATCTGCGTGAATATTTTTTCTCATGGAGTTTCTGTTAGCTTCTCTGTTCTTTTTGTAATGTAGACTTTTTAGAAATGTGTCTTATATCTAGATGTTAGATACTACATAATTTTTTTCTATTTTGTATCAGTATGCTTACCTAATAAAATAAAATACTAAATCTGTATATTCAATTCAATTTAACAAATTTTCTTTAAGGTTCTTTAATGTTAGTACGTATATTTTTCAGTATTTTTCTTATTGTCGGTAGGGATCTCGTTAACCGTGGTAGGTAGTAAACGGCTCGACCGGGACGGTGCTACCCTCGCACAGAAGATCAATATAAAAATAGCGTCCGTGGTGTCTTGTTTCGTTGGTGCTTGCCATCAGTCAGAGTAGAGTTACTTTGGCAGGCCCATACATAATAAAATGTTCTTGGGGACTTTCCTCCTATTATAAATTTTAACCAACTTGTTTGCAACTTGCATAATACTAATATGGCGATGAGAGCATGTGTTTAGTTTTGTATAAGGGTAAGCACACAGAAAAGCCGGCGGCGGTTAACGCAAAAGAGCTTTGTTAAAAACTTTATAGTTTTCAAACTCGTTTTATGAATGCAGAACATGTATGTATGCATACATTTGCGTCAGTAAGCGAATGAGTTTGCTTGTATTCTGATCGTTTGATTGTTTTTGTATTTGTTTGTTTACTGGTTCTACTGTTTATTTATTTGTTACGCTTTAGTGTTTCAACTGCTGAGTTGGTCATCACAAAATTTTGAAAACATTTTCTTTTTTTCTAAATATCAGACACTGAAATATCTTCCGTGGTAAAAAAATTACCATTGTTTAAATATTGAGATAATTTAATTTTCTATAAAAAGTTGTGGAAAAAGAATTAGTAAATTGTTAGTTGAATAATAGTAGATGTTAATAATTGGGGATATTACTTATTAATTTAGTAAAGATGTAGGTACAATACAATATGTTTAATAAGACTCTTATTAGAAATCATCTTATTCTAGTCATTTTAGGCAGCCACGATAGTAAGTAGTCTTGGGTAAGTAATATAATGCTAAATAGCTTACAAATGACATCTGGGGCGGTATACTATGGGATCTTGTGTTCATTGCGGTAAATTTTCATCTGTTTAGGCGATTCTGCCATACATACTATAGAAATGAAATATAGCTCACTTAGGGCCCATAATATTTTATTCGTGGTGCTTCCCGGTTTGAAAAAGGTGTCTGCCTATTTTGACTTCATTTTGTCTCCCGCTTTGCTAAGGAGGGAAGCCAAGATAAAATGATATAAATATTTCAGATTTTCAATTGACTTATTTTTAAAATACAAAAAAGAAAGCAACTATCCTTTAACTCAGACGACGACATACACAAAGCATATATAAGTTGCTATAACGTCAAAAACGTACAAAAAATTAAAACAATAAAAAAATATGTTCAACAAAATTCAATTTCTGTTACTCGCTCTTACCAAAACCAAATCCGTGTCTTAAAGCTTAGCTTTCGTAAACCATCTGCTAATTTGGTATCGTGAAAAAGGCGCCTTAATATAAGAGCCTCTACGCTTTGATATTTCTGGTCTGGTCTTAAACTATAATAGGTTAGCTCACAATATTTTACTCTTTAGAAAATGTAGTCTTTGAAATTAAATTTTTAATTATATTAGGATAAGTAAACTAACACACGCTGTGCAAAAACTTAAAAAAAAGCTTATAGTTAGTAATTAGTGATCCTGGTCGGTAAGCTGGGGCCATGGGTTCGATTCTCATTCAGCACAAATTTTTGTGTTTTTCATCACACAGAGAGTTTTGTCTCTGGGTGTAATTCATCTATAATATGTATTTAGAAATATACGACTGCACGGTTGGCCTAGTGGTTTAAGCGGTCACTACGCCGCTTGCTACTGCGCCAAGTGCCGTGGGTTCAAATCCCACGTGGGACATCACTTTGTGTGATCCACAAAATGTTGTCCTGAGTCTGGGTGTTCTTTGTGTCCGTTACATGTATGTTTGTAAAGTCACCCGCGACACAGGATTTATATTCCTAATGCGGGAGTTGTCTTTTTAAAAAATAAATAAAATATAAGTATGTTTATCAGCAGTCTGGTCTCCATAGTACAGGGTTTGTGTGGGATATGCGAGGATAATATTATTATGATACCGGAAGACCCCCCAGTGAGGAGGCCCCCTTCAAAGTGGCCCTATAACCTGGTGAAAGTCGCTGGATGAAGACAGTACAGGACCGGTCGTGTGATAAGCTTTGGGAGAGGCCCATGTTCAGCAGTGAACGTCTTACAGATCTATATGATGATGATGAATATTATAGTAAATATTTACATTAATGCTCACGATGAACTTTGAAACCATCCCACCAATTTTTACGTCTTTGTATGAAAATGTTTTCTTGACGTGCCTCATGTCTAGACCAATAAGAGCCGCAAGATTAAAAGTACGCAGATAGCAGAAAGGGTCACCTAGCTTTTGAGATAGGGACGTTTATATACCTTCTAACGCCAATTGAATTTTCCACGATAAAACAAACGAAAAAATTCAATCATATAAAATATAATAAAAATAAACTTTATTAACTATCAGACATTCAACCTTGAATTATCATTGAATAAATCCTAAAACATAATTCCTTTTTAGAGTATCTCAACCGTAACAATAATGTTTTCGTAACATAGTCGACAATAGGTGTTAATGTAAAAACAGCTATTTGTCAAAATGAAATAACAATTGTAATTTTGTCAGGTCATAAAGATATTATGCCGGTAATCTGTTACACAAAGCCTTTATGTACATACATAATTTATTTCAACGGGACTAAAGGTTATAATGTAATTGTAATTAAGTTGGTGATAATTTTAGACTTTATGTGTACACGAGCTGATGTATCTGCGTGAATATTTTTTCTCATGGAGTTTCTGTTAGCTTCTCTGTTCTTTTTGTAATGTAGACTTTTTAGAAATGTGTCTTATATCTAGATGTTAGATACTACATTATTTTTTTCTATTGTGTATCAGTATGTTTACCTAATAAAATAAAATACTAAATAACAAATTTTCTTTAAGGTTCTTTAATGTTAGTACGTATATTTTTCAGTATTTTTCTTATTGTCGGTAGGGATCTCGTTAAACGTAGTAAACGGCTCGACCGGGACGGTGCTACCCTCGCACAGAAGATCAATATAAAAATATCAACCGTCCGTGGTGTCTTGCTTCGTTGGTGCTTACCATCAGTCAGAGTAGAGTTACTTTGGCAGGCCCATACATAATAAAATGTTCTTGGGGACTTTCCTCCTATTATAATACGCATCTATTACGTAGATGCACCCAATAGTCTTGCGTAATCTTCAATTATATGTAACGCTTCAATTCCCACAGACTATTATTACCTAAGATATCAATAAAAAATATATGACAAAAATATACACTTTTTTGTATGTTACATAGAATAACCGATCAGACGTGTGACCAACACGTCACAACTCAAGAGAATCAAGTAAACTCCTTCTACGGACCTGTAGGAAGAGATGGGAGAGAGCTGATTAGGTCATGGAATTACCTCGGCACATAGTTAAAAGTAGCTATAGACCTATTTTCTGTACAGGCTCGGTATTACTTCGGTCTCCTAAATCAAGTAGTTGGCCCCATTAATATTATTGTAGACTTCTTCACTCTCCAAAATATTATATAGGACTCTCATTGATAATATACTAAGCACAATTCGAAACCACAACCACTCCTACGAATCCCACCACATTACCTACCTAGGTAAATAATTTTACGAAATAAATTTCATCTTCTAGAGGTTTTACTTAGAACTTAGTACTAATAACGTTTCATTAACAAGTCATTTTATATAATGTTGAGAGTTAATTATTATATAAAAGTAAAAAAGATTTATGTGATTTTATTAAGAGTCCTTAATATGTTAATTTGGCTACCAAAAGATAATAACATTTATCTTTTAAGACTGTCTGACAATGTAATTATATCATAATTATTACAGACATTTAAATATTTTCATCTTAACAAAACATCTTTTATATATGTTATTACTTAAGGCTACACTTTTATAACTTTCATAAACAGTTATTGCCTCGCAGCTTCGCTTGCGTGAAATCAGAGAGAGAATTCCACATAACTATATGTGATTTATTTTAAATTGTGAGTGTGAAATTACTAAAATCTTTCTTTACTGGGAGATCAAGAAATTAAATATCCTCGACTACCAAATGGTGAATGCGTATTACGGATTTCTTTGTTTCTCTTATTATGATCATATGCCTAAAAAACTAATCCGAAGTTGATGCAAATATTGTCTTCATATTGACAAACATAAAAATAAGAATTCAAAAACCAAATTGGAAGGAAACAATACAGGCAGCACCAGCTTTTAAATATAGAACAATAATCAAAATCGGTTCAACCGGTCAAAAATTTTGAGGTAAAAACAAAAAAATACAGTCGAATTGAGAACTATCTCCTTTATAGTCCAGTCATTATAGTAAGTTCACCTCGGAATTCGAGATACCCAGCTGTATGTCTGTAAATACTTGTATGTTGACACCCTAAAAGTTGTCTCAAAACCTACATATGGTAGGGTGTAAGCAACTATTAAATTTCAAAGTCAAAGATCACAAAAATCGGTTTTTTGCGCTTTTTTGGAAATATCTCATTTCCTCTGGGTTTTTTGCTATTTGTATGTTTTATCAATATTGCAGAATATAAAATTCTCTACAAATTTTGTTAAAATTTTTTTTTATACGGAGAACCGTTTTGGAGATAGAGGGCGGAGAGCGCACGGTCACCGCATCACTTCAGGTAAACCGGTGCCTCCGGTCGAAAACGCGCCATATGTAGTTGATGAACTATCGATAAATCAATGATTATAAATATTTGTCAATTTTTATTAACTATTATATTATATTTTATCATTTTTTTCCTAACTTATCCACTTTTTATTCAGTATTAATTTATTTAACAACACTTACCTGCCCATGTAATTGCAGAATTGTTAATGAAAATATAGGAATTATATTTGAATTTTAACCTAATTAATATTAATAACTTCTTACATGATGACAAAAAAAAACAAATAAATTACGAATTAATTATTTTTTTTTTATTGAAAGTAAAAAAATGGAATAAAGGGTACAAAAACTACAATTTATAATTTTAATCATCTTCTTCCTCTTCATCGTCGTCTTCTGGCTGCTGGTAAATTTCAAACTGGTCTTCATTATCGTCTTCAACGACATTTGTCTCAAGTTCTTCCATGATTTCGGGATCAAAGGTTCCATCTTCGTTAATGTCGCTCTGATATGGTAGAGCATTGAGACAAGCTTGCCCATTACATTGGCCACAAGCTAAAGAGCATTGCAAGCTCGCTTTCCTGCATCCGCATCGCGAACCACAACCACTTTTGCAGTTGCAGAAAATTGTATTTAGCAAATCTTCTGGAGCAGGTGGTAAAATTGTCATGAAAATCCAGAAATGGCTCCAGAAAATCATTTCGCATCGCCCAACCCTATACCTGGGGTTCCAAATCGTGTCCTAACAAAGTTTGAACTTGATAATATACACGGTTGAAATGTTGATGAGCAGCTGCACTTGTTGGTGGAATATTTGAAAGCTGCACAGGTTTATTAAGTTTTACAGACTTGACGTAATGCATATAACGAAGATGATCGAGACTTTTCACAGATTTCGGAGCATTATAGACTGCCAATAAGGTTTGAGTTCCACTCTCTAATAATATCTGGGTCGAGAAATTTTCTTCCTCGAATGCTGCAGCTAGTTCATCCAAATTTGACAGTTTCTTAAAAACTTTTAAAAATTATTTTTTTCCCTTTTTAAAAAGCGCAGAAGTTGTGTCACAGCCACTTAATGCGTGCAGAAATAAAATATGTTTTTTGGAATGAGGATAATTATCAAAACTTTTAGTCGAGTATATCTCCGTTTTTACATTTCCTTTCCCAACTTTATTAAACAAAATTTGTAGAGAATTTTGTATTCTACAATATTTATAATAAGTACAAATAGCAAAAAACCTATTGGAAATAAGATATTTCCAAAAAAAGCGCAAAAAACCGATTTTTGTGACCTTTGACCTTGAAATTTAATAGTTGTTTACACCCTACCATATGTAGGTTTTGAGACAACTTTTAGGGTGTCAATATACAAATATTTACAGACTTACAACTGGGTATCTCGAATTCTGAGATTCTTACCTAATTTAAGCTTAATTGACTGGACTATTATTAAACTTAATTTCAATTTTCAATACCAGGTAATGTGACCCTATAAATTGAGTTTGGAATTTCCTTCTTCACCCTGCATCCAATAAATTCTCTATTTCAAGTCATTCCTCAGCTGACTTCGAGACTTCCCAATCCAAACTTATATAAATTATTCGCCGTGAAACCTGATTCTCCATAAAACAGTTTAATAAAACTGCCAAGACACAAGGGTCCCCCATTCATAATGGTAACATTGGACCTTTTAAAAACTACGACAATAAAAAAAGATATATTCCTGTGAAAACTTTGGCGATAAGCGTGTAGTGTGTAATTGGCCTAAAATTTATGTAGCGTTCGGAACACTTCGAGACACTTCGGGTGGAATCGGAAACTTCAGAATGGAAGACTTCCTAGACTAAAGTTTGAAACAGTTGAATTAGAGTTTCCTTGGAGATATATGTCATTGTTTTTATGAACACTTAATGGCGAATGTAATGATATAAAGTTTTCTGAATATTTTATATGATTTAATCGTCATTTGACAAGTTGTTTTTATTTCTATAATAAAAAAAAAAAAAAACTTTTATTCCCTGTGACAAGATAGCAGACTGAAAAGATCATATCTAAATAGTTTATTGAACGCTGATATGGTGCCACTTTATTCTTCCTACAATTTTTGAGATCTTGGGTTAGATTCCCGGGTCGGACCTAATGTTTGTATGATCTGAAAATATTTGTTTCGGAGTTTGGGTGATTTAATGTAAGTGTGGCGACAACACGAGCTCGCCGGTACCGTCCCGTCGCACCTTCGAGTCGCGCCATCGCTCCACCGCACCGACACGACCGTGACCTATAAGCATCTGTACTTCCGCTCGCGGCGCGAGCTAACCAATAATGAACTGATTTCCAGCGCGTGCACGTAAGCTTCCTTTATCTTCATCCGTTCCTATTGGTTTAATTGCAACTTCAAGCTCGCTACGATCATCGTCAGTTGTCTGCAATTTTTTAAAGATTGTAAAATGCCTTTGTCAAATAAATAAGATAACTTGGAACCTCCTTCGAGTTTCCAAGAGTATGAAGGCTAAACAGCTGGGCAGGCCGACATACCTATATATAGGGCCAGGTTGTATACACAAACCCACAGGTCAGCAAGCTCGACAGCTGTCACGAAGTAGTTTGAAGCTAGATGGCATTGTATGTGAAATGTACGAAGTATTATAAATATTATTTCGTAAAAAAAACGACGACGGGGTAGTAGTAAAAATTTCATTGATCCATACACCTAACTTGTATTTAGATGTCACAATTACTTAAAAAATAAATATTAATTACTGAAAGCATTTTCCTTATTTACTAACTTATTTTTAAAGTACAGAAAATTCTTCCACAATTTGTTTCGTCGGTAATTAACAAATCAAATGAAAAGTTTTTACCTTCTGATCAAAACACTCCTTCATACAACATCAATCAATTTTCTAATTCGAAATTTGATTCAAAATTGGATAACCAACATTTGTGTGCGTTCAGAAACCGCAAACAAACAAATTGGAGCATTAATGTCGCCAGAAATAATTAGAAGACTCGTTCAAAAACAATTTTAAATGTCATCTTCGGTAACCATTTCAATTTGCCAAAATGAAATTAAGGAATTCTTTGGAAGATAATTTAGATTCATTATAGAATCAGATTCTAAATTGTACTGAACATTGGATTCTCTTATTAGTTTAAAGTTTATTATCGTATTACTTTCGGTTACATTAAATTGGCGTGATTAGCGTAAAATAAAATAAATGATCCACCCATTACAAATTTTGTAGCGGATGGATCATTTTTGTGATGGATGGTTAAATGTAAAGGAAGATTTAATTTGCTTATTAGGGCGTTAAGGTTTATGGAAAAATTGTGGTGAATATAAAATAATTTAGTTGAGCATTATATGCCTTTATTTATCAGGCCTAATAGACAAAATTGTTTTTCCTACAGGCTTACGGAAATAAGTTATTCTGCCCTCACTTAACTTATGTACTCATAGAAGACCCAAACCATCATAACAAGATACGAGAAACAAAAACTACTTACAAGTCGCACAACAACTATGAATTCAGACAAGCGGGAAAACGTCTGGCGATACATTATATGGTACATTAAAACTTTCACCGCTACATAAATTTTGGGTTAATTTGAGAAGTTGCCACGATTTGGCACTGAACCCGGCTACTTATTATTTACTGGATCCGATGTGGAATAAGCGAAATTGTTCAGCATTAAGGAGTTCGAGTGGCGTTTTAGTAAAACTTGATATTAATAAACATATTTTTGCTGAATAGTTACAAACATACATAGAGATTTATTGGACATCGTATTTGTCTACAGATGAATAATACCACGGCCTCACAGAAAACCCGCGATAAGAAATTCTTTCAGTACTTTACGCAAAGCGAATGAGAAAGATTTGGAGGAGGAGGGTAGGGTGAATGAAAGCAACGCTTGTATATTGTAAGTTAGCAACCAAAAAAAAATGTTACAATAAATATTTATTAAAGACCCACCATGGTAATCCCACTTACATAAAAACAGTAAAAAGCAACAAGAGAACTGCTTACTGCTTTTCTGTAAGATTTGATTGTCCCCTATAAATTATCTACAAAACTATTATAATTACACTCAGAAATAAAAATGAATAAAAACACAGCCATCAATGCTAATTTCATTATACAGGAGCAAATAACATTCCTCCTTCCGTGAAGTGTTGATGGTTTTCATGATAATATCGTTACGCAGAAAAAAGTGCAAATCGTATGCCCGCTCGTGTCGTGGGGGTTTTTTATTAGAAAACTTTACTCATTTGTCCTGCCTGTGTGTCTGGTTTAACCACTAAACAAGCGAATTGACAGGATGAAGCGAAAAGCGGACTTGGAACTAAATGATTTGAAAATTATTTGATACGAGTACTTTTAAAGCTACATTAATTAAAGACATGTAGTTTTTTTAACGTGTCCATTTTGATGATGATCGAATGGATTCAAACTGGGTTGAGACGCTAATATCTTCGTGGCAAGCTCGTTTCTTCTGCTTTCTTGTTTGTTTTCTGATAAACAGAAATTGGTAACTTAGTGACGAACCAGAAAATTTTAAACATTGATCGTTATAATAACCCCTAGTTTGGTGGCGACGCAATGATGGGCAGCCGTCGGCTGGCGGCGGTGTTAAGGAGAGTCCTCCCCGCTAGACACTAATGCAGTTTCTCTCATTTTTTAAGATAACTTTATAGTAACACCTACTAAAATATATACATATTTGTATTTTATGGATTCGGACACAAATTTTAAAAAGTTGTAGATGTTGAAAGAGCAGTGAGAAAGCATAGATGTTTGATTTATTATAAAAATATAATGGATAAGTTTATATTAATATTCCAATCATGCAAGTTTTTTAATTTTCACTATATAAGATTAAACCATATGGCTTTCTCAGGAGATTTTACTACGCTGTTTACCACAAAAGTTTCAGTAAGGACAAGAAGTTACGATTAAATTAAATATAAACTCTAATACTAAAACTAGAAAAGATTTTTTTTGTAATTAGTGGCTAACTTTATGGCCCATATATGTGTTACAAGTTGTTATGCGGCGTACATGCGACTAATAAAGCACAGTTTATATTGCTAACTGTATGCTACAATGAAGTAGACACATATAAAACACTAGTTGTACTTTGTGTAGTGTTGTTAGTTTCTAGTTGTACGGAGACTATTTGAACAGCACTGAATGAATATTAAGTTCTTAACCAATTTTTTTTTGGTTTTAAAAAATAATACTAATATATATTTTGTCATGTTCACACGTAGTGTAGGATAGGTCAGGACAGCGACTGCGCAAGATGGCCGGCAGAAGCACCAAGTGGAGTGCATTAGGCTTTCCACTTTTCCACGCCACTTGCTTCGATTCTATCTAGTCTATGTCCTATTTAGTCTGTGTCCAGCAACGGACTGTGACATACCGATGATAATGATGATGATCACAATATCTCGACGAATCAAAAGGTAGACGCAGTATATATTAAATATCACTAAATTAATGGTAACAATAATGTATATAAAACTCAACCCAAAATTTTTTTTTTGCATTTTACTCTAACTCAGTAATTTGTGCCGTCCTAAATTTTACGTAAAATGTACGGAATAATTTTTTTCCCGTATTTTTATATGAATCAGCTTCTTTTTTCTTTTTTTTTCTCAACGACTCTGAATATTGACTAATAAATGCAGCAGTAAGTGCGGTACTAAACATTTTCAAAGTCATTGGGTCATAAACTTCAATGCTTTCGTTAATTTTTTGAAGATAATTTTACTTTGGTTCATTGGTTCTTTAAAAGTATTACAGTATACATTATTAACAACAGTGGCTCTGCCCTCGTGTATCTCGGTTATCGGCAAAAAAGTAGGCTGTGTCCCTCTTCAAGCACTAATATTTATATCGAAATTTATGCAAATTGGTTGAGCGGTTTAACCGTAAAATCGTAACAGACAGACAGGTAGACAAACAGACAGAGCTACTTTCGAATGTACATATAATATTAATATGGAACAAGCAGGTTAAAATTACCAATTTAATATTACTCAAATATAACCTATCAATGACATTTTATCAGCGATCCAAAAATCATTATGCGTGGCAATTTCACAAATTACATTGACACGATTTAGGTCACGCATTAATCAGTAAGTAATTCGGAAATAACAATTGCAGTAAATTGACGTGTTTTTATATCAGCCTGTCAAAGGGACTCAACTCTGTCTGATGGAAAGTATTAACAGAATCCAAGAGTGGTGGTCACTGATCGAAAGCATAAGCAGAGTCTAAGAGTGGTGGTCGCCATACTCATTGCGAATGCAGACAATGCAACAAAACAGCATGGTGACCCACACTATGGCGGCCTATTGAAATACGGTCCTTGAGGTATAACTTTAATTAGTTCATAAAAAGAGTGGCAAACTCAAACTGAAACATTAAAAGCAAACAGTAAGTTGGACGAAGGTGACGCAACTGCACAAGACAACAGTTAAGAGGTAACAAGGCTAAGACATCATAATCAGCGTCAAGTGCTTTCTAGTTCGAAAACTAGTCATTTTACATTAATTGCGGTCGACTTAATGTGTATCCTTGGAAAAGAAATTTGCTGATATTATTTTCGACTAGCTGACGCCAACCTGTTAAGGAAATATATAATAATATATTAATAACTTTATAAAAAACAGAAAAATTGTAGCATAAGAATTGAAAACATTGTTAATTTTACATTCTTTTGCACATAGATGCAATCTTGTGGGTAAAGTTCTGTCACCCTTGGTAGGTTAGATGTGGTAAGGGATAACAGTTCCTTTCCCTCTGGGCATACAATGAACTGGGTTGCTAGTTATATTATTTAGTGATGTTTAAATAGCAATTTACCGCGCGTGTATGTTTGTGCGTAGCTGTGTGTGTGTGTGTGTGTGTGTGTGTGTGTGTGTGTGTGTGTGTGTGTGTGTGTGTGAATTTGTGTGTAGGTGTGTGTTCTTGAGTAATATTAAACAAATATGATATTTTTCAAGCGGAAAATAAATTGAATTCATAACAAGCTTGAATAAGGTTTACCGAAGTTCTCTAATGGAGAAATCTAAATAAAAGGAGTATGCCGAAGAGGTTATATTTTTATGATATTATAAGCGTCTAGACCGGTCACTTAATTGATAGTGACTACCGTCGTCCATGAATACCTAAGCAGTCAGCATTACGTTAAGCTAAATTCACAAGCGTGTTGACGGAAAAACTAGGGTTGGAAAATTAAACCGGGATCAGAAACTCCTCTAGGATAGGGATGTCAAGTAGGTACTAGAATTCATAAAAACAATGTAATCAATAAACACATGTTCATGTTTTTTTTTATAATTTTTTTTCCACGAAAAAATATTTTTTTTTATCTTCGTTATCTAAAATTTATTTAGATTCAAAACAAAGGTTACTATTTGAGAGAATTTTTAATTTGACTACTTATTATTTACAAGTATATATAGTATATATTTACAAGTATCTCTTCTTTTGTTTTTCTCGAATAAAAATTCTGCTAAACTGTATCCTGAAAACAAATAATACCAAAATAAAAGGAATCAATTTGATTCGATAGTTTCTGTGCAAGCTTCCAACAAAATGAACAATATTTCATGCGGTTTCTACAAACTGAATGTAATGTAAAGGAATTGGTTGCATCACGAGAATACATTTAGCGTGCCGAAATTCATACGTTAGATATTTTTAAATCGTGTATTAGAAAAGTTTTGATACCCTAGGTTTGTTTTCAATTTAATAAATATTTTACCTCTAAAGATAGATACATTTTAAAAACTTTAAAGCTTTTTCTCACGGCTTATATCGTTCAATAAAATTTTGAGAATTTTTTTAACTGAATTCATTTCTTCAGATATATATAGTTGTCTTCTAGAAAACGAGGCATTACCTTTTTATTTGGCTAGCTCTTAGCTCTAGTGGCTTCTTCCATAGCACGGCGAGGAACTGTGTAATGTTAATAATCAGTTTCAAAAGAGCTATGCTAAAGCTATTTGAATTGTCATATATTGGACTCATACCAAAATACAATGAAAAAAATTACGATGATCAGAAACGTGTGTCTGGTGTGTTTGAAATATTTAAATGTAACAACCCTACTCTAAGGAAAAGGAAAACTTGATACCAACCTATCTAGGTAGCGTGGTATAGTAGATCAGAACATCCTTCCTTGGGTAAGGTTTCGGTCCACCAGAGGAATGTTAGAGGCTGTTATGATAATGAAAGTGCATAAAATTAAAAACAAACATGAGATCAGGAAGCAAAAATGTAGTTAATTATAATGACTTAAGACTTAAAATTATTTATATTGTTCTTAACACATTTGACGTTATATGATTGCCTTCCATTCAACATATTAATGATAGTAAATTATACCTTATACCTGTCAGCTACGACCTAAATAGTACCGACGCGACGGCGTGATTAATGAGGAAATTTAATCATAATTTAGGAAAGGATATTATTTTTCATAATATCCTGGAACACGAATATGATACAGCTTAAATGTATGTAATTTATAATTTAATTATTACAATGCGATGTTTCAGAAATGCAAATATATTTTGTAACCAAAATACCTTACATGTTATTAAATAAATACATATTTTATATCGATGTTATAACGAAATCTGAATCTGTTCTATGTAATTATCACGACACGATATATGCTTTCGATAAACTCCAAAACCATCTTTGTGTTTTGTGGGCGTGTCTGGGATAGGATAGTTAACATCACGCTTAGACCAATATGGTATAGAAACGGGATGCAAAAGAAGCTGTGACGATAAAACTATATGCATAAACTCATAGTTCCATTTTAATGGCGGTTATAATTTTTTTTTGCAATTGGATAAACAGTAAGGCAGGTCATCAACAAACAATTAATACCTAATGATGAATAAAATGTTCAATGTTACACAAGATGAAAGGTATCAAAGACACATTTTACCCATGCAGGTCTCATTATATTACCATATTTATTTCTTTTCATATTAAGATCCATTCTATGAAATATAAATCTCTCCATTCATGTATATTTCAACGAATTCAGTTCACGTTTGCTCAAAAAACCCTTCCTTATGGCGACAACCATTGACCACCATAAAAATACGTTTTTCATTGTGTATACACTTTGGGCGCTTTAGGTAAACTCAGAACATGGATAAACACTTACCGAACAATGGTGGCCGGACGAATTATGGATTAGGAAATACGGATCTCGAGAACGGCGAACGTTGGAAGTAATTTGGTAAAAATTAAGACTAATTAGTACGAGAAGAATGGTTCGTAATAGCGATTTTAATACTTTCACTAACAGGCTTATAACTTTTGTAAATATTAGCGGTTTTCTGTTATATATTTTATCTAAGTTTAAGGTAAACATAAGTAGCGTTGATTTTATTGGAATATTGACAATTTATTGTTTTATATATTTCTCGCATACGTTCCATAACTTAAATTATCCCTGCGCACGTGGTTCCTTCCCACTATGATCCGGACCCGGGTCCTTTAAGTGGAGCGTGAAAATACATTTCACTAGGCCGCCATAGTGTAGGTCGCTATACTGCATTGGCTGCATTTGCAGTTGGTATAATGGTCCCCACTCTTGTATTTTACTCAAGCTATCAGGCTAAGTAGAGTCACTTTGAGAGGCTTTCAAATAAAAAGAAATAATGTGCAATGTTATATGGAAAATACAAATAAAAATATCGATACTGCATCAGAATTAGACTATGAACAAATATGTGAACAATTTTTAAAGTACAGTTTGTTAAAATATGAACTATTGAGCTGGTGAACTATTTATATCAAATAAATGCTTGAAGTTCTATCTTGTGTAGTTAACAATGTATATTTTTGTTTTATGCAAAATTGTTTATGTATGTTTGTATATGTTATTTTCTTATCACCTCTAAATATGCATCAGACTAGAGATCATCCAAATAATCTGCAGTAACATTAAAAGTACAATAAAAAGGTAGATTTTAAAATACTACCAGTAAACCATATGTAATAAGAAGAACAGAAAATAGTTTCTTCTATATTCTGCACCATTTATGACATTTTCCGAACGGAGAATATTTTGCTGTCCAACTTTCTCACCCGTGTGTCCATCCCACTGCTTACTAAATTCACCTCTACCCCATTATTTGTGTATGATGGCACGCGTTTGTTTGTTTATCTGTTACAATCGGACGCAAGCCTAATTGGACAAACATGAATTATATATAATCCTTTTTAGAAATTATTTATTTATTTATTTTAATATAACTTTGAATGCAACAAACACAAAGTCGACTGAATGTCACTTTTGCCGCCTCCTAAAATTATTGTTCTAAGCCTGGGTTTTTATATGTTTCCTGTATGTTTGTTAAGTCTCCCATGACACAAGAACATTTCTTAATATTTTTAAAGAAATGATGGAAAAAAAAACCTCGTACCTGATAAATCATAGAAATCAATACTTTTAAAAGAATTAGAAGGTCCATTTTAAAGTACAAGTTTAAAGTACGAGATATATAGTCAAGAAGAATATGGTAAATAAACATTTATACCAATGGTGTTGTATATGAAATAACTAAGCCTTATCATTTCTATTAGGGAAGTCTAAATTTAAATTGACAGTTGTTATCTGTACTAATATTATAATTTCAAAAGTAACTCTATTTATCTGTCTGTTACGCTTTTAATAGAAATTGTTATGAAATACTTTGATTGTTAAGAAAGGACATAGGTTTTCTTTATGGCGATACTGACATACACGCGGATGGAGCTAGCAAAATTTACTTAAAAATATTTGCAGTGCACCTAATAGGTATCAGATTTCTCTGCAAAACTTAAAAGTAGATTTTTAAAGCATATCTTAGGTATCAAATCCATCAAAGACGGATTGTAAGTGCCCAAAGATTACATAAATAAATGAACAAACATTCTTTAAGTTACTCTTTATTTGCCTCATAAACATTCCCATTAAACAATTCACAATCGACAAACAGATAACAAGATAACTGGAACGGTTAGACACGAACTTTCTATCAGATCGCCATATTTCAAATGTTCACCCGCAATGATTTAGGAGGCAAATCTTCTACAATGAATTATAGTAGGAATGACATGATTTAATTTAGATTAGTAATTTACGTAACAAAAATCCTTTATATATAAATTTTCAAGAAATATGAAAAAAGCAATGAATCCGGGTTGGTTAATAAATTCTTTCAAAAGGTAAATATTACTAACATGGAGAGCTATCACCTCGATCGAATATCTATCATCTCCTATTAATACTAGTCAAAAGTCGACCGTAATTATTTTTTTCAATTTTCTGTAATTCTCTTTTTTAAATAAACTCGCCCACAATAGTAAATTTCATATTCCTTCTTTCGTTGCTGCTTAGTTCCATGCTTCACGTATTTATATATATTTTATAATTATAAATATTGATTTTCAACAAACTATCTGCTACAGAATTCAAATAAAACAAAGTGTGTGAGATTTACGATGCCAAATGTAAAACAGTTAGGCACTAATCTAACTCTTAATAATGAAATTATAAGTATTGTAGACTCATCAGTACTCTTAGGAATTACATTAAACTGTAAGCTACAATGGGGAGCCCAGATAGGTACGGACACAGCTAGGTTAGTTTATTTTAGGTACTTTCACAGCGTCATGTCATATGGTATATTACTTTGGGGCAAAGCGACTGACATTGAAACGATTTTTATACCTACCTACTAACACGATCATACATTATGTGTTAGTAGGTTATGTGAATAATTATAATTAAAAATGCTTATGACCTAATGACAAGCATACATCCAATGTTTTATCAACAACACAAGTGTTAAAGGTAATCTAGGTAATATTATAAGCATATAATTATTTCCGTATTGTTTGGTTTTTCATTCAATTAGGAATATACATCCTTGTCGCGAAGGACTTTACACAAAGAACACCCAGACTCCGATCACACATAGTTTGTTCCTTGTGAGATTTGAACTAACAACACTTGGCGCAGTAGAAAGCGGTGTGACGACCGATTAAACTACTAGGCCAACCGTGCAGTATAATGACGCTTATATTAATCATGTCTTCATTTATTTGTAAGCAGCTATTCTTAGTTGTTGTATAGTTGATATTCTTGTCAACGATATTTTCACTGCTAAGGCACGTCTTTCATAAAGGGTAATAGCACATACTACAGTCTCCCAATAGCCTCTGGCCAAATTGGTGACGTCACAGACGACCTCACTATCTCCAATCATTATTATTCTAGCAACGACAATATGGGCGCTAAAACTGAAAATGGGTGAAAAAATGGCGTTGATATTTCGTAATAAAGTAATAAGAATATTAAAGGCATTTATCAATGTCGTTAAACGGCCCTCTTTATGTAGTACCCTGTTGCTTTACAAGGACGTCCTCTTACTATGAGAGAGATTAGTTCATAATCCACCACATTTAGCAAGTACTAGACAACACATTTCAGAAGCTTCGGGCCATTATGACATAATCTAATATTTTCATAACGAAAGGCATATTAAAAAGAGGAAAAAGTTAAAAAACTATAACCCCACTTCGAAAAAAATTTTGATTAAATGTATATACCCAATATCATCCAGACCAATACTACGAATCTATTGATACCTCAATAATTAAAGAGGTTCATGACATCAGGGGCTACGTTGGAACTACAAACATACATAAATCGTGGGAGAACCAGGCTTCGGCATGAATGGGCCGGCTCGACCGGAGTGATGCCACGACCTTACAGAAAACCGGTGTGAAATAGCGCTTGCACTGTATTTCACCGAGTGAGTGAGGAAACCGGACACCCATAGCCCATTCCCTCCACCCATCCCCCAAAGGCTGGCAACGCACTCGTGACTCCTCTGGTGTTGTGGGTGTCCAGCGGGTGTCCATGGGCGGCGGTAATCGCTTACCAACAGGCGATACGTCTGCTCGTTTGCCTCTTATACTATAAAAAAAAATACATAGACAGACAAATATTTTACTCTTCCTATTGGCTTCGCCATAACTTAAAATCTTAGGTGTGAGAATCTGTTAGTTTAAGTATTAAGTAACCTTCTTATATTTAAAAATCAATTGCTGTTCGTTTGTCTCGATAAAACTTGAAAACGGCTGGTCCGATTTAGCTGACTTTGGTTTAGAAATGTTTTTTGTAGTCCAGGGAAGGATTAACCATTAGATATTTAAAAATCACTTGAAAATCTAAACGTCACGTGTACAAAGTAGCGCGGGCACAGCTAGTTTTACATAAAAATTACAGAAATTCTACCTTCAAAATTGAAACTAAGTAGGTTTTTTATACTTACTTATTTTCTCACTGTCGCAGAAATCTGTGTACATATAATTAAAAGTAGAAACATCTCTAAACAAACAGAAATGTTTCAACTGCTCCCAAAAGTTTTAACTTCTGGGTTGAATTCTCTAAAGTTTTTAATTCGCTCCTAATCTATGGACATAAATCTGCTGTTAGCATCTTCAGTGGTAAGGTCAGGAGAACAGCGTAGATGAAGATTTAATTTAATTTCATGTTGTGTTGTTTTTGTGTTTAAAATACATATGAGAAAATTTATACAAACAAAGCTTTTCTTGATATATATTATATTATTTTCGGAATTAGTTAATAGTCTCTTGAAAGGACGACCTTCAAAGATAACTGTACCTATTGAGACGTATCTTGACCTTTGATTTTCTATGTTTGTTATTACATTGAATTTTATATACCAGCCTCTTATTCTACTTTTGAATTGAGATAGAGTCAATTTAATTTCATCATATATTTACATTTTCATTAGGTCTTAAGGTGCCTATATACAAATCATCATCATCAAGTTGACCTTATTTATCAAGACTTGAGACACGTGTAGTTACCTCATCAGTGGCGAATAAATAAGTGGTATAATAAAACGGAAAGTATGTAAAAATAAAATATGGACAACTAACCATTATAATCACTAAAACAGAATTCATGTATCTAGATGACTTTTTAATTTCAGTTGTAACTTTTTAAGGCCACTAGCCACCCGCTGATTTGGGGGCTTCATGAAATAGGAAGAATGTTATGATTAATACGAGTTGTTGGCTAACTGTGGCGCCGAAGTTTAATTTAAATGGATATGCTCACTCGCTTTGTGATTGATAACTTCAATAAATTTTTGGATGGTGATATAAAAAAATTAAACTTTGCTTGACGAATATTATCTAATATGTAAAATTCTCGTGTCGCGGTATTTGTTACCAAACTCCTTCAATTTTGTGTGCATATCGGGTAGGTCTAAGAATCAGCCAATATTTGTTTTTCATACTCCTAAATGATAAGGGTGACCCACTCCTTTAATATTATGTATGTGGCAAACAACGTTTACCGGGTCAGCTAGTATTTTATAGACGTTTCAAACTTTGTGAGGTACTAAATATGCTTTTATTAATTGCTTTTTATACACTTTTTATTGAAAAATATGAATATTGACAAGTGGAACTTGAACTTGAACTTGAAACTCGCGGGCTGGGTCTCCGCAACTCGACGTCTTCATTGCGCCTATTTTGCGTGATCCTTTGGAATAAAATTATTATATCGCTTAAATGCGTTCGTCTTAGAAGAAGGAGTATTTCTGTTTCCCTTGTAGATTGTAAGTATTAAATATATGTCGTATTTTATTCTTCATTATTTTCTGAAGTCAATAAAAGAATTTAGAGGTCTTCCAATTTAATGGTTTACTGATTTATTACTAATATTTGACGCTTATGTAAACATCTAATAATACATACTCAAGTTTTAGCAATATAGTTCGAAAATCGAAAAAAACGCCTGAAAATAGACTGACAACATATTTTAGTACAAGGAACTAAATGACTGACGCTCACTTTATATTCAACTTTACAGAAAGCTTTATAAGTATAAAACATTTTGCTGCTTTAACAATCAAACCGAAATATTACTGTAATAAATTATTTTACATATCCATGAAAGCAAACACGACGAAAATGTATCGTAGTATTTATTTTCCGCGTTATCATTAGGATAGGAAACATCATCACTCACAAACGACCGCAAAAACTGTTATTCCCGACAGATTATTTATGGCAGTGTAATTTCCTTGATGCACGTCATTTTATTACATAACTTGTAATTTAATAAGAAGGATAACAACAACAAAAAAATTATGTCATTTCCGAAATATGATACGGGGATAGAAACATTTATATTTATATCATATAAATTATTCATTTTTTTAAAGAAACGGAAATATTTATACCGAGTACATGAATAAACAGAATTTTTTAAGTCGTTAAAACATGTAACACAAGCATGCATGCCCAAAAAGCAATTAAAAAGATATTTGACCAAAAGCTGTAACCGTTTTAAATAAGCTGAAAGCAAATAAATACAATATCTAGTTATTCGTTTCGTAAATATAAATGATATTATCAATAAATATAACCGTTTTTCATTTAGAAGAAATATCACTTTCGATTCTCATTAAAACAAATACGTTTCTTGTTAAATGAAAGTCCATCCTTAAATCATTTATTTAGCCGTACTAAATAGGTTTTATTATTGATAAATAATTTTAATTGCTAATTTATAAGTCTATCTGATTATCTGTTGATGTACAATTCTTACAAAGTACTTGTGCCAATACCAATTATATATTATTGTGGTACTAGTTGACCTAGCAAACGTTCTTTTGCCATAAACATAAATATTCAGGGATTGACCACCCAACTAAAATGTCATCAAAATGGTTCCAGCCGTTTCGGAGGAATTTTTTTAACAAATACCGCGACCCGAGAATTTTATATATTTGATCTATAACTTAAATATTATATTTTACAGTAGTTGACCCACGTAAATTTGTCCGGTCGCAACTCCTTTCATGGTCGGCTCCTATTGGTCCAAGCGTGATGTTAACATGTACACACTTATCAAAAACACGAAAATCGGTAACTGTTTTTTGACGTGACACGAGAATTACATACAATATATTTTCTATCCCTATACAAATTTTAACACAGCAAACAAAAATGATCACTGTTCACCGATTAGAATTCAATCCTGAATAGTAGATATTCCACTACTTTACGTGAAGTTACGATGAAATCTGAAAAAGCTTTGTTCAACACGACTGTTGAAAGTCATGTATAATTTATAATATCGTCTGGCTGCACTGAAATTCAATCAGAACAAGTCTTCCCTGATGTAGACCACACTTGAGTTGACTTACTTTCTAATTCCGTTTCAGTAATATCACGTTTTCTCTTCATGAAGTATACTTTCGCTCTAAAATGCAAACACTAAGCTTACAATTTATTCTTTGAATGCTGCTTCAATACTTTTACAAAACATACTTCATCATTGTCATCAGCCCTTATTGGACTGTGACGATTTCCACCAGAGCAACAACAACATAACATACTATAGCGCCATCTGCCGAAGTTACACTGAACCACTGAACTACGGAGTAACAGACAATATGCAGAAACTACCAATCGTGAATCGCGCAATAGAAGTTCTCGCGCCGAACTGTTGGGCCGTGGCCCACCAGGTATGATCATCCACGTGCCACTACATGTAATCCATATATTTCATACAAGATTGATAAATTATGGCGAGACCTTGCGTGATTGACAGGACAGGACGACAATTCCATTGGATCCGAAAGTAGTTAAGTATCATCAAATTACATACGGAAATAAAACCAGATGACTTTCTTTATTTAATATATATCAAGGTTTTATATTTATGTCTTCAAATATTAATTGTACTTTCCAAAACTCTATTAAAGTTCGCCGAATGTTTCACATGGCTCCCTGAGAAAGCGTCTTCCACGAATGCTCAGGTGGCAATTTATACAGATCCTATAATCCTAAATGAGAAATTAAATTAAACGTGTAACGCGAATAGGTTTCATAGATATTTAATCCCTCAACGAACCAACCGAGCTTGAAAATTAATATCTGAATAGTATTAGTTTTGTATCTGTGTGTGCGTGTTTATGTATCGAAATAAATGACTCGTGTCCGTGTTAATTTAAATGGAAAATTTTACCTATTGTGCCACTGTATTACAGATATTGTTATCTGTAGGAATGAGAATATATGTCGTTTAGTCCAGTTAAATTAATCCGAGAGGTAGAATTAAAACTTTAGCGAGGAAAAACATGACGTAGATTTTCAAAAAACGATAATTAAAATCAATATGGCTAGCGAATATGATTAATATGATTAGTGAATAGATACATGTACAAAATATATATTATGTATAATTCTTGTGAAACGTTGTTGCTTACGATACGATACTTCGAAACTATCTAACCAAATTTCATGGGTTAGCTTGTACTTTGTTCTCAAGTTATTAGATAATAATATGTATTTCTGAAACTGAAAATTTGATATTATTTTTAGTTTGATTTAAATAGTCCCAACGAAAATAATAAAAAACAATGCAATTGAAAACACACACATGTGATCATAACCAAGAATTTATGCATACATGGTAATCGCAATAAAAGTAAGGAAGATAAATGTTGCAAACTCAAACAAACACCGATAAATGAACGGCTGTTAAACTAGTTGGAGCTATTATAACAAGCCTGGAAGCTCCACAACAACACACGGCACTGTTTAAGACTCTAATAACTTATGCCATAACTTGGAACAGTAACATAAGCACAAACTTGCCAAGTGCCAAGTTAAAACGCACAGCTTAACCCCGGATTTGCATAATGTAACAAAATGTAATTTACGGGCTTGTCCGTTTTAGGGTTAAATAGGGATTGAGGTAATCTGTCTGTGTGGTGTATAAGTGGTGTAGGCGAGAGCAGGGTTAAAGTTTTTTGGAACTTTTGTTTCCGTGTTGTTTTAAAGTGCGAAGTTCAGTGAATATTTTTTACACCAATGAAGTGTGTAAAATATCTGTTCATGTTGCAACATTGTGCACTGCATTGTGTGAGGGTTCTGTAAGAAATTGTGTTTGATGTTTCGTACACCAACACAACATTGAAAGTAAGTTTATGATAACATAACCATTGAAAAACCACGAAGTATTTTCTTGAGACTTTTTCTTATCACAAGAATAAATTAGTTATAGAAAATAGTTTTATTATTAATATTTTTGGATATTATTACTTACAACGCTATCTAGTTTCAAACTAATCAGAGCTAGTATAGGGTGAGTTTATATAGTTTTTTTTTTCAAATACACGCATAGAAAACGAATATACCACGAAATAAATGTTCGCAGATCATTGGTAGAACCCAGGAATCAAACCTGAAACCTTAGCACAAAAATATTGAACGTCAAAGCAGATTTACCACTTTATAATTTAAAAATAACAACAAAGTACAAAATACGACCTTCAAAGCTAAAGAAAAGAGCGCACTCCTTCATAAAAGTCCGGCAACGCACTTGTGACGCCTCTGGTGTTGTGAGTGTCTATGGGCGGCGCTTACCATCAGATGACACATCACTATTGCTTGTTTGCTCCCTACACCATAGTATAGGGGGCAAACAAGCAATAATAAATTATAACAAACAATAAAAAAGTTATGGAACCCGCTTACAAGATAGTTATCTTTACTTTGAACGACAGTTACAAAAAAAAACACTCAATGATCGATTGATTCAGTCGCCTCACATACTCCCTACTACCGCTGTGATCATATGAGAGTCTATGTTAGCGTCTATCAATATCAGTGTAACTTGCATTTAGAGATAACGTTGTATCGAATTCTGTTTGCTAAATGTACACATTGCGTGTTCTAGAGATCGTTTATAATTTGTTGTTTCAATACTAGCTTGCTTGTTCATATGAAGATTGCTATTTACATAGTACTCGTCAATCATGAACAGTCTTCAACAGTCCACTGCTGGACATAGACTTCTGTGTGTTTCAGTGGGAAGCACCACGGACTAAATATTATGGATCCTAAGTGATGGATGGCAGAAACGCCTAAACGCACAGAAATTCACAATGGTATATGGTTGGCGACGTTTTAGAAAATATATAAAAAAATCGAACAGCTTGTGTTATGGGTACTGGACAAGTGGTACAAATACATATAATCAATTTTTGTAAATACAAAACTCCGAAACAAATATTTATAGGTCATACAAACACTTGATCCGACCCGGGAAGCGGACCGGGACCTCAAGTACAGCGGTCGCATACGCTATCTACTGCGCCACCGGGGCAGTCACATATACAAGAATTGCTCGAATAATGGTCTATAGTAGAAGCGCCCATGTGTCATTAATTCCCTAAGGCTGAAAATCATCATCATTTGAGCTTCTTTCCAAACTCAGTTAGGGTCAACTTATATTCTCTAACGACACGGCTGAACATTCTTTTTTTTTTACTGAAATAATTGGCTACGAGCAGACGTATCGCCTGACGTATTTTTACGTGGAGTGCTGTCATTAGATCTTTGCTAACCACGTAGTAGGCAAGATCAGCTGACTGCACGTGGTCTCCGAGGCACGGACGTATTTTAATGTGTTAAAAACGGGCACCCATCCATAGTCTGACCTGGCAAGTATTGCTTAACTTAAAAGTGGAATAAATTATTTTATCACTTAGCTGTAAGCCACCCACCATGATTTAAAGTAAAGTATTATACTTTCTAAGATTTTTGATCACTATTATTTGTGTTTCGTTTTTAAAAAGGAAAACAGAAACCATACGCAAAATTGTACGTAGGTAACTAGTTATTGTTATTGGTTAACACAGACATAAATGAAGTTGTAAAGCTGCATATGAAGTGGAGTTCACAACGGCAGACATTAATATATAGCTGCACGACCCGACAAAAAGTAGGACGCGACAAATAGCCGCTCCGCGCGACTATTCCTTGGAGGCCATTAGTCTTTGAGATTGCTGTCTACTGTGATATGTTGTAAGGAAATATGTTATTTTTATTGCAATAAATGCGAACATTTTCTTGATTTTTTTCTCTTTTTACCGGACCACGGCCAAGCTAAAAAGAAGGGGTAATGGTCTTGGCAGTCTATGAATGTTTCTTTTTATGGAATAGGGGGCAAACAAGCAGACATATGTGATGGCATCACTAGAGGCGTCACAAGTGCTTTGCCAGCCTTAGGAAGATGGGGAGGGAGATTGAGAAGGGGTTGGGGTCTGGGTATAGGCCACAGGTATCCTCACTTAAACGGTGAAACACAGCGAAAACGCTGTTTCACACCGATTTTCTGTGAGGCCTTGTTATCCCTCCGGTCGAGCCGGTCCATTCATACCGAAGCGTAGCTCTCCCAAGTTATGTTTGTATATTTCTATGCAACGTCTAAACTACTGAACTGATCTTGATTAATGAGGTATCAACAGATTCTTAATAATAGCCCAGTTAACATAGACTGTAATTTTCATCAAAAGTTTTCATGTATTTAGGTTATAGTCTCTTAAACTTTTTTGTGATAATAATGCTACCGCCTGGATGGCGTACTGGTTTAGATAATACTGTTAGACACACCAACCATTTCAAATTAAATGAAGGTAGATAGGAAAGTTTTAAATCGCAATTTATCAAATCTAGTTGCCAAAAACTATTGCCCAACTAAAACTAAAAACTCTATTGTCAGCAGTACATTACCTGCGGAAAAAGCTGACATCACAAAAATAGCTAACAGAACTCAAACATTCTAACAACAGTCTGAAAGCGAACTATGTACAGACCTGTTCAAACTAGTCAAAAATGGCTGCCAACTGAGAGGTAGGGTTTTAAATCGACGTCGCTATTTCTAAATGGATTGATGTCAAACTAGTTGTATTTCTGTTTCAGACAGTTCTGACCCGTGGCTAATGGATTTTTTAACTTTCTCTACCAATTAAAAGCGATAGGTGTGCTAACTGATGTTAGGGACCTATTTACATTTTAGAATTAAACTCATTTGTACTTATTCCACTATTTAAAATCACTTCTACCTTGCCCGGTTTTGCCTTATGGCATTATCAAAGTTTACTAGGTATTTGAAAATTATTTACCTCAAAATTCTAACAACTGTGGGTACATGGAAGTAATAGCCTGTCAGTACGCAAAAATTCTCTCTGAACTACCAACACTAATTATATTATTTATTTGGAATATTATCATTACATATTATAAAACAAAGTCCTCTGCAGTATCCGTTTGTCTGTTCGCGGTAAACTCAAAAGCTACGGCACGGATTTTAATACGGTTTTTATCAATAGATAGAGCGAGAACATATAAATATGTTAGGTACATTTTGTCCTTTTAAATTGTATTATTCAGTTTTGTTACCATCTTTTTTTTTTCTTTGAATAGTGGGCAAAGGAGCAAAGCAGAGGCATCACAAGAGCCGGCCTTTGGGGGATGGGGAGGGGAATAGAGGGAGTGGTTGGGGTAATTTCATTGAACCACCTCATTAAATACAAAATTAGCTATTTCATACTTTATATGTATTTGTATATATTGTACACTAAATTTCAATGACGTTACTGCTACGTGAAGCGCATTGTGCGACATATTTGATTACCAAACTATGTAAATTTAGTCAAATATGCTGACTTGTTGAGCATCGAACTTGATAGATTTCACGCCATAAAATATTTGAAATATGTTCTGCGCACAGAGAGCTGTTGAGATTAAATTGGGATATGAGTTAGACATTGATTGAAAACCATTACAAAGAGAGCTTACATATATATATAAGTTTTGATATATGTATGTACGTATCCTACTAATATTATAAACGCGAAAGTTTGTGAGTATGAAAGTATGTTTGTTGCTTTTTCACGCAAAAATTACTGAATCGATTTTAATAAAACTTTATAATAATATAGCTTATACATTAGAATAACACATAGGCTACAATTTAAAAAGATACTAACTTAGTCTCGTGACGTTGCCTGCGGTTATGGTCAGAACGGGGGTAGCACCGCGGGGTTCAGCTGGCTGTATCATCACACATTTTATTTTTTTTATTTTATTTTTTTTAATTTCAGACTAACCGCCAACATGATTGGCGCCCTTATTGTTCCTTATTCTCTTTATCACTCCAGTTCTATCTTATATGCCTCTCGCACTGTTATGCTACATACTTTTTCTTTCTCTTATTCATCGACTTTTTTTCAATCTGGTGGGTGGGACTCCCACTTAACGGACCTATTTTAATTACTGTATTTTTTTCTATTTTATCTTTATTCTCATATTTTAGGATAAATAACAGTGCTTATGCTATTTATTGATTCTTGTTCTTAATCTAATTACATTTTTCAATCTTATTCTATTGTTGTACTTATTCTAATACATTTGTTATTCTACTGCTTGCTTATTTGCTATTGCTCACATTGCTTAATAGTTGACTAGTTGGAAATAGGCCTCTACTTTGAAAAGAGATTTTGTTCTATCATACAACACTGCGCATGCGAGTTGATATTTATATCAAGTTTTTCTTCTCGATTGAGTGCCATTGTCCTGCTTAGTTCATTTCCTTAGTCGCCTTTTACGACACCCATGGGATGAATAGGGATGGTGACACTCCTTTTTTTAAATACGGAAGTGAACCCTTTATTTTTTAATAAATTTCAGTTCCTATAACATCTGTACCACTATGAGTTTGCTAAACGTTCCTAACTAAATAACTTTCTAACAAACACCTGCAACTCCACAATATCAAGTTTAAAAATACAATCTTTCAACAAAGATTTTAGTAGTAAAGTAGAAAAATCTTAACGGTATAATGTCAGTGTGACCATAATTTTCGTCACGTATACAGGACACGTAACGTGTTGGCGCGTGACGCGAATTCACAAGTACGTTAACCACACTGCAAGTTTAATTGGAGAAAGTTCCGAGTCCTTAATGTTTGGCAAATAATTACTTGATTAATTACCTTTGCTAAGATCTAAAGATTTTGTAATCAGCGAAACTTTATTGACTTATACAATGTTCAAATTGATATTTGTCTTTAAACTTTTGTTTAACTTTCTTATACAGTTCATAATATTATTATTGGAAAAGTAAGACTTCCTATTTTTCTTATATTTTAACTGTTTGATTTATTAGCTTTCGTTCAACTATGATATGAAATTAGTTTCATTTTTTTTTACATAATTTTAATGGGTAATTATTGTGTTTCCTCGTATATTTTCATTATTTTATTTATTAAAAGAAGAGAGGAATTGTTCAGTAGTAACTTGTATAAAAAGAAATGACTGGAATACGTTTTTATATTAACTTTTTATGTAGTAGAGTTTAATAAAAAAAATTAAAAACTATCATACCTTTTAAAGCCTTATATAATATAACAATCGACCATCTGATTTCAAACTAAGTTGAGGCAATGCTTTAATAATGACTACATATGTTTATTTATGCTCTTGATCTTCACGACACGATTTTTTTTGGTAGAATCAATTACCTATGGCTTGAGATAACAGAGAGGTTCAATAAACAAAAAGTGTCTTAAATTTTAATATTAATATAAAACTCGCATGTTCAAAATCGGTCCTTGATTATACTCCTCAAAACAAAATAAAATGTCAATACCTAGATGGTAACTTCTCTTAGGATTATCCCAGAAATTCACTAATGTCATAGTCACCCTACAAGTAACCGAGATTTCATTGCAACGCGATCGTGTCTATTGTTACATTTCATAGTAAACTTATTGTACTAGTAGTACATGTACTAGTACTTATTGTACTATGGTACATGGACGAGTACATGCAACAATTGTAAATGTAGCAATTTTACTTGTTGCCGTACCTATTGCAACTGTGACAAGCATTGTTAAAGGATTGGTAAGGCTTGGGAAATATATTGTATGGTTGAAAGCTGTATTATGAAAATGTAAATTTTGTTTGTTATTTTAGAAAGAGCTTAAAGCATTTTAAGTATAAAATGTAATGAATAGAACCGAAAAGAGAATATTATTTTATGACTGTCAATAATAAGAATATTTTAGACATCTCACACACAACGCCATCTAGTCCCAAACTAATCAGAGCTTTAATATGGGTACTAGACAACTGATGTAAATACATATACACATTTATACGTAGAAAACACAAACTCCGAAACAAATATTTCCGGTTCATACAGCCGGCGCAGTGGTTTAAGCGACCGTATCACCGTTGTCTACAGCGATTAGTAATGTGGATTCAAACCCCGTACAGGACAACACTTCGTGTAATACACAAATTGTTGTTTTGATGCTGTATAATATTTCTGTATATTTTATGTATTCTTGTAAAGTCCCCCGCAGCATAGAATTTTTTAAAAAAAGTAATCAACCAAAGTTGCATGGCTTTAAACCTGGATTTTTTTGGTATCTGTGCAGCAAAATATATATCCTCCTAAACGTTTATGTTTAATGATAAACCTATCAAAGTGGGACTTATATTTTTATAAAGTTTTTGATTAAATTATGAATATATTCTACATATTATAGACTAAAATAGCTAAACTTTCATATTCCTCCACGGACAAATATTACTTGTTTTGATACTGAATTTGGCATATTCTAAACTTTATGTTCAATCTAAACAATATATTTGTCTTTAATTACGTTTTACATGAAAATAAAGTTGAGCCGCAGTTGTCTGAACAAACACAGTCCTAAAAACACACGCGTGATGATAACTTGTGTTTATGTTTGTGTATCACGGCGTTTGTATGTTGAGGGTGGGCAGAGGCAGTGAAGTCATTAATTTGAACAAATATAAGGGACTGGGGCTTCTAGATAATTGGCGATATAGTACAGTGAAAGCTCTTGTAGCAGCACTTTGTGAGCTATTTTATTAATATTATTAACAAAATTAGTAAACATCTGAAATGGTTCGTATTTATCTTTTTGTATTATTCTATATTTATATTTTTTTTGTATTTAGAATTATTTGAAAAAATAACGTTTTTAACATCGATTGCTCGTTGGTCTAGTGGTTATCGTAAGCAACTGTCAATCAAGAGATCTCGGCTTCGATTTTCGGGTCGGGCTGCTGTTGGGTTTTTCTTACAAGAAATTTTTAATAGCAGCCCGAAGTATGGAGGTTGACGGTATTTCCCGCCCGTGCCCCGGAGAGTACGTTAAGCCGTCGGTCCCGGTTGTCATGAACGTCTTTGGCAATCGTTGTTAGGAAGTCAGTGCCCTCAAATAAACTGACGACTAGTTCAATCTTCTTATTTAGTTCACACTTAGGGTCGCGTAGGTCCGATGCCAGTCGCTCCGTGGAAAAAACTGATATTCAGGTAAAACAGATTAACTGGATCTAGTAACTGACTTCATATAATCTTGGGAATAATAAAGGCTAGGAAGATGATGATGACATATTTAACACATCTGTAAAAATTGCTTTTGCATTTTTTTTTTTATTGAATAGTGGGCAAACGAGCAGACGTATCACATGATGGTAAGCGATTACCGCCGCCCATGGACACCCGCAACACCAAAGGCGTCACAACTGCGTTGTCGACCTTTGGGGGATGGGAAAGGGGATGGGGGGAGGGGTTGGGGTATGGGCCTCCGGTATCCTCACTCACTTGGTGAAACACAGCGCAAACGCTATTTCACATCGGTTTTCTGTGAGGCCGTGGTATCACTCCGATCGAGCCGACCCATTCATGCCGAAGCATAGCTCTCCCACGGTGCATGAGGCCGCTATTTCTGCATGATCATTAACGTTATGTATATCATCATAACGATAATGATAACGATGTTGTCGTACTCGATTTCAGCCACAGCGGCTAGTCTTAACGAACAGCCAACAAACTAACCTGGGAGTATTATAGTGCACAAGTGTGTGTGCAAACACAGGTGCACTCTCTGTTTCCTCACTCTCATAATTTAATGGGACGGTTATCTAACATGACCGGTGTATCAATAAATTCCAATGTATTAAAGAACTATCGTACACATTTTAAAAGTTTTATTTCAAGAATGTGTAAAGAAGTTTCGAATGAAATGGTCCATTATTTAAAACCGAATTAACAATTTGTTATCTCAACACGCTTATAAAATACCACCGTAAAATAATATATGATTTTAACGAACGGAGCAGTCCACTTACATACATTAGGCGGGTCGATGGCGGCTGATGCATATGCAAGTAGCTGCAGTACGCCTGAGAGCTTCGGTTACGCCATTTAAATACTTTAGACAATGTAGCTCCTTTAGGTGGAACACCTTGATAAAATTGCGATTAGATTTTGGGAATGGTGAAAAATAATCAAAAGTAGTTTAGAGTTATTTTGTTGAAAAATAATCTTTTGGTCTGATTTATTAACACAACGGTGAGCGTCTTTTGTAAAATGCCCCTAGCTTTACATTTTTTTTTTTTTTTTTAAAAAGACAACTCCCACATTAGGACTAAACTTCCTGTGTCGTGGGGGACTTTACAAACATACATGAAACGGACACAAAGAACATCCAGACTCGGGACAACAATTCGTGGATTACACAAAGTGTTGTAGGTACCGCGTGGGATTTGAACCCACGACACTTGGCGCAGTAGCAAGCGGCATGGCGACCGCTGACACCACTCGGCCAACCGTGCAGCCTTTCATACATATTTCTTTCTTTCTTTATTTGTACTCAAAAATACTTGCTTTTAGTTACTGATTCATCAACGCAGGTCCAAAACTGTTGGAAATAGTAGCAACAACCCATAATGTCCCAATGCCGGGTTTAGATCTTCTCTCAGGAGAGGGTTAAGACCATACGAAACTGTTGGTTGAGTAAGGTTTAAGTTTCACAACTTCTGATGATTTATGTGCTGTGAACCAAAAATCAAAAATACTTTTGAAAATTAAACCCTTAAAAATTTGTATGAAAATTCATGATTGTCATAGCTAGAAATAAGAATTTATCATTCAAGTATACCTCCAGGCTATAGCCAGTTCTAATAAGTCTCATTTTGAGGTGTAATATTGTAAAGGGAAACTCCTACATAAATTTTCAAGGATAATGAACTGTGCTTACATCTCCCATTAAGTCGATTTATGACGAGACTGCAGTACATGGCATGTTTCCGAACCAAGTTTATTACAAGTACATAATCTGTTGAAACTTCACCAACAATGCGAAAGTGTCTGAAATTTAATAAAGCGAGACGTATACATACTAAGAGTTTGGGCAAAATACCGACGTAGGGAAGCTCTAGATGTGGTTAAGCGTGGTTTATTGCGTGTTATGGACGTAGTTCATATTAACAACTTTCATAATATTAAAGGTTGACTTGGGTATACTAACAATAGGTGAGAATAAATCTTTCTTTTACAGCTTTCACTACTTTTTATTAAATAACCTAAGCAGGAAGAACAATATCAGAAATTTTAAATTGAACTTTAATCTTATAAATTTACATTATTTGGTAGCCTCACTTAAAATATTGATCGACTGCACGGTTGGCCGAGTGGTTTCAGCGGTCGCCATGCCGCTTGCTACTGCTCCAAGTGTCTTGGGTTCAAATCCCACGCGGTACAACACTTTGTGTGATCCACGAATTATTGTCCCGAGTCTGTATGTTCTTTGTGTCCGTTTCATGTATGTTTGTAAAGTCCCCCACGTCACAGGATGTTTATTCCTAATGTGGGAGATGTCTTTTATAAAAAAATAAAAAAATACATATTCAGCCCTACTTAATCCTATTTTATATGTTTTTCAACTTAATTCCATAACAGTTGCTGGGCGATTTTCTAAAGTTAATTATTAGTTATCAACCTGCTAAACCAAACCCATGGCTATAATATATCAGAGTTGGACTCGAAACAAATAAAAAGTTTATTATTGGTGGTTTTAAAAACTTTTAGTAAAACTTTTTTCCACATAGACAATATACATATGTATTATGCCTTAGAAATTCCATTCATTCAACATCTGCGTAACTCGCTTCTTGTACACAAAACCTAATCTCGTAAACGAAGCAACGAATTCAGTCTTAAAGCCTCCTCGCCTATAAATAGGCTATCTCAGTTGTACAGCGCCCCTCCCGCCGTCATTGAGGAGAAAGATCTTCATCAGCGGAGATTCGCCAATGTTCTACTTCGGGAGGCTGGTTTGTTTGAGGCGGATAAAATTGTTCTGTAGACAGGATGCTTCAAAGTAGGGTCTGTTCTGGCTTATCGTGAACTCTGAATTTACTGTTGATGTTATAGTACTAAAAAAACCTTTATTGTAAAACAGTAATAGAGCCTGAATTGTAGTTAAATAAATAAATAAAGATAATAGTTTAAGATAATCTCAGCTTATTGTCGTCCACTGTTGAACGAAGGCCTCCCGAAGAGCGGCAACCATCCCGGTCTTAGGCAGTCCGCATCCAATTGTTGGCAGCCATTTTTTTTCAAGTCTTCGGTCCATCGTGACGCAGGGTGGCTTATACTGCGTTTGCCTAATCGTGGTCTCCACTCTAACACTTGCAAGCTCCAGCGAGCATCATTCTGCCTAGTGTCATGACCGGCCCACTTCCACTTCAGCGTGCTGATCCTGTTACTACAGTTCTCATATGAATCATCTCGTTACGAATTTTATCTAGTAAGAAAACATCCAGCATCGCACGCTCCATTGCACTTTGAGCTACCTTAAACATATGGACTAGTCTAACGGTGAGTGTCCACGTCTCGGCTCCATAGGTTATTACGGACAGGACGCACTGGTAAAGTATTGGCTTTCAGTGATTGCGGGATCGACGATTCGAAGACATGAGTCGTAGTTAGAGAGCTATGAATAAATTAATGAAGATCAAAATAACTCATAACAAAGGCAGACAATATGCTTCTAAGTTTTCGCTAAACTTCATAGAAATCTGTTTGAGTGTTAAAGAGTAGCAAAATTTGACTGAATAAACAGTAATTTCTAAGAGGACTTGAATTTTTTTGTGTATATTTTGCAATATTTTCGCCATTGCTAAACTAATTTCTGAAGCCCCTTTTTAATTTAATTGCTTGTTCTCAAAATTGGACACAACAAAAAATATGGAAAAATCTATTTCAAGAGCATATTTATTTCTCTCACTGAACTTTCATTTATTCATCTCATAGAAGTCTATTTTTTAAGATGTTCGGGGTAAGCAATTAGATGGATCACGTTATGAAAAGTGACTTAAGTCACGAACGCTTGAAACTCAGGAGTGAAAGGTGCCATTAGGGACTATATAATTATTATTCTGATTTGGAGGCATTTTTGATAAACATATTAGTAATAGAAAATAAGAAAAACATACTAGAATCTTTTAAAAAATAATCTAAGACATAAATTTAATGACCTGAGTTGATTAACTTTCACATAGGTACAGTTCACATCAAAGGTTTTTAATTTTTTTAAATCGGGACCTATCTAGGAATTTTATATCTTCGGAGTTCTGTTCTATTAACTCGGTGCAGCATAGGCTTATGGTTTAAGCAGCTTGATAATGGTTTAAATTAATAAATAATACTTGTCTACTTAAATCTTATTTTATTATTTCACCATATTCAAGAGCAACACATAACCTCCCACTTCTGGGCTCGGGAGGAGAGAGGAGTCTCAGGAGAGGATTAAGGCCAGACATAAGGTTATAGGGTTAAGTTTACTTTTTAAAGACTTGTAATCAAAGTATGGTGTAAAATAATAGAGTTATCTATAGAGACTTATTAGATCTGCATCAGTAGTAAATTAGGTGAGATTTGAAGCCGTATTAATTCGTTATTTATTTATAATTTTATGCACTTTTGTACATCGGCGGACTTTAGCCCGGCATTAGCCCAGGGCATTATTTACCAGTCATCCTTTAGGTTAGGTTGGCGCACATATGTAGATTATACAAAAACAACAATTAGGTAATTAAACAACTAAAATATACCCTATACAGTATTACATATTATATCGGTTTAAACACGAATATATATACTATACCTATACAATATGTTTAAAGTTTAAACATTTAGCTACCGTCAAGTTAAATTACAGTAACTTTTATTTTGCAGATTGTAAGAAACGCGTCTACAATAAGTACGTCTGTAGCTACAGTTCCTCCACCCTGTAGCTGATCTACGACATTTGACGTAGCACTTCTACGACGTAGCGCAATACGAACAGTTCGAAGTGCTTTTACGGAGCTTGAATAAATTGTAATTTATCAATGTTACAGCATTCATCTTTATTTACCGACTCAAAGAACGAATGGTTTAGTATATTAGAAAACGGTTTCATTATTTGTAGTTGAGTTCAGTCTCATTCAAATAGGAAGATATTCTACATCTCATTATTATCATCATCAGTCCGTTGTAGTCCACTGCTGGACATAAGCCTCTCCCAAGGAACACCACAGAGCCCAGTCTGTTGATTTCTACGTCCAGTCGCTTCCTTCTTGAAGTTGTATCTACTCAACTACATTAGTTGCCCGAGATAGATATATTCCTTGGCAATTTCGAGAGGTTCAATGAATACTTGGCCCGGAGCGACGAGGTCATTGTACATAACCTTCGTTTTGTCAGGGTTAATTCATCTTCGGCAATTCCGAAGTCGGGAAGTTCGTCGGTATAGTGTCGGACTAAGGTAGCTCGGAGGTCACAGGTGACGGGTTTAGTTAGCGGAGATTGCGAGTCATACCACCGGCCATAGAAGTCTTGCACCTCGGAAATAATGTCTGACTTAGAGGAGACAACTCGACCATCAACGCTTGTCAACACAGACATATGGCTCGTCGGAACGGAACCTCGATTTTGTTCTATTGCTTCTTTGATAAGGCGTGTATTGGAACTCCAGAGATCCCACCGTACCGCTTTTCGAATGTGTTTCGTGAGTGCTCCCTGGTCATCCTCCGTGGTCTGTATCTTTTCACATCTCTCTCATGAGTTCCAGTGTCTCATTCGACAGTAAACAGAAGCTTCCAACCATATTCCTCATTACCTTGGTATACCAAATCCTTGGTATACCTCCAACATAACAGTTTGGAGGTGAGTAGGTGGGAGCGTAGACTCTATCAGACGGGTTCGTTCCAGTTCAAAATCAATGTTCAGAGTGCCTCGTACAAGTCGCTGATCACTGCCGGTGTTGAACCTGTTCATCATTGAGACATCTCTGAATACATGTCTCTTATCCATCATGATGAAGTCTATCTTATTTTTAGTCACATTGTCGGGGCTGTGCCAGGTCCACTTTCTTGGAGGCTTCTTCTTAAAGAATGAATTCGTTCAGAATAGCCTTATTCTTTTAAAAAAGATGATCAGCACATGCTCCCTGTGATTTCTACTCCCAATACCATGTGGCTCCAAACCTTCCATGTGTACTTCCACTTTTGCATTGAAGTCCCCCATGACAACATTTAATTGTGCCCTTGAGTTGTTGTGTAGGGCTTTATCAATTTCTTCGTAAAGATCTACCACGTCATGTGGTAGTCGGCAACGTAACGTGTGAGTGTGTGGTAGACGGCATATATACCTGATCAAGAATCAAGATCAGGGGCATTGAAGTCGTTAGATTACTAAATTAAACTATGTTCCAAGTGTGTACAAGGGTTTAACTGTCTATATACTAATATCATACATAACCGCTATAATGACAGTAGTACATAATACTTATACTAAAAGCAAAAATGCAAAGTTTAAAAAAATATTGTTTTGGATATGTTTATGTACTTATTTTATTTTATTTAAGTCTTCATGCATAATTGTTGTACAGGCGGACTTAATACCGCAGGCATTTTCTACCAGTCGACCTTAGGGTGATGCAGAGCTAAGAATGGTAGATGCATAATGATCAGAAATGTATTTAAAATTGCATAATAACGTATATGGTATACATTTCATAAGGATATTGGTACACATAATAATTAAGTATTTATTATATATTATATTATACACACACATACACACACACACACACACACACACACATGTACATATATATAAATACACTCATTTGCAAAAAAAACGGGCGGTTTCGATTTTCTTCCTGGCTGAAAAAAATAAAATACCAAAAAGGTTTTAATCATTTGAACATGTTACTGGCCAGTTATAAAAGTGCCATAATGTTTATAAGAGTACATTCCAAATTCAAATTTTTGACTGAGCCTGGTTTTCAAAGAAAACAACTTTTAACTACATTTTGTGGCGCGGTAATTCCTTATAGTTAATATCGACTCTAATAAATTTTTGACAATTTTTATTAAATTATCTGATGTCCTTGACATTTAAAAGTATTGTTATTGCTGTTTAGCAATCTCGAAAATGGTAGATAAAGTTATAAAAGCGAGCAAAATTATTGCGCTGCTTGAAGAAGGTTGCAGCCAATGCTTCGTGGCTCAGAGGCTAAATGTGAGTCGGTCGACAGTTCAAAGGACCTGGCAGCGCTTTCAAGAGACCGGTTCCGTCAAGAGAAGGCCTGGGTCTGGCAGAAAGACATGTACCGAACCACGGGATGATCGTTTTCTAGTTAGTCAAGCGTTGAGAAATCGCGAATCTTCTTATGTGGACCTCAAGAACAGCCTCGAAGAAGTAAGAAATGTGCAAATTAGTCTATGGATGGTCAGGAGGAGGCTTCTCGCTGCTAATATACACAGTCATCGCCCGGCACGCGGCCCTAAATTACTCCGTGGACATCGAGTTGCCAGGCTTAGCTTCGCTCGAAATTGTGTGTCATGGACTCATGAAGACTGGGATAGGATATTGTTCTCCGATGAAGCCAGGATATCTCTGCATGGTGAAGACCGACGTCGGCGAGTGCTACGTAGACGAGGAGAACGCTTTGCAGAGGCATGTTTTGAAGAAATCACACCTTATGGAGGGGGCTCTGTTATGTTTTGGGCAGGAATAAATTCCATGAATCGTAAGGAGTTAGTCTTCATCGAAAACGGTACACTGACTGAAGTTCTAATTCCTTATGCACAACCCGCTTTAACCGCTCTTGGCGAAAACTCATTTTTTATGGACGACAACGCTCGCGCCCACCGGTCTGGCGATGTGGAAGCGTATATGCTAGAAGTCGGAATTCGTCGTTTGGACTGGCCGGCTAGAAGTCTTGACCTCAATCCCATAGAGCATGTCTGGGACGTTCTGAAGCGACGAGTGAGATCAGTGCAGCCGGCTCCGCAGACCATCAGAGAGCTAAAGAATGTGATTACCGCGGAGTGGGAACGTATTCCCCAAGAAACCATAAAAGATATACTCGCTAGCATGCCCAGACGAATGCAAGCCGTGATTTCAGCAAGAGGGGGTCACACTCAATACTAAACTTTTATCTGCTTTTAATGTATTCAAGAAAAACAAAGAAATTAACGCGTTTCATTTTTATTTAGCGATCAGGTACAATAATAGTGTTTTGAGCTTAAACATTATTTCTCAATAATTTTATCAAAATGTTATGATAAAACTGATGATACCTATTCCTTCCTAATTATTTTATGAAATTCTGAAGATAACAATACCTAAAATTGTCAAACAAACTAATAGTAACTATAAAATAGTTCTTTGCTTAAGTGCCCGTTTTTTTTGCAAAAGAGTGTATAAATAATAAATAAATATTTCGGACATCTAACACACAACATCATCTAGTCCTAAGTTAAGCAGAGCTTGTATTATGGGTACTAGACAACTGAAATAAATACTTATATGCTTTTTTTGTAAATACACACATATTATACATAGAAAACACCCAAACTCCGAAACAAATATTTGCAGATCATACAAACATTTGGTCCGACCCAGGAGTCGAACCCGAGACCTCAAGCTTAGCAGTCGCATACGCTACCACTACGCCACCGAGGCAGTCTATATATATATATATATATACATACATACACAAAACATGATGTATTTTGTTGTGGAGAGGATTAAATTAGGATTGTGATGTTAATATTTGAGAAATGTTTCCGCAACAAGTGTTTGAAGGTTTGACGAGTTTCTGCCATCCTATCGTTTTTCATTTCCCGCAACTTTGAAATATTTTCATATGTTCATTATAAAGGAGCTATATTTTGCACTCTTATATAACATAAATCTGTTCGTGTAATACCTATGGAACATAAAAGGTAAATAAAATTCTCATTCGCAACACTCATGAAAAGGAAATGTGGAGCCTTTGATTTCTTTGCCGAAATTATCAGTTGACATTTCAATGTGGGGCCTCCAAACACGCGCTTTACTATCACATGCTACATTAATAAAAAAATATCTCATTTGAATTTTGACCGTACGGTTGATCTAGCGGCCTAAGCGCTCATTACGCGGCTTTCCACTGCGTAAAGGTATTGTGGGTTCAAATCCCACCTGAGACAACACTTTATGCGATCTACAAATGGTTGTTCTGCGTTTGGGTATTTATTACTAATACGGGAGTAGTCTTTTCAAAATAGAATTGCAATTAGTGATTCGAATTTTGGGTAATGTGATCCAACCTGGTTCAGCAACATTGGAGCAACATGCTGGCTGACGCACACAACTTTGTTTGCATCTCTTTTCAATCATACCTGACTCTTATTAGTCTATGTGTAACAATCTTAAGTATGCCAGTATACTTAAGATAGGATAATCACTGTAACCACTATCACGTTTTCATGTCACGTTATTCACGTATCATCTAACCGATTATGTCGTTTTTTTAAAGCGATAATCGGTTATATACCACTCCCTCACAAAAACCCATTATCATAATCTATATTTATACCTCTAGTGACAATTTAGAGGCATCCATGGTTATTTCAACTGCTGTGTATGTTTCTATTCAACCTATCGTCGTCTACTACTGAACGAAGGTCTTCCCCAAGGAGCGCCAACCACACCAGCTGTATATCCATACTAATATTGTAGAAGAAGCTCTGTATGTCTGTTACGCTTTTACGGCTAAGTCTTTGTACTGATTTTTATCAAATTTAACTTAAAGATACTTTGATTCTTGAGGTACGACACAGGCCACTCTTCATTTCGATAAACTAGATGTGCTTATTTTTATCTTAGTAATATGAAAAATGCTACTAATAACATCTAAAACTATGATATTGAATTGTATAAATATCATTCTTACTTTGATTCACCATATCTGTAGTTTGTAATTTTTTTTTTTAGCCTTATAAAATAATAAACGGATAGTTTTGAGGCCCCAATTCAATGGTAGTGCTATTCCTCTCGGTTTTTCCAAGTGCGCTGCATCTGACAGCTGGACGTGGCTTCATTCTGTACCGCTGAGAGTGTACTTAGCTAATTTTAGGGTGGTACTTGATATGTGATATTTTGGTGAATGTGTTTAAGAACAAAAACATTTCTCATTTCCATTCTAATATTGAAATTGTTAAAGAGAGTTTGTTTACTCTTCTATTTTTATATGATATAGGGGTTTAAACATATAACGCCATCCATGGACATCTTCCTAACCAAATTCACAATTATGGTACCATTCTTTAGATTCTACTTCACCAGAAATTGATGTAAAGTTTGAGTTAGTTTGATAACCAGCACCGGGATACCCCATTCTGGGTGCTGGTTATTAAGGTAACTCTGTGAAACTTTTGTAACTGGTATTCATATTTATCTTCGATACACATACATAAGATTTAGTACTGTGTGTATATTACTACTATTTAATAAGAGCATCGTAATTTTAATTTAGAATTAATTAGTATTAAGCTCCTTTATTTTGTTTTTTGTAAAAGTTACCTTACTCCTAACATTGTTTGTTAGGGGTACTTTATTTTATCTCATATGGTGAATGTTGTGTGTACCTGTAATAGGCATGCATACTAGAAAATATTATTGTATAATTTTTTTTAAAAGTGTATTGTATGTGTGCTGTTGGTATACCTAAATAAATAAATCAATAAATAAATAAATTTCTATATCTTATAGCGACATGGGGTACATTGAATTCGGCAGAATGGTTTACTCTTCGAAATAGAGCTAGTTAAACGTCTCTATAAAACATCTATCAAAGTATAGACATACCAGTTTTTTTTTAAGTTTATTTCTATGATACTTAGCGCCTCGGGTCACTTACTATTACGCCTAAGCCTGAAACTCAAAAGGCTACAGTTTCAAAAGAGGGTTCACATGCAGCGCACAATTATTTATTCTGGGCGGAAAACTAAACTATCTCTGGCTCAGTTTAATATAAATAAGCTTAGAATGCAGATGGAAATACTTTCATACACTCTTTTGTAAATGTATACTACATACATTAAGTGTAACAACACCTCAAAAGGTATAATATTAATTCAAGGACACATATCTTTGTACGGGACAAAAACCGAACCATGTACATATGTCACTGAAGCTACAATTTTCCAAGTTGTACAATCCTTACAATCCTGTGATATAAAGAGATTAGCAATTAGATATTTTTTATTTTCAATAAACACTGTAAATATCTGAGATTCTCCCACTCAATTGACAATTATTTGCGTTTAGTTGTTACCGTTTAATTGCATGTCACGGAGTTGTACCTGCTACACTAGTTTGATTCCAAGAGAAGCCATGTCACCTTTGTAGTGATTAGTATTAGTTTGTTAGGTAGTTGTGCCGTATACAGAGACTGTATCAATCTAATCTAATTCATTGTTAGTTCGGTGAAGATTGACAAGACGCAATTTAGATTGTATGTGTGGTATAGACAGGATAGGTAAATACTTTAGATCTTAAGCAAATGAACACGTTTAATTATGTTAAATAAGTCTTATTGTTTGGTCTTTTGTAATTAACTATGTTGGCTCGAAAGACTAAAAACCAGCCTTCAGCCACGGCACACTAAGAAGAATACTTAAGTTATCAACTCTAGACTTCTTCTATCTACTTTCGCAAGTATTTCAAAATACAGCACTTACAACATCTCTCAGCAGAAAACCATCGTTGACCTCGCCACTTGCCTGAAAGCCTACTTAAAAACCTACTTTGTAACTGAGACAAACTGTGGCATGCAAATATGAGAGGTGCATTTTGCAAAAGGTACTTTAAAACCATCTAGATAAATGAATGCTAGCTTTTAAAGGCTGGCCTTTCGATGTTTTACTATGTAGCTGAAGCTTTTTACTGTAATGAAATCATAATGGGCTATGTTGCTATTGTTTTACTTTTACTGACCCGACTGTTGCAATTTCCTTAAATAGTACACTTTTGTAAAGATTTAAAAGTGGTGCAGGAAAAATTTTAAGCATTTAAATTGTCTTTTGGGTTTATCTTGATTGTTTTTTAAAAGAAGATTTTTTATGGAATAGGGGGCAATCGAGCAGACGTATCGCTTGATGGTAAGCAACATGGACACTCGCAAAATCAGAGGCGTCACAAGTGAGTTGCCTTTGGGGGATGGGGAGGGGAAGGGTTTGGGTTATGGGCCTCCGGTATCCTCACTCACTCAGTGAATCACAGCGCAAGCGCTATTTCACACCGGTTTTCTGTGAGGTCGTATCACTCCGGTCGAGACGGCCCATTCATGCCGAAGCATGGCTCTCCCACGGTAGGTGTTATGATAAAGCTTGATATATTTAGAACTATCTTAGCGGAATAGGTATTACATTCTTGAAAAGGTTTGATAAACTATTAAGGATGCTTCGTTTTGTAATAAAACTTGTTCACAAAGGTCTAGAAAATTTTGAAAATAGATTTAGTAATAAACTTTGACTCAATTCCTAAAATAATAAAAACACTTTTTCTACAAAAATTTCATCCATTCCTAACTTAGTATTAAACAGTCGAATATACCTCTGATTTGTAATTTTAAACGATTTATATCGTATTTACTACCTATATTTTAATTCTTGTGTAAGAACATAGGCTACAATTAATTGCGGTAACGCGGGTAAAGCTGCGGGGAAAGCTAGCTATGAAATAATTACTTACGTTTAAAAAATATCAAATACTTTACCAGACAGTTCCGGCCATTAAGTAACGTGTTTATTGAACATTTTTTCTTACCTGAAACAAGAAAACAAATATTATTTAAATATAAAAATTAAAAGAAACTATTTGATATATCTGTTTTACTTATTATGTTAAGACAAGAATAATGGGAGTAAGATTAACATGCTGTAAAGAAGTTTAACTGACGTCTATATTCTAGTATGATATAAATGTAAAATATAAGTGATAGATTATATGTAGTTACACTATGTGGTTCGTACTATTGTTAGAAGATATCGTTTAGAAGAAATAATTAAATTGCATAAACATCTAATGTAAACTTCGTGGCGAAAGCGATATAATACTTTTTATGGAATAGGTGGCAAACGAGTAGACGTATTGTTTGATGGTAAGTGATTACCGCCGCCCATGAACACCCGCAACACCAGAGGCGTCACAAGTGCGTTACTGGTCTTTGGAGGATTGGGGGATAGGGAGAGAGATGGGGGGGGGTTGGAGTATGGTTCTCCGGTATCCTCACTCACTCGGTGAAACACAGCGAAGGCGCTGTTTTACACCGGCTATCTGTGAGGCCGTGGTATCATTCCGGTCGAGCCGGCCCATACGTGCCGAAGCGTGGCTCTCCCACGTTAAGGTTGATATAATTATTATATACATGTAATAATAATAAATATTTAAAGTGTCTCATAACAACAAACATGAATTATATAAGCCCCGACACTCTATACTAAAATTGCATGTGTTGTGAGACCTAGCCTCTTTCGTTCGATTACATTGTCAATTAATATAATATTCTAAAGGTGAGTTCTGATGTGATTTCATGAGATGAAATGTGTTAATGAGGTGAGCTGTAATGTTGTGAGTTGTGCTTGATGTGATGTTACGAAATGAGATATTAGATCAAAGCTAATTTGTGTAAGTCGACGTTAAAACTGATTTGTTTGATTGTATCTCAACAAACAATTAATTTTAAATCATTTTTAAAACGAAGCTTTATCCAATTACCGACCATATTTATCTTTCACAACTATATAAAAATGTTTATGTTTCCTTCACAGTTCGTCTGTTAACGATTCTAATTTAGCTACAATGGAAACCACAATAAAACAAAAGTTTAAACATTCGCCACAAATGGAAACAGTAATTCAATAGCGCAATTTTATTACAAGGGCGATAAGATTCGCAGCCATAACACTCCACTTAGCATTTTTGTAAGAAACATCTACATCAAGATAGTACCCAAAGGATTAAAAAGAAAAGAAAGGGGATGACAATCAAAAATGTTATTTCACGAGAAAGCACCGCCAGCGGCAGCAGTGCCACAGTCGAGATAACTGCGGACACACAGTTAGAATGGACGTCTAACTTCAAATGATTGCGAATTAACATGGTGTAAATATGATGAAATATTTTTATATCAATTATTAAGACTTGTCTTAGGAATTTTATAAGAAGGTGCTAAATAAGTTTAGAGTTTAGTCGTGGCAAATAGCAAATAAAACGAGGAAAGTCCGCGCAAAACTGTATTTTTTTTTGAAAAAAAATGACTACCTTGTTTATTTCAAAGCATGAATAGAATCCAAGAGTGGTGTAACACACATTTTTGTTTCATAAATAGTTTTATATCAAATATGTGTTCATTACGTAAAACACTGTTAGAAATTTATTTCAAAGCTTTTGATCTCAGGTTCGATTCCCCTACCAAATGTTTGTATGATCTGCAAATATTTGTTTCGGAGTTTGGCTGTTTAGTATGTATTTACAAAAGAAAAACGGTTTATATGTTTATATCAGTTGTCTAGTACCCGTAAGTCAAGCTCTGCTTATTTTGTGACTAGGTGGCGTTGTGTGTTAGATGTCCGAAGTATTAAGTATTTTAAACAGTTAGGTTTTATTTATTTTAACTATGAAAATATTTAGAGCCACAATTCATGTGTGGCAATATAACTAGAGTTAAACTTACTTTAAATTTTTTAATCATAATTTGTTTCACTCTTCGTTGCCAAAAGGGTCCTTAATGGTTACACTGTCTGTAATGTCCAATAAACCTACTTGGAATATTTCCAAATACAATGTAATTAAAGTCACAGATGTTAAAATTATGAATGTTGTATGCAAATTGTCATTATCCAGTTTATAAACCGTAGTAAAATAAGCCACATTAATATTTAGTTCTACAGGAGGTTTTACTATGAAAATACGTAATTTAAGAGCACGATATTATTAGGTATTGTTAATAAGAAATAATGTATATTAATATCCATAATATTTTTTTTTATTTCGATAGGTCTGTTTGTCTAGTCATTGGCACACCTGACTGTTAAGCCAAAGGTCATGTATTTGGTTCCCAATAAGAACAAGTAACTGTAGATGAGTTAAGTGACTTTTTGTACATATGTACGTACTCGTATGTATTTAGAAATTTATTAGTATGGTTATGTTAATCATGGCATAGAGTCTGTCTAGTATGAGATAAAACAACGCATGTGTGAGGTTATTAATCTATCGTTATTTATTTTTATTATTATTGTGTTTTATTTTAAATGGTAGACCAACATGTTCACATTAATGTATGCGTTATTAATCAGCCGTGAGTCACACTAGATAAGACATTCTTACCCCACGCTCTGCATCTCAAGTCTTTGTATTTTTCACAGTATAATTTATACCATGTTGTACAACTTAACCCTTTTATATTATTGTGGAAGAATTGCACATTCGTGTGGGATCCTTTTATAGAAGATGGTATGATTATCCTTTTGTCGTAGTAAGTTACTCTGAACTCAGTATTTCTGTGTCAACTTTATTTAAACTCATGGGAGATTCTTTGAGACAAATTTTATAATTTTGAGATATACGAATCATTTGGTTGTCTTATTTGTAGATGATTTTTATTGCTATAGACTCAACTCACTTAGTTTTAAACAAGTATTGTTTAAAATAGCAGTATTTTATTTTTGAACGACTAAAAAAAGATTCAATTGGTTTGATTTTTGTTTTTCATGGAATACATTATTGTCTAAAACCTAATTTATAATTATGTAAAATGATATTTTACTCGCAGATCTGCCGGCCTTAAATATATTGATTATCGCGACAGAATAGTAGTCTATGTCCTTTTCAATGTCCAATTCAGAATCTTTATACAGAAATTTACCCAAATCGGTTAAGCTGTTTAGCCGTGAAATCGAATCAGAAAGGTAGAAGAAGTTCGTTTAAGTTTCGAATTTATTATATTAATATGGAATATGGAAGTATGGATTAAGGAACCATAATAAAAACACTACAATAATCCGGGAGCATCATAGCTGGTGATTAACTTTGAAGAACATGCCATATGTCCCCACGTTGGACGAGTGCGGGTTGGGAACCGATTTATGTATTACTTAGACATAATAGGAATACTCTCTTTTGCGATTTCTTAAATCACATGTCGTCATGCAAACGTCTTCATTCAAATAGTATTTAAACTAGTTATATGACTATTTATTTACTTTTTATCTTCAAATGTCAAATTATTACAATTGCATTAGTACATTTAAAAAACAATCCACACTAACATCGTCGTGTCAGCCAAAAACGTCCACTGCTGGACATAGTCCTCTCCAAGGCTTCCCATAACAACCGGTCCTGTGCTGCCTGCATTCAACGGTCGGTCTCCTGCTCCCTCACCAGGTCGTCGTATCATCTAGGGGGCCTACCCAAGCTCCGTCTTCCAGTACGTGGTTGCTACTACCGAACTTTTTGACTACACTGATAAAAATAATTGAAAAGTAAATCTGTCTGCCTGTCTATCTGCTATACTTAAATAGTTTAACCACAACCGATTTGGATGAATTACTATAAATGTGTTGGACCTTTGAAAAAGAGATAGGCTAGCTTTTGTCGCGAAAACCGATATGTGCACAGGTGGACCCGCGAGCTAAAGCTACTAATCAGTGATAGTATCTTGACACATCTCACGCATGGCTGTTTGAGTACAAACTAGACACGTTATCCTTTAGTACGAGTTACAGTCAAATAGAGAAAGAATATTATCACGAATGGGTACGAACAAACTAACCAGAAAGTAATAACCTCACTTTGTTATGTAAGTTCACATCAAATTAAACTAATAAAACAACCTTTGGTCCAACGAAATTAGGTTCCAATTTAATTTAACACAAAAAGCGTCGTAATTCAAAGTGTCTCTATTAATAAAATTTGCCAAGTTTATTATCTCGCTCAAAAGAGAAAAGCTCAAATTAAATGAGACCTATAAAAGCTGGAATTTTTCCGCTCTCCTTTCACTATATAGGGCAAGCTGTAGGCTTTTGTTCGATATAACTGAAGCGTTCAGTGCCTGTACAAGATACTTAGTTTATTGAAATATAAAATAATATTATTATTATACACTAGCTGAGCCCCGTGGTGTTACCCGTGGTACAATGGTAACCCCGGGTAATACCGCAGGGCAAAGCTAATCTAAAAGAGTAGCCTAATATCATCAGCTATTTGCCAATGAAAGTCCCCCAGAAATCGGTTCAGCCGTTCCAGATTAGTCAGAACAAATAAAGAGAGCAAAATTTAAAAAAAGATTTTTGATGTAACTTCATGTGCATTTTGTTAAAAGCTGTTAATTTTTAATTTTTTTTTTTTTTAATTTTAGAAGACAACTCCCACATTAGGAATAAACATCCCGTGTCGTGGGGGACTTTACAAACAAACATGAAACGGACACAAAGAACATACAGACTCGGGATAACAATTCGTGGATCACACAAAGTGTTGTACCGCGTGAGATTTGAACCCAAGACACTTGGCGCAGTAGCAAGCGGCATGGCGACCGCTGAAACCACTCGGCCAACCGTGCAGGCAAAGTTAGGTAGTACTGTTAGGGCATATAAATAGATATACGTTTTAATTAGTATTTAACACTATTTATTAATAAACACAAACAGTGTATATCAATGCAGTTTACAACGAACGTGTTGGGTTGCGTCTACTTAATATCTATCAAGTATACATGCATTATAGAAACGTATAGACAACCAGCTCACGGTACTTCGTACATCTTAACACCTCCCCTCGAAGTCGTGAGCTAATCTGATATATTTATGTTTTTTTTAATGGATTAGGCGGCAAACGAGCAGACCTATCGCCTGATGGTAAGCGATAACCGCTGCCCATGGACACCCGTAACACCAGATGCGTGATAAGTGCGTTGCCGGTCTTATAGGAAGAAATACGCTCTTTTCTTGAAGGTTTGAAGGTCGTATTGGTCCGGGAACACCGCAGGCGACAGCTCATTCCACACTTTTGCTGTGCTATCAACCATCTAGATGATGGGGATGAAATTTCTAGATGAATTTTTTTACTTCGTCCATCTTAACAAATACAAACAGATACTTTAATTTTATTTGGTTGTTTAGATTGTTGCTTGATTAAATAGTGCTTGTGGACTCATAGAAGTTCTCAAGTACACGTGTCAACTAATTAATTTATTTATCGTTCCATGTTTTTAATTCAATTAGTTTACTTAGAGACTTTGAAGTGCGAGTGTAGTGTTGCGTCTTAGTGGCGCAATTTAGTGTTGTTTACAAGTAATCGTCTGAGGCGGCGAAATTGAGGGAGACTCTAGAATTACTACCTCACGACTGATTTGTGCGTCACTATACTTGTAACAGTGTATGGTGTAATTATATAAGAGGAGCGGAAAGCCTTATTATAGTGTTGATTCTGGGTAGAACCTGAAAGGACATTATCCTTCTCCGATCAAGGCGCCTGAGACCGGCCGTTGGAGTGATTTTTGAAACACCACACACTGGCTCCGGCGTTAGCCAGTTATGTTTATAATTTATTCGTAAATTTAATTCTAAGTATTTGTAATTATTTAAATTTGTTTCATTCTTGTAGTACCTTTTTTAACTTTGTCTGTAGAATATATATAGCTTGAATGTTCTGTACAACATAATACAGAAGAAATGTAATTAATTAATATAAAACCTCATGAAACAGTATTTTCTCTATAGGCATTTAACAAACTGTGATAAAAAGTGGATAGAACAATTGCTAGAATCAACCGTTAAAAGAATGGTACCCACATTTTCTAAAATCACTTTAAAGCAACGAAAAACCAACTATTCCAGTTCTTTACAAGCGTTAGGTGTATAATGATATTGACTTAAATCATTCGTTAGCTTACGACCACACACATTTAATTCAAATTCTTATGCGTTATACCACAGCCTAGAACACCCTAGAGCCTCAGTTAATTGAAGAATTATTGCAACCCACTCACATTACTGGCGAATTCTATTACACACATCAAACGATTAAATTTGTGCTCTATTACAATACATGTAAAGTTTCAATTACACAATGTTTTGATATGTTTAATACACTCAACTATCCTCTTAGGTTATGGAAATAAGGATATAATGTATAATAGTGTAGAGGGCTGTTAGAGCACAATTTGTCAAGGGGTGAGCAGTAAATAAGGGCAACACTTATCTAAGTGTCACTTTCATACATAGTTAGGGTGTTTCAGAAAGAAATTGATGTGCATTTTTTATTTAGGTGATTGGCAAAGAGTTGGAAATATTCTTGAATGAAATCCAAATTGACTGCCTCGGTGGTACAGTGGTAGTAAATGCGACTGCTGTGCTTGAGGTCTCGGGTTCAAATCCTGGGTCGGACCAAATGTTTGTGTAATCTACAAATATTTGTATCGGAGTTTGGGTGCTTTCTATGTATAATATGTACCTATATGTTTACAAAAAAAAAGTATGTATATCAGTTGTCTAGTACCCATAACACAAGCTCTGCTTAGCTTGGGACTAGATGGCGTTGTGTGTTAGATGTCCGGAATATTTATTTATTATTAATTATTTATTTATTTATTGGCGGTTCTTTTTATCTAATTGTGTGTAAGTTTTTAGGAAGGTTGTGTGATGATTTCTATGTTAAGACTACGCATAAGAAATATTTTTATATGGAATAGGGGGCAAACGAGCAGACGTATCGCCTGATGGTAAGCGATTACCGCCGCCCATGGACACCCGCAACACCGTGTTAGGTTTATGTAATATGGATATTTTGAACTTGAGAATATGCGTTTGCATATTAATTAAATCAGATCTGAGGTAATAAGAATACATGTATATCGTTCACTACATACCCTAAATCCTTTAAAGCTGCTATATATTTAATCAATTAGTAATTAAAACTATGAATATTGTACAGTAAAACTTTTAATCACCGCTTACAATATGGAAATCTTAAGCTGGAAAGTTAAACGTCGCTTGAAATAGATCGTCAGTAACTTTTTAAAACTTGCCTAGACATAGACGATACAGTGGCTAATGCGCTCACCTTACTGTTTTCTATTGCGCCAAGTGTCGCAGGTTAAAACTTCATATGGGAAAATACTTCGTGTGATACCTACACCTCACTGTATTTTTCATCTCAGTGTCTTTGTGTTAGTTATTTTTGATATCTTTAAAGTTCTTCGTGATCAATGATGTGTTCCTAGTTCGAAAATATTTATATTTTTTGATTACTGTATTAAATGTATTTTTATGATAATATTTATTTCATACCGAATCTCCTTGGAGCTGAGTTCTGAAACTTACAAACAGTAATTTGCACCTTAAATTATACAAAGGGAAGATAAAGTATTTTATTGTATAAGATTGGATCGCTAGAAACTTCGGAACAGACGCAACGGGCAGTACTATTAAGAGATGGAGTTAAGGGTTGTCACGAACGATTTATTTATCTAACTTTGTTATACAAATATAAACAAACAGAAGAAAAAGAGTTAAATCTATTCTAATAATAAAGCTGAAGAGTTTGTTCGTTCGAACGCGCTAATCTCAAGAACAGCTGGTCCGATTTGAAAATATATTTCAGTGTTGGATAGTCCATTTATCGAGGAAGGCTATGGGTTATATATCATCATGCTACCACTAATAGGAACGGAGTACCAATAAAGAATGTTCCAAAAACGGGCGAAATTTTCACGCTACGGGCAATATAAGACGCATACGAGGTAGCGTGGGTCAGCTAGTTATATATAAACGTGAAAATTGGCGGTCTTATTATAGCGATCTCTAACAGACAACCTGTTAATGAAAACAATATAACAAGCAAAAAATTTAAAAAAAAACATCTGACTTCAAGAACTAGACCAAATTGAAATGTGACCATATTAGAAGCATCAGCTTTCAAATATAAAAAGAATCATCAAAATCAGTTCACCCAGTCGAAAGTTCGGAGGCAACAAACATAAAAAAATCTAGTCAAATTGGAAATCTCCTCTTTTTTTAAGTCGGCTAAAAATGATCGAAAAGATCTAGAGTGGCGACCACTTACTGGAAGACGAAGATTAGGTAGGCTTTCTAGTAGACGAAAAGTTTCTTTATCGGGGTTGTCAAAAAATTTAGTGTAACATTTTTTCGTTACGCGTAACATTTATCCGTTACGCTATCATTTTGAAGTGAAACTTCTTTATCGGGGTTAAAATAAAATGTTTTATCATTATTGAGAGTAGTTATATACAATCCTTCAAAAAAAATTTATAAAATAAAACAAAAAACATTTTCAAACACAAACAGGACCAAATTAATACTACAATGAAATATCACATTACAAACAATATTATTTTATTTAGTCCACAATGTAAATAACTACACACATCACATTCCACAAACTTACTTCATTCACACCACAGATCGCGAAATATTTACTCAGGTCTCGCTCCTTAACTTTTATTGCACTTGAAATAAGAATTGTCACGAATATTGCTGGTTTATAAGTCTTTTGTCGTTATACCTTACGTCGACATATGATATATATTTTTTGAAAAATAACGTCATAAAGAAGTTTCACGCAAGAAGTGTACGCTAGTACACGCAACTTTTTGTAAATATATAGGTACCTATAAATCATACCTATAGGAAAAACACCCAAACTCCGATACAAGTATTCGCAGATCATAGAAATATTTGGTTCGACTCGGCAACGAACCCGAGACCTCAAAAGCACAGCAGTCGCATACGCTACCACTGCGCCACCGAGGTAGTCAAGGATATGACACTTGAATTCAATGCAAGACATTGCTGTTATAAACCAAGTAATTAAGACCTAACCATTTATAAAAATATTTCAAAACTTTCCTACTTAAATAATAAGATTTCAGTACACGCTAAAAGTTTTCAATATAAACAAATAAATGTACAAAAAAAAATATTTACTTTAAGACCTAAAATTAACTTCAACAACGCCTTACTCGGCTCTAGTTTATATCAAAGTAAAAAACTAGAAACGAAAGTCAACACAAAGCTTTGTGCCAACCCTGGATGCATGTTGTAACCAGTTGAAACCAGTTTTAAGTGACACTTCTAAGTTGGACGTGCAAGAGGTACCCGCTGGCGAAAAAGTTGCAAAATTATAAACCTTATTCTTATGCTAAAACTTGGATTTCAATTTTAATAACATGATTCGAGAATTTTCTTATGTGATAATTGCTGTAATTTAAACTTTGAGTTGGTCTAACGTTGGCTGGTTTTATATTGTCGACGAGTTGCAGAGTCGCCTGATTATTATCATGCACGAGATGCAGGAGCATCACTAGGCCCCCATAGTGTGAGTCATCATTCTGCTTATGCTTTCCATCAGGCAGAGTAGAGTCATTTTGGCAGGGCAATACATTAAAAAGTAGTTTTTTTTTGTATTTATTGAATAGGGGGCAAACGAGCAGACGCATCACCTGATGGTAAGCGATTACCGCCGCCCATGGACACCCGCAACACCAAACGCGTCACAAGTGCGTTGTTGACCTTTGGGGTATAGGCCTCCGGTATCCTCTCTGACTCGGTGAAACACAGCGCAAGCGGTGCGGTCCTCACACCGGTTTTCTGTGAGGCCGTGGTATCACTCCGGTAAGCCAGCCCATTCATGCCGAAGTGCGGCTCTCCCACGGATAAAGCTATCTTCAAGTCACAAGTAAGTTCTTGTGCTTTAGAAAATAAGTTCTCCTTCCTCTGATTCTAAGAGCTACTCTAGAGGAGAACTTCTTCATCAAAGAAGCTCAGACTAGTTTGGCACGCATAGTGATTTAAGCGGTTACTACCACCTGTAGTTCTACTATATATGGTAATCCTTCGTGTGAGCTACAGATTGTTCTCCTGAGTCTGGATATTTCCTGCAGACTAGGATACATAGTACAAGAGTTACTCTTTTGATAAAAAAACTCAGTGTTAAAAATCGTTTTACATCTTGATAAAACCCGCTTCATGTGGAAAACTACTCACTGATATGCTTACATGTACACTCGAGATCTTATCGCAAAGTAGACTAGGTAGAGGCATATTTAACGTACACATTTTATTGACTATTATTTTAGTCTCACTTACGTAATAGACGGCAAGCCCATAGCCGATAATAGGCCCTATAGGAAATTAGATAGGAAATTAGGAGGTCAATATGGAAGGAAAATACTCGAACGAGCTATTATTTGACCTAATTTAATTAACATGAGTGAAATACATACGCAAATTTATGGTCTAACTTATTAAATATTGCGTTATTTATGAGTACGATCATTCCTTCTGTGGTGGTGTAATTTCTATGATACCTATATACATTAAAATATAGTACTTGAATGACCGAATTTTGCTCGGTATGTTTTTGGTACATTTTCTAAAAATGAATCCTAGCTAGATCGATTTATCCCCGAAACCGTTGAAGGCGTTTCCGAGATTCAGATTTATTTGTATTTATACAAGAATTACTCGTTTAAAGGTATTAACAACTAGCTGACACACGCAACCTCGTTTGCGTCTTGTATTGCCCGTAGCGTGAAAATTTTCCCCCGTTTTTTAAATATTCTTCATTGGTGCTCCGCTCCTATTAGTAGTAGCGTGATGATATTTAGCCTATAGCCTTCCTCAATAAATGGACTATCCAACACTGAAAGAATTTTTTAAATCGGACCAACGGTTCCTGAGATTAGCGCGTTCAAACAAACAAACAAACTCTTTAGCTTTATTATTAATATGGAAAGATATTAACTATTTAGATGCTTAGAAGTATGCTTATTTAGTAAAAAAATATACACTATTTATAAGTTATTATTGATAAGCACTTTAACGTCAATAAGCTTGCTCTCTATAACTTGAGTAGTACTTTACTCAAAGTGACCAAAATTTAGGTTAAACACCTAAATTTACGCCTGTTCAGTATGTCTACCTTTCTGGGGATGAAAATCTTGAGTATAAAATATGTATTATATAAAAATGTCTGCTGAACCTATCGTAGTCTACAACAAAAGAATATAGTTACAATAGCGTAAGTAATATTCATGAGCAGTCTAATGTGTGTGTATGTGTGTGCTGTGACAAGTAGAAGGACATGAAAACAGGCAGTAATATGTTTCGTGACGACTTTTACGAGTCGAGTTAGTGAGTTGGTAGCTTTAGAGTTACGTATATGTTCGAACTTGTAACATTTTAACCATTTTGTAAGCCTTATTAATGAATATTATTGCGAATGTATCTTATTTACTTTACGCTTTACGGTAAGTTTCCACGTTTAGGTTTTGTATGACATGACAAGTGATCGAATAAAAGAAGAGTGTCTATATTTGCATGAGACGATATAATTATTATTATTAACTACTAATGTTTTTTTAAAGTAACAAGATTTTATATACAGAGGTTACTATTTACAGAACCATTTCCACGTCTAGAGACAGCCATCGGCCAAGATGACATCTTACATAGTAGTTGATATAAAACTTTAGCGGTTCTTGTGTACTATCAAACGTTAATATCCATAAACAACATTGTAAGTAATGCTTGAAGACATCAAGAGCTGAAGGCACATGCGTTACGTCACACAACTGGATCGTTTCCTTATGTATTGGACATACAATGCACCCCTGATGTCATTAACTACCTCAGTGGCATAGCGGTAGCGTACAAAGCTGCTGTGCATGAGGTCTCGGGTTCGAATCCTGGGTCGAACCAAATGTTTGTATGACATACAAATATTTGTTTCGGAGTTTGGGTGTTTTCTATGTATAATATGTATGTATTTACAAAAAAAGTATTAATGCATTCATATCAGTTGTCTAGTATACATAGTACAACCTCTGCGTAGTTTGGAACTAGATGGTGTTGTGTGTTAGATATCTGAAATATTTATTTATTATATTAAAAACCGTTACTTTCGCAAATCTTTATAAATCGTAATTCAATAACCCGGATAAGAACAAGATAAGAATTCGATTCCCTACGAGCTCATGTAACACCAAGTGACACATTAGGAACAAAGGGTGTCACCCCTCTCCAATTTATGAAATCTTTTATTCTGCAATTAGGTTACATGAACACTTTTGCAAGGTAAACCTTACTTGAGCTGATGAGCATTCCAAGGATATTGTTAGAGATGACTAAGAGAACAAACTACTTATCTTAATATCACTGTAAAGAGACGGAAAACATGAAACAAACCGTATACCAACCGGTCTGTCCAGTGTAGACCAAAACCCCCTTTCTAAGAAAAGAAGTATGTCGAGCAGTGGACTGCGAAAGGGGTTTTTTATTGTAAACCTAAATACGGGCTTATTTGGCTGAACTATAATCATGCGAGTTGCCTATAACAACATCTTTGGGCAACTCATGGGACTACCACGATACTGTAGCGCTTCCGGTATGTTCTTTGAGGTGCGAGTTAACTCTTTTGAAGCCGTCCTGAGAAATCGCATGTACCGATTCATATCCAGAGTTGATCTGTGTAAGAATTCCATCATTAAAAGTCTGTCAGATAGGAATATTACATCCTGTACATACTGGCTAAAAACAGTAGTCTGATTTCTTTTTATTTTCGTATACTACTAGTTAGTTTTATTTGTATTTGTATTCTTTTAATTATTTTTTTCTTTTTCTTTCTATTGACGTAATTTACCTATGAATCTTGTGTTTGAAATAAAGAATTATTACTGTTATTATTATAAATGTAAACCAGATCTATCACATTTAACTAACAAACCCATAGCCCCTATCTTCGTAGATGTAGATAAAAGTCGTCATCAACCTATTGCCATCAGATAAATTTATTTATTTTTCATGAGAAAACTCCAATGATTAGTCATGTTACAAAAACTACATTATAAGATGAGTCGTGGTCTCAACATAAATCATACCAACCCGCACATGAGCCCATTACTGAAGAAGGCAGTTCAATCGTATTAGCGAAATGATAGATGTACTAACACAGACTTGATTTATGACGTTAGCGTTGACGTCACGGCGTTTTGATTGTCATGCTTACACAATAAAGGGTTTATAGTGTGTTGGGTAGTTCTGTATTCATTCAGTAACCGACTTTGACAAGAGAAGTTCTCAGAAAGAAAATATTTGATTTCCTTTTTACGCCTTGTTTCTTAAATAAATATTTCTAACATCGTACAGACAACGTCATCTAGTCCCAAGTTAAGCAGAGCTCGTGTTATGGGTACTAGACAACTGATATACACATATACTTTTTTTTGTAAATACATAATATTATAGATAGAAAACATCAAACTCTGAAACAAATATTTGTAGATCATACAAACATTTGGTCCAACCCGACAACCGTAAGAACGCAAATCTACACCAATAGATTAAACTGATGTGTCTGTTTGTAATTTCAAATTAACAGCTGTTCACAAAATGTATATGAAAGTATTCACGGTACTATCGTCACAAAATCTATTTTTTTTAATTCTATTTGTCTATCCTCGGGAACAAGGCTAATTGAAAATAGCAAATAGATATAATAAGGGATATTTTAGGCTACATTATTTGAATAAAAAGGATTGGGATAGGATTACGTGAAAACTAAATAAAAACCAATAAATTGTAAACGGTATTCAATTCAAAAGTAACAAAAAATCTCGGAGCGCAGATAGTACATGAATATGAATACAGGCTTTTTTTGGAATAAGCAATTACTCATATTAGTATTTTCTATTCTCATTCATTCAGGACCCCGTTTCTGTAGTGAATATGGCGATTACAAGGAAACACTGAGATGACCCCAAGTTTATCCAGGAAAATAAGAGAAATCACACAAATATATACATAAACTCATTGCAATTAATACGTTCTGAGTATGGTGTTGAAGGTTCATATTCGCTTACCAATGTCAACTCAACTTGAGTAACTATGTTTACGTACAGTTGTGTTGAAATCGTAAACTTGACTGAAATATACGCTGTGTTCTGTATTCCATAATGGAGCGAGTTCTTTAAACTAGATGGTGCATGCCATTTTGTGTTGGTAGTGCCGATTGTAATTGTCTTTTTAGTTTTAAAGGTTAATAAGTTTTTTTAGGGTTCCGTACACAAACGAGAAAACATAACCCTATTACTAAGACTTCGCCGTACGTCTGTCACCAGGCCGTATCTCATAAACTGTGATGGTTAGACAGTTGAAATTTTCAGAGATTATGTTTTTCTGCTGCCGCTATAACAACAAATACTAAAAAACTGAATAAAATAAATATTTAAGGGGCTTCTATACAAGAAACATGATATTATTGCTTGTTCTTGCTCGAAATTGATAACGGGTACAGGTGTCTACCTGGAAATGTGTAGATAATGGTACGGATACCTTCCTGCACCAGTCTGACGCCGCACATAGCCGATTTTTAATAAATAAATGAATAATTATAATAAATAAGTGATTTATTTTTTGTCTATTAGACTAACTTTAACTTTAGACAAAACAAAGTTTGTCGTGAAAACTAGTTTTAAACATAAAAAAAAACTAGTTTTAAACAAAAATATCTTCACTGCAAACTCTTCTTGTGTATATTTAATCTGTATATCCTCGTCCGACCTACTTCCACGTAGCTTCCGTTCCCATGACTGGTGACTTTCTTTAGGCTCCGTGACACTTTGCCGGCACCTTTAGTGCCGACCTGAAATATTGCGGTTTCTTCTCGACGAGAAACTGTAGTAATTAGTTTAATTTAAACTAGACACTTGCGTTGCTCGGATACCGAACGAACATTTTTCTTCGAATTTAAGTTTAACTTCATATTATTTTAAGCGATTCATCTTAAACTAGTTAAGTAAAATGTATTATTGCTATCTTGAATTAAAGATAGTATGTGCAATAAATTTTTCGAGGCTCAGTGAACGTTTCCAGTAGGATGATGTTGAGCAAGCAGTAGTGGCGAAATGTCGTGAAATATATCACATCTGCCTCTCCCAAAACTATGTAGTATAGCGATCATGACCATTCTGTCAAGAGCGTTCCAGATGAAACGAATTTGACTCGTGCTGCCGCCGACTGCTCATTTAACTCCTTATCCTTAAAAAAGTGCCATCTAGTCCTAAGCTAAGCATAGCTTGGGATTAGATGGCGTTGTGTTTAAGATGTCCGAAATATTTATTTATTTGCCTTCAGGGTTGCAGAGGTACGATGCCAATCACTCCGTCACAAAACAGGTTTTTTTATGGAATAGAGGGCAAACGAGCAGACGAATCGAGTGATGGTAAGCTAGCTACACCCGAGGCATCGCAAGTACGTTGCCGGCCTTTTCAGAAGGACTACGCTTATTTCTTTAAGGTTTGAAGGTCGTATTGGTCCGAGAACACTACAAGCGACTATTCATTGCACAGTTTTTTTGTGTGAGGCAGAAAGTTTCTGGAAAAATGCACAGTTGTGGACTGCCAAACATCTATGCAGGTAAATCCGATTGAACTAGTAGAAATCTTGAAAATATTGAAGGCTAGGAAGATGACTATTAAAAAATATCTGTATATACCAATACTATATATAGTAATATAACTAACACTCGTCTTAATCACACACCAACAGAAATACAAATACTTAAAGCTTGCACGATTGATCTATTCCGACTACACAAGCTTCTTATAAATAGCTTCACTTAACGGTATTAATATTAAAATGAGACAGCTATACACACACCATACACAAACTAAAAAGAGAGGAATATATAATTTAAGTGTTCGCTTTTGATAAGTGACACAAATTTGTTATTTTGACAAGACGAAGAGTGGTATATTTATTTGAAGTATATCCTTAGGGTTGTGATGATATAAATGGCCGTTGATTAATGATTCTGTTAAGAAAACTGGAAATATATAGTGTAAATAACATCGTACGGCTTAGTAATGTGTTCTTTAGAAAAAAAATGTGGGAAGAAATAATGTATGCTTTGCTTTTAAGATTCGAATTTGTCACTGGTATTTGGAATGGTATAAATATAAGATAAAACCGACTTCCATGTGCTTACGTCAAGATGAATCGTTATACTCATTCATTTTTCGTTTCTTTATTTAACACTGTTTAGATCAGAGTTTTAAATTTTAATAGTAACTCTTAAGTTATATAAAAAAGTGTAATAAATAAGCGAAGATCTGAGACAATATTTTTTTTAGTTTACATTAGTATAGGTAAGTAACAGTTACAGAAGAAAGTTTTAAGTAAGAAAGTCGAACGATATAAAGAGTAGAGGGAGACCAAAAAAATGGATGGACTACGTGAAAGAGGATATTACTAGAAAGGGAGTAAATTGATGAGTGATAGAGGAGAATAAAAAACTCTTTTTTAAAAGACCCACATTAGGAATGTACATTCTGTCTCGCGGAGGACTTCTTAACGTACATGAAAAGGATACAAAGTGCAATCATAGTCAGAATTTCAAAACATCAATTTGTGGATCATGCAAAGTGTTATCCCAAGTGAGGTTTGAACCCACAAAACTTGGCGCGGTCGAAAGCGGTGTGGCAACTTAAACTATGCAGTTAAGGCACTGAAGAGAAATAAAGTTGGGAAGAGTAGAGAGATGATGAGTATAAGAGGGATCCCTTGGTGACTGATTCCTTCAGCCAATGACCACCTGCTACCCAAAAACTCAATCGCGTTTCTGCATTATATGCTCCCTTCTGGATCCAGAGGGAAAAGAGTTTGAGCTCCATTAGCCTCGTTTACACAAACTTGCTATCTGTCTGTTTTGTTCCGGCTGATCTCCGGAAATTTGGCTACTTTTTTTAGACCAGCATCGCCTCGCGGTTGTTGCTCCAAAGCTAAAATATTAACTACGAGTAACACTATTGTTCATACATAAATATACATGTGCACTTGAGAAGCATAAAGTTTTATGCACTTTTGGTTCAATTATAAATTAAATACACTAATCATATGTCCAAGATCACCGCAATATGACCAAAACTTCATAAGATTATATAACGCAAAACTTCAGAAATTAATATTTCAACCACATATTGTTAATGTATTTTCTGCCCCATATAACTCTCATAATATCTTAGAAGGTAATAAACTCTAACTTACGCTATCTAACTCGAGAATTATCTCCACAATATAACCCTATAACTTCCTCGCCTATATTGTTATCACCAAACCCCGGAACACCCTTCCATAGAAGCTAATCATTTCATCCTTACAACCACCATTAGCACCGCTAGGATAATTCTAACACGAACACTGACTTTATTAAAACCCATCAGTTCAAATGCCTAAAATAAACACATTTGTAAGATTTACAATCGAAATACCACACGTACATCTATCCTTTTCATACATATGTACTTTAAATGTACCTACTATCTCATTTATACACAAACGATTCGAATTTAATTTGGCTAAAAGCAACAATTTATAATCCTGATAGGGTATGGTATCATAACCTATGATCCGGCAAAGTTAAATTTGCAGTTTGAAGTGTCGTTACCAGTGTTATGGACAAAGAAACTGTACGATATAGTTTAGTTCTAAATTTTCTATTTAAATTGGTTGCTTATAGTGGTGCATGAATGGGCCGGCTTGACCGGAGCGATACCACGGCCTCACAGAAAACCGGTGTGAAATAGCGCTTGCGCTGTGTTTCACCGAGTGAGTGAGGATACCGGAGGCCCATACCCCAACCCCTCCCCCATTCCCTCTCCCCATCCCCCAAAGGTCGGCAACGCACTTGTGACGCTTTTGGCGTTGCGGGTGTTCATGGGCGGCGGTAATCGCTTACCATCAGGTTATGCGTCTGCTCGTTTGCCCCCTATTCAATAAAAAAAAAAGTAAATAAAGATTTTTTCTTTTAAAATCTTTGTATTTCTATTATTTGCAATTTTAACAATTGTATGTGAGTGCAGTAATTTTATTATATTACACGCGTAAATGAAGATTCCCAGGAGCTTGGGGGAAAGCTCGTTCGCATATTATGGCGAGTGTTTCAATTCAGTAATAGCAGTGTTCAGATACTTATGTAATGGAGCGTTATTTTGAATGTGAAACGAAATATTTGAGTGTTTACATATAACCGGTAATTCACCATTTATATAGCTTTTAAGTTATGTATAATACATATGAGTATTTAAGTTGAAACTAGAACCTACGTAATGGTATCTCCTATTTGAAATTGCGATTAATTATTAAAATGAGCGCTACAGAATCATTTATGTGTTTATTTTATGTAACACTAGATTCGCTCCACTGTTAGTGTTGTGTAGGTACAAAAATAACCGTGGGTGATACCGCGGGACGCAGCTAGTTAAGAGTAAACATTATCATTGAATCACTCTACTCATTACTGAAAACTGCATTGAAAACCGATAAGTACTTTAAAAGATGTAAGATAACTAACAGCGGAAGCGTCTTAATTTTATACCGAGTAAAGAAACACAGAGTCAACTGCGTACAAAATAATATATATAAAAATGCCACTAAAAACCTACTAAAGTATTATGATATTCCATATTTAAATTAACTAGAGCCAAATCTTCTCGTTTCATTTCCAGTTAAGCCCCCTGAAACATCACAAAGTCTTACAGACTAGTGTCTGGCGATTGTGGATCACGTGTCCCACATTTGTAAATTTTTTATATCTAGGATCCCGTGTTATATTGCAATTGTACTGCACGGTTAGCTTAGTGCGCGCCACACCGCATTCTACTACGCCAAGTGTTGTAGGTTCAAATCTCACATTTCACAATAACACTGTGTGTTATCCATAAATTTTTGTCCTGAGTCTAGGCTTCTCTGTGTCCGTTTCAGGTATATTTATAAAGTTCCTTGCGACACAGGATGTATATTCCTAATGTTTTTTTATTGTATATGGAGAAAACGAGCAGACGTATCGCCTGATGGTAAGCGATTACCGCTGCCCATGGACACTGGACTAAAATAGCATACAGCATATTATCACCTCAAAAGTGTTTAATAAATTCGTTATAAATGCTTATGAACTCCCAGATAAATATTAACAAGCTATAAATCCTGTTTCAAAATTACTGTTGAACTATTTATTCTCGAGGATTAATAAACAATGACATATGTCAATTAATTCCAACAGCTATTTGGACAGTGCCGACCCTAATTTCCACCGACCCTACCGCCACCCTATTTTTAAAACCCAGCTATTGTCAGACTTAACAAGATTTGAATACGATTACAATGAATAGTCCGCGGACTGAATGCTCGTAACAGAAATACTGAACAATATTCAGGTTTTGTGACTTTTTGCAATATTCTATTGTTGAACAAGTATCTGGCCGTTGGATTTGAATGGAAGTTGTTTTATTCATCATCGAATGGGGGCTTAATGTTTACAAAATCACTCAGTTGTTTCGTTACAACTTTGACTATGAAAACGATAACTTGATGCTGCCGTTGAATCCTAAAATAGGTAAAACTTTTTGGAATATCATAGGAAACAAACGAGTTAATTAGTCTACTAATGGTATGTGACCATCATCGCCAACAGACCCGCAGCTTAATAAATACAACTGTACTTGCAGTTTTTAACGGCCGGATTACGCAGTGGGTTGTGTTCGATTTATCATCATTTAAAAATAATCATTTAATATTTAATCTGTTTTTATGGATAATATGTATGACTTTACCACACGTCGATGTAAATTTAGTATTCATATATCGTCATCCCCTCTACCTCATTTGGTCACACAACACAATTGCCTCGTTGGTCTAGTGGTTAGCGTACGCAACTGCTGATCAAGAGGTGTTAGTTTCGATTTCTGGGTCGAACTGCTGTTTGGTTTTTATTTCACGAAATTTTTAATAGCAGCCCGGAGTATAAGGAAGGTGGCGGTGTTTCCCACCCGTGTATTAAGCAGGAGAGCACGTTTAGCCGTCGGTCCCGATGTCATGAATATCTATGGCAACCATTACTGGGAAGTCAGTGCCCTCAAATATACTGACAACTAGTTCAACCTTCGAATTCAGTTCGCCTTCAATGTTGCGGAGGTCAGATGCCAGTCGCTCTGTGTAAAAACTGATATTCAGATAAAACCGGTTGATCTAGTAGCCAACCCCAAATAATCTTGGGATAAAGGCTAGGAAGAAGAAGATACATCGTTATCACTTTTATCTCAGCCGAAGTATTTATGTATATCATAATATATTAAAAATAAATCACTTTACTATTTCTTGCTTTTTTACCTTTCATGGCTTTCGAGATTATTACTTGAAAAAGAGCCTTTGTTGGTATCTGAAACTATTCCAGTATTCCTAAATATTGACAAAATAATATTATCACGCAATAAATAAAATTTAAATACTACTATAAAGCTCAAATATAATCTTCAAAGAATTATTCAAACGCGTGCAAAATCTAAACCCAAATAAAAATGAAACAATAAAAGTAAAACAAGTAATTATCATTTATTCCATTGGCTTATTAATTTTTATACCTTCGTCCACAACATGGAGTTAACGGTAACGTTTCAACAGCTGGAAACCCCGTTTGAATGTTGATGGCAACCTTGAAATTCATTATATTTTAATATCTTCTTGGTAATTGTTATTATTTGAATTTGTTTCGTTAGGAAGGTATGAATTCAAGGAATTTTTATGCGATTTTTTATTAAATACGCAAAAATATTAATGGAGTAATATAGAGTAATTGAATAGCTTTATAAAAAGCACTATAGATATAGTCAAAGAAACAGTGGGATTTCTTGATGTTGCTGACTTTTCTTGTATCAAATCTGCCTCATTTGGAATTTGTAATATATATTTTTACTGAAAATATAGATTGCTTTAGATAAAAGTTGATCTAAGAAAGTTCAAAATCATGTCCTAACTTTTTATGTAGAATTATTTTTTGTAAGAAAGTCGTCTTTTAAATAAAAGTTTCTTCTGGGTGTCAAATTAATGGCTAAATTTTTCAACAAAACTTAGGGAAAACAAAAACTCCTGTCACCGAGAAAAGCTAATTTTGAATTTACATATGAAATTGATTGTCTAAAAACTTTAGTAATTGTAAATTTTTCAATAAAATATTTTACTGGAAGTATTTCAAATTCAGTCGTCTAATAAAAACCAGAAAGCTATGCTGCTGTGCCACAGCCAAAAAAGGTAGTAGCAACATTCATTTAATATATATATATTAGCTGTTGCCCGCGGCTCCGCCCGCGTTTATGTCGGTTTTTTCGTGTTTTTTCGCGGTCGCGGATATGTGACTGATGGAAAAATTATATAAAAACAATCCTTGATGCGGATTATATATCATTCTAAAATTTCCGCTCGATCGGTGCAGAACTTTTTGAGTTTTTGAAGCGTACACAAACCAACATAACATTTATATATATATATATATATACAGATTACGCACACTCACATAAACAAAAAAAATTGTCTATCTTCAGGTATATAAAGATAAATAATCGTTTTAATCTCTTGGAGAATCACATTGCGTGTTTCCTAAACAACGCGAAAATTGAAGAAGTGACCCGAAAATTACGTACGAGATTCTTCCAACGCCAGCATATTACGAACAGAAATTCCCCGCCAATACTTGGCCGTAATACCAAAACAAAATGGCATTTTATAACGCAATAAAATTACAGAGGTTTCCCATTACACAGCGTTAGTACGCCGAAGCAATTATTTCTAACGGCCGTATTATATTATATTCGAATTTTCAAAAACATATTAGCAAAAGAATTGCTATTTGACACGGGTGTTTTGAATTTGGATGAACTAGTGTTGCCCGCAATGTTTTAAATTTAAAACTGGTATTTTTTCATACGAACATATTTTTTTTACCGTCGATGGAAACGTGCTAGAATGCTATGGTAATAGAGCAAAAATGTTTGTCTTTTTTGCTTAGGCTCTGTAGTGAGTGGCATTTGCATTTTATTTAAAAATATTCGTCAGCGTAATACGAAAATGTTGCTGCGTTGAAAATATACGTACTTTAAAAAAATACTTGTATGTAGATGAGTTTACGTCTGATTTTAAAATATCAGCTTTGGTTTTAAGTATTTTATTACAGGTTTCTCATTTTAAATAAATTAATAATAATCAAAAAAAATGTATTCAAAAATACTATTTGTACAAATATATTTGAAACTGACACAAGAAAACCAAATCTTAGAACAACATTTCGTGGATCAAGAAAAGTGCTGTCCAATCCTGGGATCGAACTCATAACACATGACAATGTATTAAGTGATATGGTGACCACTTAAACCACTAGCAGCGCATTGTTGGATTGTCTACACTCGCAATGAGTATGATGACCACCACTCTCTGTATTCTGTATTCTGGTCACGCTTTCCTTCAAGCCGTATTGAATCATTTTGGCAGGTACATAATGTATTAAAATTTGTTAAGAATTGCTAAACCTAATCTTCTCTTTTTGGCAACCATTTTGACAGTAGCGCAAACAAAACACACGTATCTTTAACCCATACTTTAAGTTTCAAATTTACTACAAGAACACAGACTTAGAAGAACGTTTAGTCTATAATTAAAAAGTTTATCGTCGCAATATTTAACAGGGTGAACAGCCTACGGGCGGAGAACTTTATGGCGAATACAAAGTTTGACGCTGAACAGACCTTGCATCGAAATGTTTAAATGTATTCAAGTCACGCTGAACCATTTTTGTGATATATTTCGTTTCGTGTCATGAATCAATAACTGTTTATAGATAGTTATTGTTGAGCATTTTCTTTTTAAAAGAGGCTACCAATTACTATGGGTTTAACTAGCGTCTAGTTACGTCAGACTGGTTTAAGCATTGAGATGTACCTTTAAAGACGCAAACTTCATTATCATACGCTGCAAAAAATATAACAACTTTGAAGTATGACGATGTAGCTTTAAAACACTTAGACATTTGAAAGTAAATATGTGCATGTCTAACTTACACGTGTTACAATAATAATAATGTTGCTATGATTAGACAAAGACAAAACATAAACATCACATTGCCGGACTAGTGTTAACTACTGAAAATTTACCTATAAAAACCGAGAAAATAACATGTCACTACATCAACTTCGGTTGGCGCGACATTGAACACTAAGCTGACGTTTGCCTCGATTAACAGGAATCTCTTAATTTCAGCCTGTGTATTTTGGTTCGTAATTGATAATTTAGTGTATAATAGATCAATGGGTTTAAGTATTGCCATTTCGATATATATATATATATATAGTTATATATATATAGTTATATGTATATAGTTATATATATATAGTTATATATATCTCGTAAGACTCACTCTGGGAAGAAATGCTGAAACAAACTACAAGCAACTCAAGAGATACAAGTTGCTGACCTTCTTTTGGAGCAGAGAAAGGGGGAGGGTTTAAATTCCTGTAACATCATTCACTTGGGAAAAACCCCGATAGAACTGTAAGACATAAATAATAAAAATAAATAGTAAATGTTAACAAGTTCAAATATTCGGTTAGTAGATGCGTATTATGGCATATATCGTGTATTTCCTTGGCTCGACTGGTGACTATTACGTACAGATAAAGCTTTGCTGTATTCTCTATTGTTTGTATAGTGCTTTCAGGAATTCAGACCGGGTCTCATAATGACTTTCAACGCGAATATTCGAAATGACCAAATTTCTACTTCATCTTTTGAATAATTATCAATTCACCGTTGTGTGCTTTTGTGACCATTAAATAGGCAATAGTACTCATTTGTTATGGTGTTCTCTTTATTAATTTGCCACAAATATCACAATCGAGAAAAACTGAACCACACGAAATGAAAAACTTTTGATAAAATTTATTTACACCTCGTTCATTAAAATCAGTTCAGTTATTTAGGCGCTATTTTGGAACATACATACATAATATTCCAAAGGTATTACCTTCCCTTCTAGGTTTACTTTCGTAAGGACAAAAATGTCCTATTGACTACTAACAAATTCTGTGGCATTACCTTTTTCAAATAAGAAAAGACACCAAAAAACAGGAATTTATTTCAAGTTCTGAATTTGTAAACGCCAATTAGCTTATCATCGAGCACTTAAAGACTACTTCACTCAAAAACGTCGTGAAACCTCGTTTTGTCGATACCACTTTCAAATGACAAGAGGCTTGAAAACATCTTATAATTAAGTGACTTTCGAGTATTTGGCCGTTAGAATAATAAATGTCTAAAAAAATATCGGTATACAGTTTACGATGGCGGGAAAAAAAGTAATTGAAACACGCGAAAAACTCTTAACAATCTACATAAAATAAAAAAGGGAAAATGATCAAACGATGTTCGCAATCATCGCTCGACGTCTCGACCGAAGTCCAAGATTTGAACACATCAAACCGAAACGCATCGTAATAAAAACGAACATTAAAAGCAATAAAACAGAACAGTAACACCGTATCATCTACACAAAGTAACGGAAGAAAGTAAAGCTTTATTATAAAAGCAATAAGGTCGACTTTCTGTGTCATCAAAGTGAGCAATGGCAAATAAAATAGCATTGTAATATAACAAATAAAGCCGCCATCTTGAATTTTTATGCGAAGGTATAAAGCATCTCTTAATGGCTTGTGTTTCCCTAGTACTTTTATGACACAATAGATTTTACTACAACTGAACAAGAATTGATTTGGACACATATTTTAAGAGCGAGAATTAAAACTTTCAGGATTTATTTATATTATGAGCTATGGAATTGTTTATTTCCTTGTTTTTTTAAGCATTTGAAATTAACAAGAACAAACGAGATTGCGATAAAACTTATGTCTTTTCAACCATCGATTCTCAGGAGTTTACTTTTAGTGTCGAGTCTTTTTAGGACGTCCTTTCCATATTTCATGTGGTGGTAGATAAAAATACATAGTGTCAGCATCCGTATTCATCCCGTCTCTGCCGTGTCTGTGGGTGTTATAAGAGTTGAATAAAACTAAACTTAACACAAGGAAAATTTTGAATAAACCAATCTGGCCATATTGATTCTCTACTTATTTAACTTTCATGGTGATATCCGTTGGTTGAATATATAAATATAATTGTAAGAGTACAAGAAATTAAATGCAGTTATGAACAACCAAAAACCACTTCTTGAGTTGCTGTTTTATGTAAAGTACACTAATAGTCATAGTTCTTGTTGTATATCGGGATTTTTTCATGATATATTTCTTAAAAATATTAGGATATCTTCTATTTCTCGGTTACGGACAGACTGGCGAATAAGTCCAGGCTGAACAACCAAAAGAGTAGGGATACTTAAGGTCCGGCAATGCACTTGTGACTCTTGAGTTACAGTTGCAGGAAGACAATCAGCGATAGTTACTACCTACTATGAGATTCGACAACTCCTTTGTCGTTTACCAACTAGAATTATTGTCGTCGTATTATCGTCTCAATTCACCTTTAACCACAGCCAAAGCTATCTGCGTACATTATAAGTAATAATTACATAAAGTATCTCATAAAGTAGTGAATTTAAGTGAAAACCCCAAGTTTACTTTGTTATTCGTAGATATTCTCCCATAAAAAACTTTGTCACAAACCCCATAAACAGACGCAGCTCATGAAAAGAAAACCAAAAAATGTGTGAAAGGACTTCACAAGTTGTTAAAAACACGAACAAAAAAAATCATAGGAAAGTTTCTTTAAGGCAGTGCCACACTGTTTCGGATCGTCAATGGAGCTCTTAATATAAGGTTGTTGGTTTATTACTTTTCTGCAAGTTATAGCTTGCGTAATGACGCGTAAAGTTACGTGACTGCCGTAAATCATATCTGTATTCCAATTGTACCTCTATTGTGTAAGATACTGAGGTTATTTTTGATTGTGACCACCAATGAAATAGGGACGGGCAGTTTTCGATATCTGAATTTTATGTTTAGTGTCCAAATTATTCGAATACGCGGCAGGATATTTGATCTATTTGATATATTTCAGATTTTTAATATTTGTATATAATCAATCCTTTTAATTTGAACTGAAAATCTTTTTAATTTGCCAGAATTAATTTAAAATAGAATTTATTTTATAACATTTTCATTTTCAAAGTAGTAAAATTTCTTTAGTACGGTACTGTATATTTTAATCTAATTTATGGAAGAAATAAAATTGCTGTTTAATTTTATATACCTATTAAAATATATTACATGATTGTATCGTATATTTGTGCTTAATACAGAGCTATAGTTTAGCTATTTTACCCTTGACACACTTCGTTGAGTGAAGGGGTAGCATTCGAAACATATCGAGTTCGAAACTACTTGACCGGCTTTATCTTGCACCTTTAGTAATCTTACACCTATGGGTTAGAGCACAAAGAGGTTTGAGATCTCCTTGAATACCACAGCAATATTATATTTCTACTTCTGAACGTGTTTTGAATAGAGAGTAGGAAGTACTTAAGTAGATGATATAATTAATTAATTAATCTAAATTTAAAGTCATCATGATTCAGTCGAAAGACATTGAACTACCTACCTACCTGATAGTCCTACCTACAAGGCTATGCTCGGTTCGACTTTGCAGCGGCGTCAGACTACCCGGACGTACTTTAAAGTAATTATTTCATAGTATTCATTTTATAGAACACATTCTAAAAATAATTGACATTTAACCACAAAGGTCTTAGTCATTAAACATATTCTAGGCAGTTGAAAGAAAGAAAGAAAAACGTTTATTCTGACGAACATAGGACAGTGTATGGTTTTGAACAGAGTTAAGGTTATAGGATGTAAGCAGTTTTAATATTCTGTGTAATGCCAGAAAAGGCGCCTATCTCAGCATATTGCTGCAGTCAGAGTGACTGCAGCGCTGGTCTTACGATACAGTAACAGTACAGCTGCGTGGTTGTTTTCTTGTAATCTTGGTTCAGGATAAATGGAAACTAATTAAGGATCTAAATTTAACTGTCGCTTTTAGAGTTCCGTATCACTTTATTGTTCGTCTCTTTGTCAAGACCCTTTTTATCAGGTACGCGTAAAGGAATTAAGCTGAAATTCATTTCCAATACTCAAGTTTACTGTCCCTTAAAACTGTAAGAAAATCAAACTTCTAAGAAAAGATACAGTCGTTTATTCAAATTTTCGACCTCGCAAGGGAATCAAAACCTAAATAGTACTTCCTTTGAACTCAGAATCTTGAAATTTGGTACGAAGCAATATCTTACAGCACAGATAAATAAAAATTGCGAAAAGCGTACATTTTTGGTTACATCAAATAATATATCTATAGTAGTAGTAAGGAACCCTCGGTGCGCGAGTCCGACTCGCACTTGACCGGTTTTTTTAGTTTACGAATAGTGCTTTCTTGAAACAAAGCTTTTCTATTGTATATATATATGCTTATACATGCAAAGTTTTACTCTGCTTTATGAAAAGCATGCGCAGAATCGAATGCTGTAATGCAACAATGCGACATATTAACTCACACTATGATGACCTACTGAGATGCTTGTGCATATGACAAACGTCATAAAAAATATATTTAAATAATATATACAGAGCCAGAAAATCGTTATCTATCGTGCATGATTGCACCGCGGGTACAAATATATTCGAATATTTCCGACCATAAAACATATTTGTAACCCTACATCACTAGCTACAAATACATAGCAGCGCTCAAATAAGCCGTGTACAGCGTTCGATATGTTTTATACCTACAGTAAATTGAGCGAAAATTTCAAGAAAACTCTTATAGCAATACTCGGAAAGTATTTCATGGAACTAAGTGAAACTTACATACATATGTGTTGATAAGTTATTATTATTGCATGACTTATAACACAACCAAACTGATAATTAGTAAATATTTTATTATATTTCATTTATACTTTATCCATACCTATATTTTAATGCGAAAGTAACTCAGTCTGTCTGTCCTGCTTTCACGTCCAAACCGCTGCACCGCTTTCAATGAAATTTGTCATGGAGATACTTTGATTCTTTAGGAAGGACATAGGGTACTCTTTGCTGCGATAAATCCTACTAATTATACTAATATTATAAACGCGAAAGTTTGTATGTAAGAGAGTATGTTTGTTGCTCTTTCACGCAGAAACTACTGAATGTATTTTGATGAAACTTTATAATAATATAGCTTATACATTATAATAACATAAAGGCTACAATTTATAAAGATATTTATTGTCGTACAGCGTATTCAGCTAGTATTATATAACTTTGTCTTTTATATCATACCAGCTGCCCTGACCAACTTCATTATGACAAAATAGTTTTTGCTTGTCCAGTAGAAAAAATAAATTAGTGTTGATTTTACTATTTTTCTTGTACTTTTTACGGAGCCTTAACGAAAATATTAAAAAATCAAAATAAACTTATCGGTGGAACGATTCTTCAGTTTTACGTTTAGCAACACACTTGGCGTTAAAAATAACTATATATCGTTTTCATTCTTTTACACCATCATTTAATAACGTAGGTACATTAGCGTAGACCGAAACTTATGACAAACTACAATTACATTCAGAACAGAAGGACCAAAAGTGCAGTGAAACAATATTTAGTTCCTCCGTACTAGAATAAGTAAACATTTGGATGACTGAACTTTTTCACATTCACTTGAAGATAGTAAATCGTTTTATAGAAAATGTAATCTCTAAGTGAATGAAGGCAATCATTTAGAATGTTTTAAGCAAGTTAGTGATAATTCTGACTGAACTGTGACAAATTGACCGTCAGGCTTTAATTACACAGTGAGCTCTAAGTGCTCTTATTGGCAGATACATAAAATCTGACTCTCTCATAATGATACATAAGCATTCACATTGAAAAAAAAAACTGAACGGGCATACGCTGAGCGTAAAAGTTTAAAAAAAATTGAATAAAATAGAAATGAAATGTAAATATTATTTTGTAATTAATAAATGTTGACGGACTTAAAAAAAAGACACCTATGTGGTTTGTTTCGGCATTTCTTCCCAAAATGAGTCCTAGGAAATGCTGGCCTTTTTAGTTGTCAAGTCCAACGTGTAAAAATATCTGTAAAGATTTACTTACAAATAAACATAATTTATCATTTAATAAGTATTAACAAACTAGTTTACTCTGCAACGTTTTGCAGGGCCAAATTGATATCGCATTTATGGATAATAAAATAAAATAGTAGACCATAACTTCATTTCTAAGAAGAGACCTACATCTAGCAATAGACTGTTAATGTGATGTGTAGTGATGTGACCAACAAAATAGATTAAAAGAATCCTTGAAGCAGTCAGCAGTCTAAACAGTCATATTCCAAGGCGTATCGTGTCAAAATTTGAACTCCATCATGTTGAACTTTTTGAGTTTTTAAAATGTACACAAACTTATTTAATATTTATATTTATATAAACATAAAAATATGAATAAATTGAAGTATTGATTCCGTTCAGATAGTTCACTAAAAACTTATTTTAACAAAACCAAATAAAACTATGCAATCTCGGCACAAGATGAAATCTAACTTAGCACAAATTGTGCTCAGCTCCTGTCAAAGGGGAAAGTTTGCAGAGCTCAAACCAGCTGATGTTTTGAAATCAGCTCAATTTAGTTATATGACTTTAAAACTTTACACTTTGAAAAATATGTTGACCTTATACACAATGTTTCAAATTTTTATGCATTAAATACTGATGAGAGTAACTACAGCCAAGCTAAAATCATCTTAAGCATTTGAAGCCAAGTATCAAACTATATGGCTTGTATTATAAGACGCCTATGTCCAACAATGAACTGAGATGGCCTGATAATAATAAATGTGATTATATATATTAGCTTCACTTGGCATTATTATCCCAAACTAGGTAAAACCTGTGCTATGGTTACCAGACAGTTAATTAACATGCAACCAGACACAGAACAGATGATCGGCATCAATAATCACTCAAACATTTTAACTTTTTATTCTTTATAGAAACCGAGCTCACGATTCCCCTAAATTATGGCGATCACTTAAAAGCTTAATAAGACTCTTGTCCTTTTTTTTAAATGTATATTAACTTTATAGTGCAAGTTATCAGTGCCTGGATTTTCATGATTGCATATATTTTAGAATAAAATGTCTCTGCATTTCTTCAATCAAGTTCTTTGCATGTTTTTAAACTATCGTACTTCACTTCACTTCACGTACACATTCGTACTTCAGGGATCTGTTGTTTGGCCTCACAGATAAACTTTTTATGGCTTAGAGGGAAACGATACACCCGCCACCTGGTGGTAAGTAACTACAACCGTTCATGGAGACTTCTGCAACTGGAGAGTCACAGTGTTTTGTTGCCTTTCGAGTTTTTCTCCTGAAATTTGAGCATCAGAGTTGTCATTAAAAGCCTCCTCTACAAGCGTTAAACATAGGATTCTGCTTAGAATGGAGTTTCAGACCCACTTCACTCAAAACAACATGACAACTGCTTAAAATCGTTTTCTGTAAACGTGGACATCACTTCGGTCAAGAACATGTGTGGCGACTTCCACATACAGTACAAACATAAACACACTACAGGCTATTTCCTAAAGATACATAAAACTACGGAGTAACTACTAATCCTGAATCGCGATATAGAAGTTCTTGCTAGCATATATACAATATACCAATATCAACACATGTGTACTCACTGAAGCTCTCCCACATATAATCCAATGGTAACATAAAGTTTCAGTTTAATTTTAACGTAAATTTTATCTCATTAGTTCTAGTACCCACGTTATTAAACGCTCTCATAAACTTTAACATCCTTCATAAAATATTAAAGTAATGAATTGAATACAAAGTACCTAGGGGTTCGATAACTTTGTATTAGGTATTCCCAATAAGTGAGGTATAAAAACTTAACGCTCAAAGTCCAATGTACGGTATGTAATGTAATGTTGCTCGCCAGTCGTAAAAACATGTATAAATGTTACACAGTTGCGTGTTCAACTTAGTAACTTAGGTACGAGCTTAGATCGGTAGAACTTACATAAAGTATTACTCAAAGGCGTGGTCATACTTTTCATATTGTGTTTGATAGGTACATGAGTCTCCAAACGTTTTTACCTGTGTTTTAAGTGTATATTATTAACTATAAACTTAGTTGTAATATGTGAAATCGATATTCACCATTTGTAATGTATTCATGACGTTTTTTTTTATGATCCCGTTGTGTCCTACTGCTGGGCAAAGGCCTCCCCTGCAATAAGTCACTTCTCTCTATTTAAAGCCAATTCCGGCCAGTCTCTGCGATAGGCGTCAAGATCGTCGCGCCATCTTTTACGGGGTCTGCCTCGTCGTCGGCGTCCACCCTGAGGCACCCAGCATACGACCTTTGCCCACCGGTCCGGATTCATCCGACATACGTGTCCGGCCTGATCCCATTTCAATCTGGCAGTCTTCTTGCCCACATCCGCGACTTTAGTTTTGAATCGCAGCTCTGTGTTTTAAATACGATCCTGTCGCTTCACACCCAACATGCTACGTTTTAATAGGCCGTTATAGTGTGGGTCACCATGCTGCATTGTTGCAATGTCTGCATTCGCAATGAGTATGGTGACCACTACTCTTGGATTCTGTTCAAGCTTTCCATCAAGCTAAGTAGTCACTTTGGCAGGCTCATATATTTACATTTACGAATAGACTAACAGTGTGTGAAATCTATAGATATAATACAGACGAATACACTTAGAGTAACGAGTGCTTTTTTTCGATTTTCCTTCACTTAGAATACTTCTCTTATAGTTTTGTTACAATAGGTAAGAGCCACTTTCCTACTTACGTGACAACGACCGATATTTTCAAGAGAAGTTCACGCAGTAAAAGGTTTACCTGTAACGAGAAACACAACTTTAGAATCATTCAATGATTTTATGTACGTTACAAGAATTAATATTATGCAGATGCATGATCTGGTCCAATGATACAGAAGCATTTCAATAAACCGAAATTGAATGGGTTACTATGCTACGTTATCCGCCTTCGAAATGAGTTTAGTGACCACCACTCTTGGATTCTGCTCATGCTTCCCATCAGGCAAAAAAAACATAAAATCACTTTGTCAAATTTTAAATTCTTGTTTTTCGAAAGTAAATCTAGTGGGTTGCTGGTTTTCAATATTAGTTCGAGAAAGTTATTTTCTTGAAGGTTATGCTGGTCTGAAAGTACTACAATTAATATTAAATATGAAGCTTAGATCAGAATTCATTAATGATTATATTAAAAATACGATTTGACAGACGATAAAAAAAGACATTTGAATGCGGCTCCACCCGCAGATATGTCATATAATGTCAAATAAATAATAATAAATATTTTAGACATCTAAAACACAACGCCATCTAGTCTCAAGCTAAGCAGAGCTTGTGTTATGGGTACTAGACAATTGATACAAATTAACTTTTTTTTGTAAATACGTAAAACGTAAGTACATATTACACATAGAAAACACCCAAACTCTGAAACAACACCTCCGGTGTTGCGGATGTCCATGGGCGGCGGTAATCGCTTACCATCAGGCGATACGTCTGCTCGTTTGCTCCATATATAATAAAAAAAAAAAAAACAAACATTTCCTGATCATACAAACATTTGATCAGAACCAGGAATCGAACCCACCAAAGCACAGCAGTCGCATACGCTACTACTAAACCACCGAAACAGTTATCGCGGTAAATAGTAGTTCATGTCTTTTCTCAGGAATCATGGTATCTCTATACCAATTTGCATAGAAATCGGTGCAGTGGTTTAGTCGTGAAAGTGTACCAGACGGACAGATAGAGTTACTTTCGAATTTATAATATTCGTATTGATATGGATGATTACTATTATTGTACTATTATTGTATGTGACTTTTTATTTGGTCCTTTTAATCTCTACTCTGAACATATTTATTTAGTAAAGATGAAAATTACGATATATTCAATATACATTACGTGAATACAACGCAAATCACTTCAATAGATTAAAGGTGAATGCGTAATGGAGTGTAAACTTCACTCATCTCACACTTTGCTGACAATTTAAAAAGAATTGCGTCGTCCCGCCTTGAATATTACGAGTCTTGTATAAATTGTTCATTCGTAAATCGTCAGTAATAACTCTGAGATCTCCCATCTGAATTTAAATGCAACATTTACATTTGAATTAAAAGTGAAAATGTTTTCATTCCTACTGCTCATTTGTCTCATTCATTCGTTAGAATGTGAACTGGCGTTTTTATTCATGATTATTCTTTTTATCGGTATTACCGAATAACATTATATTTTAAAAGTCTGACAATGTACGGATTTCCATCAAAAGTTCAGTCAAGATATCGATTATGGAAGAAAAAAGAGAAATTAATTAATAAAAAAAGAAAAGAAATAATTCCTTCGGATCCATCCTGCTTCTTAGTGGTGCGATTCTACTAAAAACTACCCTACCAGTGCATAGAGCCAGCCTGAGGCGCCATATTCTGGGAAGACTCGGACCATGTTATTTCAGGTCGCCTTTTCAGCTTCTGTCTCGGGAAAACACTTTCCCCCTCATTCGCGACGAAGCGGTCTGATATCCAAATTATACCTAGGTACATGGCTACTGATCTTACTCAACTCATAATATATGTCTTGCGTGGATATCGAACCCACGAGGTAGTTACTAAGCACCAGGTGACCAGTCGAATCATGAAAAACCGATATAAGTCAATAAATTTGCAGTGTTTGTTTATTATTTTACAATAACAGCTTTTCACTTAATTCACATTAACCTAGGTATGTTTGGTACTTATACAAAAAAATAATGTTTTTCTTATTTTTGCCTGTCTGTCTGTTTGTTTGTTCCAGGTAATTTCTGGAAGGGCTGTACCGATTTTGCAGATAGCTAAGGATATAAGGAGTAACTTAGGCTATTTTTTTTAGGACTAGCTTCGCCCCGTGGCATTTTGGAATGCCTTGGAGTAGATCAGTGTGCAGCAATCTGTGAAATTAATGCATATTTAAATTTAAGTAATAAAATAATAATATGTACCTACTTAACGAGACTAAACGCTACGGTTAGACCAGTTCTACATAATCTATATCGTCGTACGCGAAAGTTTTCAAAAGTTTTAAAATAAGACGCTTCTTTAGTTATTATCTAGTTTAAGAATTGAGAAATGTTAATTGCGATAGAGAGTCATTTTAGTTTTAACTTTTATAGGGTTTCCTAGCTTTTATATTTTATGGGGTATGTAACTCCGTTATCCTCACTCACTCGGTGAAACACAGCGCAAGCGCTATTTTACACCGGTTTTCTATGAGGTCGTGATATCACTCCGGTCGAACAGACCCATGTTTGTTTTTATCCGACTTTTCGAATGCATTGATTTTAGAAGTAATTAACTACTTCCGACCCTCCGTCCCTGTACAAATGTTTCCGTTGTAAATACAGAGCTTATGCCTTTCTCTGATGATTAAACTAACCAGGGGACTGGTTATTGAGACCAGAGGCAAAAGACCTGACGTCAAAATCAAATATTCGGATTGAGCTAATCCGTTTGTCTCGGTTATGATGACGACCCCTGGGGCTTTTCACAAAAAATTGCTTTATTTTTTGTTGTTCAATCAAGTTTAATCAAGAATATTTATAGCTGTTCAAATAATGCAAAATTCATAATCATAATAAAGATATACAAACTTTATTGTAATTGTTAGTCACTAACTGCCAACAAATTACATACCATAAAAAAAGATACAGGCTGGTATTGAGAAGACATATTTTTAACTTCAGATTTTTTAAATATGAAATAAAAGATTTCACGACACCATTAAAGCGTTTTACAACAGATTTATAGGCGATCAATCTTCTAGAAAGGCCTAACAGACGGTCTGAAACGTTTTGTTCACAAAGCCTCTCGATCACGAAAATTTTAGTTATAAGCGTTTTTTGTAAACGATATTGATTGATTGACTCAAATAAACGATGAGTGGGCCACCTTTTATGACAAGTTATTATATAATAATTTTGTGATGCCTGTATTATATTATATATTATAATAATTGCTGTGTTTAATGAATATCTTTATGATTTTGACGATCTTTATGAAGTCTTTTATTTGATGGGCTTGTTGGTCTGGAGCTTGTGACCCTGACTACTAAGCGAAGTGGTTCTTTTGGTTTCCAAAACTCTTCTCAAAAGTTGGCTTTACTCTGCCTGATAGAAAGAATGAGCAGAATCCAAGAGTAGTAGTCAACACTGCAGCATGGTGACCCACGCTATGGCGGCTTATTGAGATGCTTCTGTATCAGTGGGCGTCTGGTCTTACACTCACCAACAAAACGACGCAATTGTGACGCCTCTGGTGTTGCGGATGTTCATGGGCGGTGGTAATCACTTATCATCAGGCGATATGTCTGCTCATTTGCCCGCTATAGCATAAAACAAAAAAAAATCAGGGTCAGTCTCCTGTAAGAGGGTTGTTACAAACCCCGTCGAGCATACATTTTTTTTTCCAAAACCAGCGTGACATGGAGTAATAATAGCAGTACATTCAATTTCAAAGAGATTAAAGAATAACTTATTATTAAAAAAACAGGCTGGTTAAAATATGTAGTTCTTAATTATTATGATTTCGTAAACTCAATATGACTTATTACGATTAAAATTTATCCAACGACACATCTCAAGGCACAATTAATAATTGTTTTAGGTTAAGGAAAGAACTTCAAACACATGGAAACCAAATATCTCTAAAACGATTTTTAGCCATATAATGCGGAACCCTATAATATATCAAATTAAATGCTAACTGTATCCCATTTATGATATAATTGAAAATAATAAGATGATTGAAATGCTCGCGCATATTCCCCTATCATTCAAACTCTACCTTGCATGAAATAAGAGTTTCGCTAAGAGATGCTCACAGTGCTTATAAAAACATTTAATTCCGACATTCTGGAGAGTCGTGGAGCGGTGTAGAGCCTCTCGTCACGTTCACTCTACGTAGAGTGTGTTTTGTAAATATATTTATATTGGTTTTGATATCACTAGGACTTTATTTAAGAAATAGGGTTACAAACGAAGAGTGTTGTCATCTTATAGTAGCTTTTGATGTCCATGGACATCGGTAACTAAGTCATATGGGAGTTGACGTTTTTCGATTCCTCCCACAGAATCTAATCATTTAATAAAAGACGATATTGTAAAATAACAAACAAAATAAGCACTTTTTTTCGAAGCTGGTTAAAATAAGTAACGTCTTCGTTAATGAAAAGAAAACAGACACTTGTTAATAAATAAAACCACTAAAGATCACCAGATGCGAGAAGCATTACCGTATAATCTCGTAAGCACTTAAGTTTTAACACTTCTCATAAACATTAACCCTAAAATGCCATATGTTCACAAGTGTCATGAATATAAAACCCGCACACGCGCTTGAAAAACATGTCAAAATCATACCCTTCAGTTCGCTCCGGCCACTGAAAACATTCCGCTATAGAATTTTCAATTAAACCCATGAATCTTTACCACAAAACACATGGGGATCGCTGTTAAATATTCCATGGAGACGGCAAAGGAATATTCATACTGTGCTGTTAGTTTGCTGCAAACTTTAGACTCGGTAAATCATATAAGATTGCATAAGACTGCCCCATTTCTTGTAGTGGTTATTTTTATTAAATATACTATCTTACAATTATGATGCAATTTATTAATATCTATCTAATTTAGATAATAATAAATCCAACGAATGAAACTGTTTTTGTTACTTTTAAGTTGCTCACAAACAGACCAACTTTAACTAAGTTTCCATTACAATCTTAATGAATGCCATGAATATAGAAATTAAACATTGGATATTAATTCAATCTAATATAATAAATTCAAAATTAACTCTATCTGTTTTTATGTGACTGCATCTAGACGATGGGGATTGAGTATCCGTACAATTATGCACTTATAATATAGTACATATTACTAAAAAAACTATTAATTTAGAAAAAAAACACTTTACAACTAATTAAGAAATCATTTTTAAACTTTTAAACGAAAGTACAACAAAAACTTATTAAAGTGAACTGAATAGAAACTTTTTGATTTTCTTTTAAAAATATTGGCATGGGGGGCTTTTATACTTGAGGAAGGTTTTAAGTTACTCTTAACCGCGATAACTGGCAAAAATCTAGTAATATAATACCCAACTGCAGACTAAAATTGTATGTTATGAAACAAAGTTGTAATGGTCATAATGAAAGAAAAGTATCTAATAAAAACAAAAAGCAGACATATTGTTTACACAAATTCAAGTTTCAGGTAGCAAACTTTTTGCCAAATTAGACCTTTTCCTAAGTGGTGGTCATTTCGACCGACGCTTTTTGCTTTATTTTTCAAGAGAAGGGTTAATGAGAAGCTATTATGTGGAGGTTCTATTTACAGGGTCCTGTTGTAATGACAGTATTGTGTTTGATATAGGACTTGAATACTTTAATGTGTCTGAGGGGTTAAATCAATTATTATATTTTTGTGATGTTTATATTAATTTTGAAGGATTGTTTGTTGACTTTTTAGAATTGTTTGTGTGTATTGTATGTACGTATGTATACTTACTTACAATGGAGACCAACCAATCACTGGTTTACTCTTTGTTCCCTTATTCTCATAAGCCGATGGGATGGCTATCTGACGTAACCGCGGAGAAATCAGGCTCCAGACCGATAATTTTACTTGCTCTCCAAGATACGGAAGTTAGGTTAAGACCCTAACTTCCAAACTCTTGAATTTTATTAAGCAATTCTATAAACAGAAAACTAAATGACTATGACATGTGAATCGGATCCGAAAACTCTTGATCTGCAGTCACACACACTAACCGCATGACCAACGAGGCTTCTGGATATATACGAGTATTTATATTTATATATAACTATGGATATATATAATTGACTGCCTCGGTGGCGTAGTGGTAGCGTATGCGACTGCTAAGCTTGAGTTCTCGGGTTCGATTCCCGGGTCGGACCAAATGTTTGTATGATCTGCAAATATTTATTTCGGAGTTTGGGTGTTTTCTATGTACGAGTATAATATGTATGTATTTACAAAAAAAAAAGGTATATAAGTATTTATATCAGTTGTCTAGTAACCCATAACACAAGCTCTGCTTAACTTGGGACTAGATGGCGTTGTGTGTTAGATGTCCGCAATATTTATTTATTATTATGTTTATCAGTGCTCTGCTTATCATAGAACTGGTTCAATTTAGTTTTTAGTGAGATGACCGTATTAAAGCTGTCCCAAATTACAGTTTGTTTGCTTGAACGCGCTAATCTTAGGAACTACTAGTCCGATTTGAAACACTATTTCAGTGTTACATAGCCCATTTATCGAGGAAGGCTATAGGCTAAATATCACGCTAAGACCAATAGGAGCAGAGCACCAATGAAGAATGATAAAAAAACAGGACAAAATTATTAGGCTACGGGCAATAAAAGAGGTAAACGAAGTTGCGTGGGTCATATAGTTTCGAGATAAGTTTCATGATGATGGAAATACTCATTTTAAATGTATAAAATTGACATATAGACACATTCATACTTAAAAATTAGTTGTAGGTACTCTGCAATTCCACCACTTTTGGAACGAAGTTCCTTATGGCGCGTTATGTAAGGGGGCTAGACGGAAAAATTGTCACGACACAATTTGTTGACACGACACAATTTGTTGTCACGACACAATTTGTTGTCACGACATGACGACGACACACACAGATATTTTCGTTTCGTCTTTCAATTTCGAACTTCGTTCCATCCGGGTGTCCCTTGACACCTCTCAAGTTTTTTTTAATTTGTTTTTTCTTATTTTTCAAGATTTATGAGAGTAAAGAATATTCATATTAATAACTAAAAACCTTGATTCGTTGAAGAACATTTGAAGCGCTTACGTATTTTTACTAATCAAAATTGTATTTCAAATAACAACTTTATTATTTTAAAACCTAATCATATCTCACAGCGATTCTGTGTAAAATAACGTATTTTGTGAAATTACAAAATTCTAGTTTTATTAGTAGGTACTTTAGCTTAGTCAGAATTAATTTATTTTCTATGAATTTTAATAAGTTTCATTTTCTAAAAAAATATAAAATCTTAACATATAACGCTTTTTTTAGAAGCCTTCGGCGTATTTAGACTCAAGAGAATATAAATATGAGATCGGGCATATAATATTTACACAAATAAATAAAATTTAAGTATCTGTCTGTAGTATAAAATTAACAAATTTTCATTTAAAAGTATTGGTACTCAATTTTGCAATTTAAATATGTTTGTCTATTTGTTCCGCGTAATCTCTGGAACAGCTGGACTAATTTTAACGGGACTTTTACTGGCAGATAACTGATGACATAAAAAGTAACATAGGCTATATTTTTTTAGTTTAGCCTGCGGGCTTTAGCGAGTACACAATATTCAACTTTTCAAACTCCCGAGTGCCATGACTCGGTGTGTTCGTGGGTTACTGTTGTTGATCCTTGTATACGAGAGTTACAATGGTGGGGGCGTGAAGGGATTAGTCCCATATACATTTATACCTACATTACATACAGACTGCCTCGGTAGCGTAGTGGTAGCGAATGCGACTGCTAAGATTGAGGTCTTGGGTTCGATTCCCGGGTCGGATCATATGTTTGTATGATTTGCTTATATTTGTTTCGGAGTTTTGGTTTTTTCTATGTATAATATGTATGTATTTACAAAAAAAAAGTATGTGTAAGTATTTATATCAGTTGTCTAGTACCCATAACACAAGCTCTACTTAGTTTGGGACTAGATGGCGTTGTGTGTTAGGTGTCCGGAATATTTATTTATTTATTATTTAAAAGTCTTGGGTTCAACTAGTACATAATATTCATATTATTCAACTTCTCCAACTCCCGAGTTCCATGACTCGGTGTGTTCGTGGGTTACTGTTGTTGATCCTCGTGTACGGGAGTTACAATGGCAGGGGCGTGAACGGGATTAGTCCCATATACATTTATTACTAAATAAAAAAAATGTACCTGAGGCTAGATAAATAAATGTCAAAAATATTCGTTTTCATTTAGAAATATATAACTACACTAACTGACCCACGCAACCTCGTTTGCGTCTTATATTGCCCGTAGCGTAAAAATTTTCCCCCGTTTTTGAAACATTCTTCATTGGTGCTCCGCTCCTATTAGTAGTAGCGTGATGATATATAGCCTATAGCCTTCCTCAATAAATGGACTATCAAACACTGAAATTATTTTACATATCGGACCAGCAGTTCCTGAGGTTAGCGCATTCAAACAATCAAACAAACTCTTCAGCTTTATTATTAATATGGATTCACTTCAGGCTGTTAGAGATCAGAGTGGGAGATGAAACAAGTTACAATTTTTATTTTATGAATGTAAAGAATAGACCTTTTTCGTCATTTTTATACTCGTATCTACCTAATCCTTTCATACCAATACACACCAATCAACACCATCGTGCCCTACCACAATAATTATTTTCCATTCAAAACAACACAAAACTCTTCACAAACTACCCTCACCAAACACAAAACAATACTATTGTAAAAGAAAAGCTAAAAATATCAAATCGGGGTTGCCAAATGATCGAGGCTCCCCCTGAATGCCTCAAGTGTTGGGGTGAATGGGCGTAAAGGGGGGGTGAAATGAGCTCATTTTCAACCCCCCACTTATAACGATGGCTTTTGACGGATAATTTTTTAATTTTCGTGTTTTAGATTTGGGGGGTTCGTTTTGTGAATACGTTATTTTTTTCAATTTGTGAATTGGCTGGTATCAGCCCATTTTAGGACAATTTTCCACGGCAACGCGTTTGCTTGAAATGATTTATGAAGGCTGTTTCAAATTTAATATTTGATTCGTTCATAAATCAATCGCGTGTTTTACTTTTAACTTGAAATACTACGAATTAATCAAAAGTTTTGCATAGTTTTAGGGTTGTCAATTTATTTAATAGGTTTAGTAATACAATAGATTTGTTGTCAAATGTTTTAACTTTAACCACTATACACTAAGTTCCATACCCTAGCTGAGTTTCGTACTCGTACCTTTATATTCGTCTTGATTATTAGTGACGGTAGATGTATAAAAATGAAACTGGTTTATAAATTGAAAGTAGTAGTTTTTAAATAGTCAAAGTATTAGTTTGTTTTGATAATTAGCTTGTGATTGTGTAATAATGATTTCTGTGATCTGACATCTAACATACAACGCCATCTAGTCCCAAACTAAGCAGAGCTTGTATTATGGGTACCAGAAAACTGAAAAATACACATCAATTTTTTTAAAAATACATACATATATTATACATTTGGGTGGACGATATCATAAAAGTAGCAAGTACTCAATGGTCACGAGTGGCAGAGAATAAAGAGCACTGGTCATCTCTGGAGGAGGCCTTTACCTTTCATGGAGAGGGTTCTTGCTAACAAAACTATTATTTAATAATAATAATAAACTACATCTAATTAATAGAATCAACATCTATTACAATTCAATTGCAATTGTGATTATGGATTTGTTTAGTCATGTACTTAGTTTTATTGTTTGTTGAATTGTTAATTTTTATTTTTCTTATTTTTTAATATTTACATTGATTTATTTGAATGAAATTGGAATAAATTTGCATTATGTATGGAAAGTAAGATTCTGTATTTGTATCATTTGTTTCTAAGTTAAATTTAATTAAATTGGATAGGAAATACAAATGTTTAAGATTAAATTATCATTATACTGCATGCAACTAATTATGGAAAGCGAGAAATAAAAGGCTTTTTTTTTTTTATTTTTTTTTTTTATTTTATTACTATAGTCTAGATTTATAAGATGAAATCTATTAACAGACAGACAGACGTACATTGAACAGATAGGAATATAATTGTAAAGCCAAACCTCTGCATTTTCAAAGAACATAAACATACAAAGAGTAATTTAATCAATCACTATCAATAACTATAAAGTCATATGTACACAAACCCTATTACATAAAAATCGTACGTATCTAAAAGCCTTTTTCAGTCGAGAGTGGTTCTAGCAACGCTAGCCCTATATGTTATTGTCAGATTTTATTATCTAGGCTATTGGATTAGGGTTCTCATCTATTACAAGATACTACTCCTCACAGATGGTAAGTTCTAACTTTGTACCTAAATGTAATAAATGCGAAATTGAAGTTTCTTGGAAAAATGGGCCGACTCGACCGGTTCGATTTCATGGTTTCTCATACAACCATTGTTAAACAATTCCTTCACCTTGATTGCAGGCGTATTAAAAGATGTCAACATACTGACCCAGGAAAAAAGAGCCGAACCGAAAGGAACGCGTGCGTCTAAGAGCCGACAATATATATGGATAATTGGATACACTACGGTCTGCTTCCTATATCATGAAAAAAATGCATCTTTTCGATAATCTCACTCACTCTTTGAAAACTGTTTTGTTAATTCGATGTACTTATTATAAACAAGCTGAACCCCGCGGTGCTACCCGCGGTACTACAATAACTACAGGCAACGCCGCGAGGTGAAAAAATATCCTTATAAATTGTAGCCTATGTGTTATTCAGATGTATAAGCTATATTATTGTAAAGTTTCATCAAAATTAATTCAGAAGATTTCAAAAAAACTTTGAAGTCAGGATTGCATTTGTTTCGTGTAAATTTGACTGTTTTGTATTTATTGCCTCAATTGTCCATAATCACACCTTTGAAAATTATTACTTGTTATGGTATAATTCCTCTTCTTGATCCTAATTTGTTAAACAATTATTCCTGAATTAAAAAGACAGGCAATATTGAGATATCGATATTGCAATAAATTAAAAACAATTTATACAAAGCTATTCTAGGTTTTCAACTTTTTCGGGCATCTCTATGTGAAGTGTAAAAAAGACTTGAATAAACAACGTTATTGCATATAACATTATTCACATTTCAGTTAAGTATTTATCAGAAACGCCAAATATTTTATACCTCCTGCCCCTCAAAAAAATGCCATTCCTAATTTAAGTTTTTAATCCCTGGGGTCGTCACCTACCAATTAAAGGGAGAAAAAAATGCTGCAAATATCTGGTGAGCAAGAACCCTTCGTATTCAGTGGCGGTCTCGACACAAGCACCACTCGTGCTTACCCCCTATTATTTAGTAAGAGGCTTTTACAATTTGAAGCCTTAAGAAAAATAGAAAAATGCAAGTGCAATTTCCACGTCCATTTTCCCCGTAGGCTTGTTAATTATGAGTTGGTAGATTCAGGTAGTTTGCGTTGATAATTGGGGTGGAACCATGATAGTTGTGAAATACCCTCGTACTTGGGAAGATGTACGCTTTAACAAGGGATTAATTACAAATTTTCAGCTATCTGTATATAAAATGTTACGTTCGTTTATGTACGCTACAAAAACATACTGATTCCTGATTTCAAGCGTTCAAGAGCAGAAGTAATTCCTTCCTATCCACGTTTACCTCTAGAAACATTTATTTTACCATTCATTAGAAGTCCTGTAGAAGGAACACTGCAATGAAGTTATATATATTAAAATTATAAAAAGACTAACTATGTACGGGACATGTTATGCTGACACCCAGTTCTCGCATGTACCCAATCCCTTCAGGTACGAAGGTCCCCTATAATAATGAATAATACATTAAAAGATTCCTTGGCATTACTTCAAGTAACTGTTAAATTAGATTCAAGTCCCTAACACAAGTTGTTTTCAATTTGGTAAAAGAAAAGTTGTCAGGTAACGATTGCTTACTTTGTACTGCGATTTAAACTTTTACCGGCTCTTACTGGCCGGGTAAGAGCTTGTTTACAGCTGTAGAGAATATTTTACCGGCTGAATTGTTTTGTAAGCCATTGTCACGGTATATTGTATATGTAAATAAAAGCTTTGGAATACAAAAGTTCAATACTTAATTACTTTATGAGTCAATTTTTGGATGCGGTTTAACTTTTCACAACTTATAAGTATCGGGTAATTGTGAATATTTGGAGATAATTCTCGAATTGTTTTGAATATTCTGTGAAATAAAAAATACTAGCCGTGGTTTGATGTAGCCTCCTTTTAGGTATTATAATACAATCTCAAGGGATTGTATTGTAAACCAATTGTTTATCATATTCATAAACAAATAATAATAAACAGCATAAGTAAATGTAATGGCCGATGGGGCAGAAAGCAGCGTAGGAAGACCTCCCGCGAGGTGGACGGACGACCTGGATAAGATGACGGGGACTTGGTGGATGCAGGTCGCTACCGACCGGTCAATGTGAAAGTCAATGGGGGAGGCATACGTTCGGCAGTGGACTTCTTGCGGCTGATATGATGAAGTTTACTTCATCATATCAGCCGCAAGAAGTACATTTATGTAAAGTAAAAAGTATTGGTAAGAGTTGTAATTTATTTTAATTGATTGAGCTAATTTTATTATTATGAATATTATAATTATTATTTTGGTGAATTTTACATTTTAGTAGTATATTAGGGCGTTTACGGACAGGCGTTTCGGTATACCACCAGTCACCCTAGCAGAAGCAGATCGGGGTGGCGGCGGGAGCTCGGTAAAGTGCTTGCGCTCTTTTCCTGAATAGAATAGAAATATTAGGGTTCCTACACAGGAGAGGGCCACCTACAAACAGTGGATGACCCGAGGTACGTCGGGGTTCCAGGGATTTCTTTCCGAGGGTGCACCTGGTTCCCCGGCATCTAGTACCCGAGATGGTGTGCGGTTTTTAGTCGGTTTGAGTCCGACATAACCACCAGTTCCTAGTACACGAGGGGATTTCCGCACAAAAAGAATGGCGTTTCGATATGGTGATTGCCACAGTTTTTAGAGATACGTGAGTTAAGTTTGTCTTCTTGCAGGAACTTTATTATACGGCTTAAGAACGTTTATTTCTCAAAAGAATACATTATTCGCTTACATGAAAACTTAAAACTATTTCTGGTAGTTTACAATGTCACTCTAAAGAGCGTAGTTAGCCTTAAAATAAAGACAAACAATCACAAACACATATACAAAACTTATGTTAACAAAAACATCAAATGACGATAGATGTGTATGATAACTCTGCATCAACCAATCGCCACAATACTGATAACCGTAGGTATTGCACCATTGCATTAATATAATTATATTATCATTAAAACAATACTTAAAAACTATCTAATTGAATGAAATAACTAATTGGAAAAAATGTTAAGTCTGTACAGATAATGAGTGCTATTATTCCAAGCCATTAAATAAATATTAGAAGAGGGTAATTAAAATCATCCAGTTAAACTTACAAAAGACTTCAAAGAACAAAAGTTATTCGACAGATAAATTAACAGGGAAAGTAAAACTAAAAACGAAAGGTACCAAAACAATTTCAAAGAAAAACATGAAACTCGATATTATATCAAAGAGTGGAATATTTTCGATCAAATACAGCCACTTTGGTATAAACTTCAAACATGTACCCCCGGGGAATTGACAGAAAAATTCAATCGAAGGCAAATTAAAATTCTATTTGATATCACGGAGACTTTGTGGACCCTTAAAAGGCTTTAATTTACTGTCTTCCTTACTTTGTTATTCTTACCTTACATTGAAATCTTCAAGTAGATAAAAAAGCCCGTCGATACAACTCTAAAAGCAATTCAATATATATTTAATTTCGTTTGTTTCCGTTATTTTTATGCGTGAGCCTGTCAAAGTCACTCTACGCTACCAGATGAAATTATATATTTTTATCATTGACGACTTGAAGACTCGAAGACTTGATAATTGAAGACTAAAATTACTTGACATTGGCAGAAATAGCTGATCCGAGTGATCCGGCTGGTTGCCATTTCATCAAAAGAAGAGAAGTATGAGCAAAAGCCAAGAGTGGAGGTCACTATACTCATTACAATTTGAGACAATGTCGTGCTGGTAACCCACACTATGGCGGACTATTGGCCCTCTGTGAAAGGGTAGTACTGTCCTTTTTGAGCCAGCCTGTTCCTGCTGAAATCAGCGTGGCTCTACTACCTTGAAAATTACAAGTACCATGGCATAGGTGGTCCTTTGAGCCGAAATAATACGCAACCTGTAATTTAATTACGCTATTATATTAAATCACATTATTTTAAAAGTATCAATCAATCAAATAATTCTAAAATTGCAATTTGATTGATCAAACACAACAATACTTTCAAGTTCCCAAAGTCCCCATTATCAACTTTCAAACATTTCATTAGTTGACATCAGAAATCACTCATTCATTGGAATTAATTGTCGGAGTTTAATAAGAACGAACGATGAGTGAATGAATGAATGATCGACTTTAAAGCGAGTTGTTCAAAACTTTTCAATCCTTACTCTCGTTTAGTTTTTAATAGCTGGAATCTTTTGAAATTGGAATCTTTTGTAGAGCTGTAATTGTTGTTCTTCGACGATACTGTAAGCATTTTTTATTTTCATTTACCTTAAACTCAAAATACTCTCTCTACTAAAAAATGTATACTAAGAAAATAAAACATCGTCTGTTTGACTCAATAGGTAAGTTAGAATATCATTCTAATACTAGCTGAGCCACGCGGTGTTACCTGCGGTACAGCAACCGCGGGTAAAACCGCGGTACGTATCGAGTTGTTAGTAAGTCTAAGTTACTCCTTATATCAGTAGCTATCTTTCAGTGAAATTCCTGTCAAAATTGATTAGCCGTTCCAGATTTCATCCGGAACAAACAGACAGATATAAAAACAAACAAAAAATTAAAACAATGTTTTTTTTTGTAATTACCGGTTATACTTGCACTAGGTTTTTTCAGCGGCATTTAAATTGGTTCAGTAGTTTTGGTGTGAAATCGCGAGGGACAGACATAGTTACTTTCGCATTTATAACATTAGTTAAGATATGCGTTTGGTCGAAAGCTAACTTGACACCACAAACATTTAGATAGATGTAGACACTTCTACTTTATTTATTTGTACAGATTTAGTAAATAATAATATAAGATGTAAAGAAGAGTATATTGATAGATAATACTCTCCATCAATCTACTTTTAATAACATATACATATTGTATAGACTGGTAAAATATATTTAAAAAAAAATAATAAGAAATAAATAAATATTACGGACATCTAACACACAACGCCATCTAGTCCCAAGCTAAGCAGAGCTTGTGTTATGGGTAATAGACCACTGATATACTCGTAAATACTTATATACTTTTTGGAACGAAGTTCCTTATGGCGCGTTGTGTAAGGGGGCTAGACGGAAAAATTGTCACGACACAATTTGTTGACACGACACAATTTGTTGTCACGACACAATTTGTTGTCACGACACGACGACGACACACACAGATATTTTCGTTTCGTCTTTCTATTTCGAACTTCGTTCCATCCGGGTGTCCCTTGACACCTCTCAAGTTTTTTTTTTGTAAATACATACATATATGTGTGCCTGCTGGCGGGTGGTGTGGAAATACGATCTGGTTAATTTTCATTTAGATTTTTATTACGTTTTTATTTAATTTTAGTGGTAATTCCATAGGTATTCATTTTTTTATTTTTTTTAAAGTACACCTATGATCGTATGTATTTTTTTCTGCCGATGACTCTTCAGAGGATGTCAGTTTCAGTTCCTTAACAGAGACTCTGGGTGATCAAGTGCGACAAATATTTCGTACTCAATCGCGTCCTTATTTAAATGTTTGTCACATAAACGCTCAAAGTGTTCCTAGCCATTTTAGTGACTTAACTGAGACCTTCTCTGATAACAACATTCATGCCATCCTGATTTCAGAGACCTGGCTCAAACCCCACCTACCTTCCACCGCATATGCTCTTCCTGGTTTTGAACTTATCCGCAATGACCGTTCAGATAGAAGAGGTGGTGGCGTTGCTATCTACCTTCGCAACGTCTTACCTTATAAAATTATCTCTTCTTCCTCTTCCGAACACTCTACCAGCGCGGAATATCTCTTCCTACAGGTTTGTGTCAAGGGAGTTAAGGTCATTCTAGGTGTGGTTTACTGCCCTCCAACTGTTAACTACTTCTCCAGTCTGGAAACAGTTCTGGAATCTTTAGGGTCTGAACACTCGCATCACATCATCATGGGAGATTTTAACACCAACCTCCTAGCCCTGAACTCTCCTCGAACACACAGTCTGCTTCATATTATCCAAGCAACCAATCTCCATGTCCTATCGCTTCAAGCCACTCATCACAATATTGAGCACCAGGACACCTGGCTTGATCTAATCCTCACCTCTGCCCCACACCTTGTCTCATCCCATGGTCAACTCTCCGCTCCTGGCTTTTCCCATCACGACTTAATTTTCCTCTCATATATCCTGAAACCTCCCAAATCACCTCCTAAAATTGTACAGATTCGCAGTTTCCGAAGATTGAATGTCGAAGAAATAAATGCAGATGCTGCTGCGATAGACTGGACGAATATGGCAGCTACTACAGACGTGGATAACAAAATAATCATTTTCAACGACACCATTGTCAAACTGTATGACGTCCACGCTCCCATTAAGTCAGTTAAGTTAAAACGGACTCCGGCACCTTGGATGACAAGTGAGGTCCGTGCAGCCATGAAACGAAGGGATCAAGCATTTCTTCGGTTCAAAAGTAACCGCTGCGAAGATAATTGGAATCTTTACAAAGTTGCAAGGAATCGATGCAATCAGGTGATACGTAACGCTAAACGCCGACATATTCTACAAAATATTGAGTCTTCTTCCTCTTCTAGTATCTGGAAATTTCTTGGTACTCTAGGTATTGGTAAAAAACAACATCAAGTGGTTAATAAGACAATTAGTTTGAATGATATCAACGATCATTTCTCATCTACACCTCCGCTGGATCTTCAAACTAAGTGTCAAACTCTGAAATACATATCTAGTCTCACCAGTCCTACCACCAACTCATTCGAATTTTCTCCAGTGCCTCCCGAAGATATCAAGAAGATTATCCTATCTATCCATTCTAATGCCGTGGGATGTGATGGTATTAGCCGTCGCATGATTGTCACCATACTCGACTGCATTCTTCTAGCAATCACCCATATAATAAATTTCTCTCTTGATTCCGGAACTTTCCCCTCGCTGTGGCGCAAGGCTTATATCATTCCTCTTCCCAAAAAAAACAATCCTACACTCCCTGAACATTTTCGACCTATCTCTATTCTTCCCTTTCTGTCTAAGGTACTCGAGGCCTGTGTTCATAAGCAATTCGCACACTTTGTTCACACCAACCAGCTATTAAGCCCTCTGCAATCCGGCTTTAGGGCCGGTCACAGTACAGTCTCCGCTCTCCTTAAAGTGACTGGCGATATTAGGAGGGGCATGGAGGATACCAAAGTTACAGTACTAGTTTTAGTTGACTTCTCAAATGCCTTCAATACCGTCAGTCATGAAATCCTCCTATCTATCCTTACATATCTTGGGGTGCCTTCCGAGGTACTGGAATGGTTCTCCACTTATCTTCAGGGGCGACAGCAGTGTGTTCGTGTTGATGACTCGACGTCAAGTTGGTGCCACCTCCGCGCTGGCGTCCCTCAAGGCGGCATTTTATCCCCTCTCTTATTTTCAATATTTATTAACCTCATAACTCAACAACTTCGGAGTGCGTATCACCTGTATGCTGATGATCTGCAAGTGTATTCGCAAGCAAGAGTGGAGGACATAGCGCGAGCTATCGACGAAGTTAACAGGGATTTAGAGATCATACAGTTCTGGTCAATGAGGTTTGGCTTATCAGTTAACCCAACTAAATGTCAGGCGATTATAGTGGGTAGCAAACGCATGATAAGTAGAATCGATACTACTTCAATATCACCGATTGTGTTCAATGGCTCAGTCCTCCCGTTCAGCAACGTAGTCAAAGATCTGGGCTTGCTCATCGATTCGACCCTTGATTGGCAAGCTCAAGTTACTTATGTCAGCCAGAGGGTAACTGGAAACATGCGAACGTTATATCGACTCAAAAACTTCCTACCACCTAACACCAAAACAACTCTCATGCAGTCCTTAATAATCCCAATAATTGACTATGGTGATGTATGTTATTTCGACCTGAATGCAGATCTTCTCAATAAACTAGACCGCCTTCTTAATAACTGCATTCGATTAATTTTTAATCTCCGTAAGTATGATCACGTGTCAGCCTTACGTTCTCAACTTAAATGGTTGCCTATTCGCCTGCGCCGCAATCAACGAGCACTTACCTCCCTATTTTCTTTTCTTAACTCACCTTTTTCTCCTACATACCTTGCTTCATATTTCCGTTATCTGTCCTCTAACCATGACAGAAATCTTCGTTCAGAAAATAATCTACTCCTCTTATGTCCTTCCCACAATTCAGATTTCATGAACTCTTCATTCTTTGTCCAAGCGGTACTACTCTGGAATGCTCTCCCACTTGAAATCAGGATGTCCACAAACCGTCTTATGTTCAAAAAGAAGGTACATGACCTCCTTCTCAGTAAATCGTCAGAAATTTCTAATTGATAGTGGCTTCACCTCATATTCGGATCATCATCGTGTACGAACGTAGTGTATTTGTATAAGTATATTTTATATATGTATTTATTGCGTGTGTATTCATTATAATATATATGTACCTCTGTGCACCACCTACCTTACTAGATCTCTACACCACCCTAAGGTTGACTGGAAGAGAATGCCCTGGGCATTAAGTCCGCCAATGTACAAATGTGCATGAAGTTTTAAATAAATAAATAAATAAATACATATAATACATAGAAAACACCCAAACACCGAAACAAATATTTGCAGATGAAACAAACAATTGGTCCGACCCGGGAATCGAACCCGAGACCTCAACCTTAGCAGTCCCATACGCTACGCTATAATGAAACCAGCAATGATTTTTTTTACAAATGGTAGAAGACAATGATGAACACAACTGTCACTGTATGTTATAAAAGGCTTTTAAGCTGTATAAAGTAATATTTTCTAAAATAACTACTATTTCCCATTACTATGTATTTGTTTGTCTGTATGTGTGTATTTGTGCGTGTAATGATAACACAAAATGTGTCCGCTCGTCCATGGCCCGGCGGTTATCTTCCCCGTGGGTACGGTTCACTTAAACAGTTTTACACTATACGATCAGACTGCTACACGTTTCAGATCTCTACTTATATTACAATTCGAAAGTAGCTCTGTTTGTCTGTTACGCTTTCATTACTAAATTGCAGCACCGGTATTAACGAAATTTAGTGTTGATACCTATTTTGATTCTTGAGAAATTACATAGGTTACTGAATACCGCGATAACGGACGTATATGCGGGCGGAACTGCGGGCAAAAGCTAGTTTTATATAAATATTCAAACATCCGTACCTGAATGGACATAGCACAATGTTTTTTCTTGTAAACCTATTATTGTGAAACTGTTAGTATAATTTTCACAAAAAATCATTATAATTCTCATTTGTAGATATAATATTGTCACTTACTCTTGGATTTATAAAGGATAAACAAATAAAATTAACTAATTAGATAATTCATGTTTGGTAAGTCTAACATAAAGTTATTCTGTAATACAATTAAAAAAAATATTAATACCATATTGTATACTAGTTTTCACCCGCGGCTTCGCTCGCATTTAATTAAAAGTATCTTATGTTACTTATAGTATATCCTTAAACCTCTAAAAATATGTATACTAAGTTTTATAATGATCGGTCACGTAGTTTTCACCTGAAAGCGTACCAAACAAACATACTTTCACCTTTATAATATTAGTGTAAATATGATGTACTACACACAGAATTATTACTAAATAAGTATAAGGCTATACACACACTATACAGTAGCAGATGGTTATATTATAAGAATAGTGTTAACTGAAAGCCTCATAAAAATTTCAATAAAGATTTGTAAAACTAAACCGAAAAAGTCTCTGTAAACATTACATTTCTAAGATATATTTTCCAAATGAACTTAGAAATGTAATGTTTACACGAATCCGGCAGCGGGTGTTAATAGTTGCAACACAGTTATTACTACTGCAGCTATTACCGCACTATTGTATTTGTATCTTGTTATTATGTTCAATAAGGAAATTATTATTATTATAGTCTCTAGTATACAATTTATGCAAATTTATGAAAGTTGACATATGCCGCGACGTGTGGCAAACCTATAAGTAAAAAAGGAATTTAATCGTATCGGAACCGTGTAGTGTTATATGAACAGCATAGTAAGGAGTGTGCATCGATGCGTGAATCCGTTGTGTGCGAAGTAACCGACGCTGTTCTAAAGACATTTTGTTTGTCAGGTATATATAGGTATACAGGAAAAAATTGCTTTCTTTGTTTTGTCATTCCACTGGAATATTCGTTGCAATATTTATATTTAAAGAGTTGACAATACAGTGAAGATTGCCTTTAGCTTTTTGTCAGAGTGTGGCCGATAGAGGGTTATATTTTTCGTTAAGTTTACGCTCCGTGGTCTAAACGACTTCGTGCATATTTAGATTTAAGATGTCGTTAATTTTGATCGTTAGTGGCAATAGGTATATGAAATCATCAGAGTATTAATTTTAAGTGTTTTCATTTTCATTACATTTTATGTAAAGCATTGGTAGACGCCTATATCCAACAGTGGACGTCCTTCGGATGCTATCATCGCATCCGAAGGACGTGGGATATTTTCAGTTTGATTTCAATAATTATCTGGTTTGGATTAAATTTTGCGGGTAAAGTAAACCATAGCCTACAAAAACATACCAAAGGATACTTTTTAACGATCTGTCTAATAATATGCTCAAATTTTAAAATATTATTTACTTTCGTTTTATAATAGCCTAAATAACGTGCCGAAACAAGAAATTCTGAGATAAGGTGACTGCGTGAATATGTGTACTTTTAGAGGTTCAAATACAAGTACTGAAAAAAAATTAAATTTAGGCTACAGAGCATGCTAAAGTAATCCACATAGATACGTTCGAAAAACTTAACCCTCCTTCTAGAATAGTTGACAAGTACACAACAGAGGACAAACAATAATCGATTTTGGTTTCTTTTAAAACTATTTAAATGATATTAATAACAAATTACTAATTACTGACTGCACGGTTGGCCGAGTGGTGTCAGCGGTCGTCATGCCGCTTGCTACTGCGCCAAGTGTCGTGGGTTCAAATCCCACGCGGTACCTACAACACTTTGTGTGATCCACGAATTGTTGTCCCGAGTCTGGATGTTCTTTGTGTCCGTTTCATGTATATTTGTAAAGTCCCCCACGACACAGGAATGTTTATTCCTAATGTGGAAGTTGTCTAAAAAAAAAACACAATTACCTATTAAAAGTTAATGAATTGAATTTCAATACCAATAGATTTATAGATAGAGATATATTTCCACGTTAGAAATAACTATCGTAAAAAAGCAAAACTCTTAATCCATTTCGAAAACAAATAGTAAAAATACTTGTTAAGATAGTAACGTGGATGTTAAAAAAAGTCGTGTCGTCCCCGTGCCCTCTAAACGCAATAAAGCTCAGTGGTCCGTGAAACCCTTGCGTTCAAGGTCACACAGCGTCGTACACACTCGGGGTGTCGTGTACGTGTAATAAGGATTCGAATATAACTCCGTTTGGTTTCTTTTTTGAGAGGTTAACAAAAGGGTTGACTTTTTCTTTTTGGGCGGGATTTGAAATTTGAAATTAAGTTGTCTATTTTTTAAAACAAAACAACTTTTTCGTTTCATACTTTAGTCGCATTTGGTAGGTTATTTTTTTACAAGGGTTTTTAATCGAAAAAATATGTTTTTCATATGTGAATGACACTCACTGCATTAGATGTAGTTCAGTGACGAAGCAAGCACTCTTACTGTTTATGCGTGCAACATGAAAACAATTTTTACTCTGCAATCTATTTAAAACTCATTATTGGCATAAGGAATAAATTTATTATCTATACTAATATTACGAAGCTGAATAGTTTGTTTGTTTGTTTGAACGCGCTAATCTCAGGAACCGCTATTCCGATTTGAAAAACTATTTCAGTATTAGACAGCCCATTTATCGAGGAAGGCTATAGGCCATATAATCACGCTGAGATCAATAGGAGCGGAGTACCAATGAAGAATGTTACAAAAACGGGGGAAAATTATTACGCTACGGGCAATAGCAGACGTAAACGAGATTGCGTGGGTCAGCTAGAAATTAATAAAAAACCATTGACACATCTTACACTGACAATCTGATTCAAAACTAGACTGAGTTTGTCCTATGGGAACCAGACTACTTAGCAAAGTAAACAACTATTGTATTTAACTCTCGTGTCGCGTAGTTACTTGTGACGAACTTCGAAACTATCTAACCGATTTTATCGTTTTTTTTTAATATGTAGCGTACCTAAGAGGAGATAGTGAATATTTACTCTTAGACCAGTAAGACTATGATTAAAAAGAGTCGCAGATAAAGTTGCGTGATAATATATTTAACATATAAATCAGATAATTATTTGTCTTAGATAGGGATTGAACCCACAACCTTCGGCTAGACACAACCAGGGTCACTAAATACTAGCTAAACAGCTAAAAATAGCTAGCCGTGGTTATTTATAACGTAGTTTGTATATTTTTTATTAAATTATTAAATATTTTCATCAATCACTTCATACTCTTAATGTTATTCATTTACTCATTAAACTTCACGTTTGGTTAACTTCATTTCATTCATACGATTTACATTTACGAAATGTAAATCCGCTTCGGATGTATCGGTACATTGGCACCGAAATTCACTTAGAGACTTCGTTTGACTTTCAATAATGTACTTGTTAGCGTGAGAGCACGCGCGCTAGTGTCTGTGTGCGTGTGTCTTGTGTTTTATACTTTTAATTATAAATTTAAAAACTTCATGATAAGTATTAAAATAACGGTCACTAAATTTAGGTATTTTAATACTCTTCTGGGTCTCTTCAAGACACCTCCGCCAAAATAAAAACGACCGACTTCAATAAAGGTGGAGGTTCTCAGTTCGACTGTATTCTTTTTTATGTTTGTTACCTCAGAACTTTCGACTGGGTGAACCAATTATGACGATTTTTTTTTATTTGAAAGCTGGTACTTCCCAAGTGGTTATATTTCAATTTGGTCCAGTTCACGAAGTCGGTTTTTAGTTTGTTAAAATTTTATATTATTTTAATTTAAAGTTAAATGTAATTTTAAAAACTATTCCAGGTCAAGACAAATCTATATAATTACTAGCTGAACCCCGCGGTGTAACCTGCGGTATGACAATAACCGCGGGCAATTACTGGAGGCGAAGCTAGTATCTTTATAAATTGTAGCCTATGATTCTGGTGTAAAAGCTATATTATTGTAAAGTTTGATCAAAATCCATTCAGTAGTTTTTGCGTGAAAGAGCAACAAACATACTCACTTACATACTCACAAACTTTCGCATTTATAATATTAGTAGGATATATTTGTCGCATTATTTTAACTCGAAGACATTTCACCCCAATGTCAAGTTTTTAACCACTAGGAGTTGCCGGCTGACTGCACCCAACCGTCGCTTCCTGCGATACAGTTACCCCAAGGAACCACGCTCGAATTCCTTGAGCCCTTTGTGATAACATCACTCGACATTGTTGTTATTCCTTGAGACAATGTGTTTTGACTAGAAAATAAAGTAATAGGTTAATTGTACCATTATCAGCAGCCATTGTGATGTTCAGTCTCAACAGAGACCAGCTAACTATGCAGAAGATAGTATAGTGCATAAGTGTGTGCGAAAATATAGGTGCACTCTCTGTTCTGTCTCTCACATAATCCGATGGTACGGTTAACCGATACGATCGGGGAGAGATCAGGTGCAGGACCGAGAGCATATTTTATCATCCTGACTATATGGTTAGCGTGGTAAATTGAAACAAACCAATGAACGTTTTAATTCTTTCTACCCGACTACGGCAAAGCTAAAGGAGAGTTTTAATTTTGCAGGACAGACACAGGATATGTATGCCACAACGTTGTCTTGCCAGTCCCCAACCCGCACTTGGCCAGCGTGGGGACGTATGACCTTAACCCTCTCCTGAGAGGAGACCCGAGCCCAGTAGTGGACGTTATGGGTTGTTGATGATGTATGCATGTATTTTCATCTGTTCCCTCATAGCTTCTCAACTACTTATTTAAATTCGACGAATGATATATCGTTAGAAGAAGAGAAGTTGGTTATAGACTATATGACGTATCTCTGTATCTAATGTGGTGCCCTCTAGCGTTCATAAGGTACTGTGTTAAAAAATAAATTTGAGATAAATATGTCGTGTTTGGTATCATTGGAAAGAGCATTACTTGTACATTTTAAAATAAATATACTAGCATCAACTCGTGACTTTGTCCATATTTATTCACTTTTTTTTATATTTCTATGGTATTTAAAATATACTTTGCAAAGAAATTGATATTAAACCGTACCAAAATATTTTAAATTAAACAATAAATATCCCGGACATCTAACACACAACGCCATCTAGTCCCAAGCTAAGCTTGTGTTATGGGTACTAGACAACTGATATAAGTACATATATACTTTTTTTTGTAAATACATACATATTACACATAGAAAACACCCTAACTCCAAACAAATATTTGTAGATCACACATACATTTGGATTTGAACCCGAGACGTCAAGCATAGCAGTCGCATTCACTATCACTGCGCCACCGAGGCAGTCAAAAATTAAATTAAATTAAAAATAAGTCAGAAATTACATAGAAACGTACGGCTTTTCAAATTTGTTTCACACTTTTCAGCGTCGCTTTTGTCGTAGTTGGGTTTAGTTTTAACTTTCTTTTTTGAAGATTGATTTTAAAGCTTGCTGTAGAGTATTCTATTTGATGCAAAATCACTGTCGAAAAACTGATTTTGTTGTTTCGTCACAAAACTTAACTAAAATTCTCTTATTTTAGTAGCACTATTTACAAACTGCTATTCTTTTAACATCTATTTTTAATGTGACGTATCTAACTTTAGCCAATCTTTGGCGTTTGTCGTTTGATAGAACAAAACTTATTTGTGGCGATTTTTAGTTAGAAATGTTGCCGAACAACAGAATTGGCATCAGTAACGCAAACATAGTCACGGGAAAAGATTGTTTTTCTCTTTAAAAAACAACAAAATGTATGACAACGAGTAGACAAGCTCATCCGCCTAGAATAAATATTGCAAACATCTGACTATCTTTTCCAAGGATCCCACAGTATCTTATATCCAGTTGCCATGCGGCAGAATCCCAACTATTAACCAAATAAGTTAACCACTCACTATCAATATAACATGCTTAATCTCAGAGGAAATAAAGGCGAAAGTTAACACTTGCAGGGTTCTCAATAAATTGGTCGTGAAACCTAATAGGTGAAACCTCAAGATGTTGGTGTTCGCTTGGGTGGGCTGTGATTCGTACCTTTCTTATTTTTTTAACTAGGCTATTGGGAAAAATGAGGTAGTAATAAAAAATAGTGTTGACATCTGGAATTATTAAAATTTATTTAATACTAGCTGACCCGGCTTCGTACCGCTATTTTTACATATCTGTCTCAGCTTCCCACATGCAGTGTACAGGCGCGGACAAAAACATATGCTTTTCCCGTTATCTTTTAATTTTTCTTCTATAGAAACCTGATCCTAATAACGTATACATTAAAAAAATAAAAATAATTTGTTATAGCCAATCGGAAGTTATGCGCGTACATACATTTCGGTGACTCATTTTATATATATAGATGTGACTATGTAATCTTATTATTTGCTTTGACAAAGTTTTCGCTAATTTTTAGAGATTTTGCAGATATCATTTGCTGGATTTCCTCATTGCGAGCACTTTGTACTGCAGTCGTATACAATATTTTAACATTGGGAGCTAAACATTGATATTCCTTGAAATATAAAGCGCAGGTTAAGCGTGCAAGCAAGCGTGGTTTAAGTGCTCATCATGCAGCTTCCTGCCTTGTGTAGTTAGATAGGTAATATTTTATTTGTAACCTAGGGTTAAATCTTAAGTTAAGTTCTATCGTGGGAGAGCTACGCTTCGGCATGCATGGGCCGACTTGATAGGAGTGATACCACGGCCTCACAGAAAACCGGTGTGGAGTAGCGCTTGCGCTGTGTTTCACCGAGTGAGTGAGAATATCGAAGGCTCATATCCCAATCTCTCCCCCCATCCCTCTCCTCATCCCCAAAGGCTGGCAACGCACCTGTGACGTCCCCGGTGTTGCAGGTGTCCATGGGCGGCCGTAATCGCTTACCATCAGGCGATACGTTTGCCACCTATTATATAAAAAAACAATATGCATTCATAAATAAACAATTAAAAACAACAAATACACTGCATGTATAAATATTACTTGGCTATTGTAGTCGGGTATAAATTACCCCGCGATGTTTTTACAGACATGTATAGCCCGTCGTAGGCGCAGCGACACTAAAACGAGAAGTTAATACGCTTAAAGAGGTCCAGGACCGCAGCTACTGTGAGTGGCTGTTACCGCACTTTGTTTTAAATTTATAAAGGTTTTAAAATCCGTCGGGTAATAGATACCCGGCCAAATTAACACAAGGTTAAATTCTCCTGATATACAGGATATTTATTTCTAGTACGACAGATGTCCTTTCGAAAAGTACCTGTACACACACATACTTACTTATACATTAGTGCTTTAGTTTTTATAAGGTATATATATTAGAATTATAGAGTAATAATAATAATAATAATAATAATAAATATACCGGACATCTAACACACAACGCCATCTAGTCCCAAGCTAAGCAGAGCTTGTGTTATGGGTACTAGACAACTGATTTAAATACTTATATACTTTTTTTGTTGTAAATACATATATATTATACATAGAAAACACCCAAACTCCGAAACAAATATTTGCAGATCATACAAACATTTGGTCCGACCCGGGAATCGAACCCGAGCCCTCTAGCTTAGCAGTCGCATACGCCACCACTACGCCACCGAGGCAGTCAGAGTGACTTTGGTACAAAGATTTGCTTAAAATAAAAACACGGTTATTGTAAAATCACGCAACGGAGTTAATAAATCTGAAGCGATAAACTTATTTATGTGTTGATTTCTAAATAGATTAGATAAGTAAGGGCAGTTCTACCTTTCTATAAAGTTATTGTGTAAGTCTTAACAATGAGTTTTCTCTAAAAATTCGAGTGGAAATATATTAAATCTATTAAAATGTCAATTTTCAAAATGCCTCAAAGTGCTAGGTGTGTACATTTTTTGCATATGTACATGTATATGTACTTATATTACATATTCTATTTCATAATATATTTATAGAGCAGAGTGATAATATAAAGTACACAGAGTAACATTAGATGGTAACTTTTAAGCATTTATGATTCTTTTAAAACAATAAAACCACTGGCAAAAGAAGAAAACGATCACAGCAAACCATCTATTCTAGTGTTAGTTAACATCCCGACGTTTTATATGCAATTTAAGTCCCCGAAAGCTATGACTTTAGGGAACTAAAATAAATATTTTATATCTTACACTTATTTATTTGCAAAAATATACAGTTTAAATGGAAAATTAATAGATCTTCTGCTTTATGTTTTTATGCGTCAGGAGTAATTCTCACCTAACTACGCTCCCACCAATCATACCCATAAATTATCCTCCTATAACCTTTGATTCCCATCATTATCACCACAAAAACAAATTCCCAGGAGGTAAATAGGGTTCAACTTAAAGGTCGCAAGCGGAGCGTAACACCGATATTAATATTAAAACAACCCGTGGGAAAGAGACGGTTATAGCACTTTTATACGACTACTTTAGCACTCGTGTGCGGTTCGTCAAATCTGGAGAGATGGGATAAAAGTGTTTGAATGTTACAATTCACCTTTCCGTGAGTGATCGCAAGTATCTTGCATATTAGATGTGCGATACGGCACTTAATCGCAATACTTAACCTACTTTTGTGTTTAAATCGCACCGAACGTTGTCACAAGGGAATCGGGTTAAGAGAGAATGTGAATGAAGGATATATCTTTTAGTATTTTAGTAATTTGAATTTACCAAGTGTTGTTCGACACGAAATACTACATGAATGCAGTATCTTAACTCACATTCAAATAGGTAGAATAAAATACTTTAACACCAAATAAACAGTTTTAATCTTGTAACAAAACAATGAAACAGAACATTTTGTAAGGCATTTTATATGTAAACCCACAAACATTTAACTAGTACAATCAATTTTGCATCTTAATGTAAAAACGATAGAACTCTTAATCGAAAACTCATTAGCTTTTCATAACAGAACGGAATAACTTTCATTGAAAATTGAATTTTAAAACTACAGCTCTACAGTCTAATATTCTATTACCAAAGTATTATATAAGCTGCTGAGCTATTTTGAAAGTACTAGCAAAGGAGATAAGGTTGAAATTGACACTTTTAATAAAATGTGATTCGTAATTTGCTCACTGCAGTGGGTAATATCGTTATGTTGTGTTCGCTTTCAGATTTCGTATCATATCTAGTTCTAAAGGAGCTTCAAGGTGTTTTCTTATGAAGAAACTTGATATTTTCTGCGGAAAATTCATAGAACGAGTCCACGAAACTACTTTCTGGACTCGAACTCGGGAAAGGTAACACCATTGTTCGAAAAGTTTGAAAGCACTGCGAGCGCTTTTCAAAATTAAGACTCTAACATGAAGTTATGTTGTTTAACAAACTTAGTGGATAAACAAGAAGATACGTTGCGTATAGCTAGCAAGAAGTATATATACGTTTAATATTTAGATAAAGTAAGATGGACAATAATCTGTGTTTGTATGTTCTGTTGTCACTCCTATTCTTCTCTTGGGTGTCGTAAGAGCCGACTAGGAGAGTAAACTACTCAAACAATAGCATTGCAAACAGAAGGAAAACTTTAAACAAACCTTATACCAACATATATAGTATACTAGCTCACCCACGCAACCTCGTTAGCGTGTTATATTGCCCGTAGCGTGAAAATTTTCCCCTTTTTGAAACGTTCTGCATTGGTGCTCCGCTCCTATTAGTAGTAGCGTGATGATACATAATCTGTAGCCTTCCTCGATAAATAGACTATCCAACACTGAAATATTTTTTCAAATCGGACCAGCGGTTCCTGAGATTAGCGCGTTCAAACCAACAAACAAAATCGTTAGATTTATTATTAGTATAGATGTGGTATAGTTGGGCTAAAGAAGTCTTTGCTATAGATATACCTATGTCCAGCAGCGGACTGTAAAAGGTTGTTGATGACGATAAAATGGGGAATGTGAACTGACGAATACATACCATCATGCATCAAAGGCTCTTGGCCATTATAGGCTTTCCCTTAGAGAAAAGTTAGACGAATATTATTGGTCGTTTAATTAAGAAAAAATAGATAGGTCACTTGATGGTGAGTACCAGTGGACACCAGCACCCAAGAGCGTTGCAGCCTTTTCATTTATTTACCTCCGACATCACGGAGGTTTGGGTTACGCGGAGTTCACTCTCTCACAGTTGAAATACAATAAAATAATTGTAAAAACGTACCGGTCGACCCGACTCACATATATTTGCACTCTACTCTTAATTGACTTTCTTAATTCACCTTACACTTTATAATTTGTACTCTCAACTGTCGGCACTTGGTTTAACAGTTTAACGTGTTACAATATATTCGATTCACACCTGACTGGTTTTTTTTTTAATAGGGGGCAAACGAGCAGACGCATCACCTTTTACGTAAGCGATTACCGTCGCCCATGGACACCCGTAACACCAAAAGCGTCACAAGTGCGTTGCTAACCTTTGGGGGATGTAGAGAGGGAATGGGGGTAGGGGTTGTGGTATGGGCCTCCGGTATCCTCACTCACTCGGTGAATCACAGCGCAACCGCTATTTCACATCGGTTTTCTGTGAGGCCGTGGTATCACTCCGGTCTGGTTTCGCCTCAGTCCATTTTCAAAGGTGATATCATAGAGCGGAACCGGTCATGTTAAGTTTAAGTTCATTAAATAGTGAAATAAAATTATGAGTGATTTGACTTTCAAGAATGTATCCCTTCACACCGCCTTTATTCTTTAATACTTTAAATTTAAAAATAATTAACTACAGCATTAAAATCTATACACATTTACCACAATAGTATCACACAAAATCTTCGCGTTTCAAGTCCGTGTAAAACACAATGGAACCGTTACAGAACGTATTCTCCTAATTACCAATGCTAAACACCCAGTGCATGGACACCGCTGTTCACGCTGCCGTAAGTACGATGCTTCTCACACTCTGCATGTTGATTAGGTAAATACATTAAAACGGTTTTTGTTTATTTTCATTCTGAGTGATTTTACTATAACAATGTTTTTTATAACACAACTCTCGCACTAGGAATATATTCTGTAGCGCGGGGGACTTCACACACATACATGATACGGACACAAATTACACCGAGACTCGGAACAACAATTTGTGGATCACTCAAAGTGTTGTCCCGTATGGGATTAAAGCCCATAACACTCAGCGCAGTAGAAAACGACGTGGCCGCTTAGACTACAACGCCGTTCGTGCAGTCTAAAATAAAAGTACCGTTTTCCAATCACTTTCCATTTTCAATCGAATCGATAGTTTGGTTAGACGTCACTAATTGACTACTAATATAGCTCTCAAAATATTTGATTTTTCATTAAAACTTGTTAAAACATTTTGAAACTTTCTGACTTAAAAATTTTTTCACTAAAGCTACTAGAATCTTAAAAGAATTTAAAGTTATATTATTGTAATATAAGTTATTTCTCAACTATTCCAGCTCATTGACTTATTCGTACTCTTAACAGATAAAAAAAACATCTTGTATAAAAAGAGATAACTCACAATAAAACACTTTTCCGAGCATATTTTTCCAGCCAATTAACCGGAAAGAAATGGCCGCTGACCCGAAAACAGTATGTTGCTAATTTTGTGTGGTGCCACAAATTTTGAACAGAAAAACCTTAATTTTCTGATATTAAATTACATTTTACAGCAAGTTATTGCTAAAAGTTTTGATCGATATAACTGAATTTGTTCCCGAGTGTACAAATAGGGCTGGCACGCATATTTAAAAATTATAAGGATTATTTTGAAATATAATTTTACAAGTGGCGTGTACCCTTCAAGATTGTAATTAAAATCATTTTAACATTTATTCGCTTAGATATTTTAAACTACTCAACGGATTTCTCTGCAGTTTTCAACAATAGATAGAGTAACAATAGATAAAGTTTTATAAATGTAATATATGTTTAATATACATAGAACACTTGAGGAAATCCAAGAACTTTATATTGCCCGTAGCGTAAAAATTTCCCCGGTTTTGAAACATTCTTCATTGGTGCTCCGCTCCTATTAGTAGCAGCGTGATGATATATAGCTTACAGCCTTCCTCAATAAATGGACTACCCAATACTGAAATATTTTTTTAAATCGGACTAGCAGTTTCTGAGATTAGCGCGTTCAAATAAACAAACAAACAAACTCTTCAGCTTTATTATTAGTATAGATTAGTATAGATAATTATTAGTATAGATAAACTTCCTAAAGAATTACTCTATCTCAATAGATAACAAACTGCATCAAAATTCGTGCAGTAGCTTTTGAGTTTATCACGGACAGACAGACAGAAAAACGCGATGGAGAACTTTGTTTTATAATATGTAGTGATTATGGATACATAAACACAATTTACTTAGTTCTTCTTTACAATCAACTATAAACAAACCGAACACAACAAAGTAAGCACTTTTAAATAAGCTGTATCTTTTAACTTAATTAATTTTATTTTCATTTACACTAATATTCTTATTCACACCCAACATTATTATATTTTCTCACAATGAAATTACAACAAATTTTGTATTCTAAATTTCAGTCTACAATTTGAGTTGAGTGCTAAGTCTAAACTACATTTATTAAGTCCCGGGTGGCAGCCCTAGTGCGGTTGGAACCAGTTTTAACTAGTTTGCCGGGGGTAGCGAAAATATCCGACATTAACATAAATATTATATTATTACACCGTTAGCTCGGAGTCTGTCACAGATTTTTGGATTTTAATGATGTTAGTAGATATTTATACTTTGATCATATTGTTTGTAGAACGTGTGTGTAGATATATATATATATATATTAGCTGACTTATGCAACTTCGTCTGCTTCTCTTCAAAAGTATCCCAATTAGTAAATTGTGATATAAACTATCCTATCTCTCAAGTTGGATCGAACTGCACATGGTTTGCGAATTTTATTATAATCGGTTAAGTGGTTTAGGAGTCCATTGAGGACAAACATTGTGACACGAGATTTATATATATTAATATATATATATATTTTACATACCAAGGCATTGTTTTTTTTCATATAATTTTGAATGTATATATGTTTTTCATATATCTACAAATAGTCGTTATGATTTTGGGTTTTCACTGTATCAATTTCATTTGACTGCACGGTTGACCTAATGGTTTAAGCGGTCACTACGCCGCTTACTACTGCCCCAAGTGCCGTGGGTTCAAATCCCACGTGGGACATCACTTTGTGTGATCCACAAAATGTTGTCCTGAGTCGGGGTGTTCTTTGTGGCCGTTACATGTATTTTTAAAGTCCCCCGCGACGCAGGTTGTACAATACTAATGCGGGAGATGTCTTAAAAAAAATAGTTTAAACTATACTCCATATTTTATACGCCTCCGTTGTTAATATAGTTTTCATAAAAAGGGTTACAAAGTGAACGTAATGTTATAATAGACATAGATATAAGCAAAATAGACATTAATAAATTATATTAGCAATACGCTGGAATCAAATCCGCGACCATACGTACGTCATAAAATGAGTACAGTAAAGAAAAATTAATACATAAATATATCGGACATGTTACACACAACGCCATCTAGTCCCAAGATAAGCAGAGCTTGTGTTATGGATACTAGACAACTGATACAAAATACATTTAAACTTTTTCTTTGTTGTAAATACATACATATTATATATAGAAAATACCCAAACTCCGAAACAAATATTTGCAGATCATGCAAACATTTAGGCCGACCCGAGAATCGAACTCGAGACCTCAAGCAAAGCAGTCGGGTACGCTACCCTTACGTTAACGAGGTAGTCAAAACATTCGTTTAATATTGAAAACACGAGTAGAAGTCAGCAAGATGTTTGAGACTATAATAGAAGTATTTTTACATAAATACAATAGATAAATATAGCTCAATATTCTGCCATCAAATTAAATTATGTACAGTCAGACATTTAAAAAGCAATCGTTAAATCGTCGAGTACAGTCGTTCGCATAAATGTTATCGTATTTTTAATCATTTAACAAAAGCCATCAATTCCGTTCCTGTACACATTACTTTTGTTGTGTGCTTGTAACGGCTGATTGGTTTTTGTTTGTTACATTGTTTTGTGCCAAAATACGTTTGGTTGGTGACCAAGAGTGTGTAAATCAGATATTTAATCCGTGTTTTAAAAAAAGGTGGAGATTTTTAAAGTAAAGTGCGTTTTGTGACCTCCGGAGTTGTTTCTGTCTGTGACATCAAAGCTTTTAAATTGTTGTACCTACTGTTTTTGAAAGGTGACTTATTTGTGTATATTTCGTGTTTGGTTTATGTGTTTTATTTTCGTTTAATCTGTGATCAGAGTCGGAGTTATTTTTAACTATGAGTTATTTTAAATGAATGAAAGTTTTGTGATGAAATATATGGCAAGTATAACTGTATGTATGTTTGTTTGTTTGTAACTTAATTTTGTAACTCCGTTTTTAAGTTTTTTAAACTATATTTATTTTTAACATTAGATTAGATACAGAGACCACACTAGAACTTATGAACAAAGGCTATCATAGCAAAGTTTTTAAAACATTGTATTCAAGGCAAAGATTTAGTTTTTACTATTCTCAGAACTCATTTTAGCACTCAAATATAGAAAGTTTGTAAGAGACGGTCTGAAAGACTAAGTTTTGTGAATGCAACTTATTAAAAACTATACTTTAGCTAAGATAAACTTCTAAACATAATATATGTACTTTATTTTTTTAAATCCGTAACTTATTTAATTCTACAAACATATTAATATTGGGAAGGTGTAAGTCCAACGAATGTTATTTCTAGTTAAAATGTGTTGACTTAGAAGGGAAAAATTAGAAACTGTTCTGATTTCATGTCAATTTTATTATCATCTGCTTTTTGCATCCAGTTGCTGCCAGCCCTCTTACGTAAGTCGTCCCGCTATCTGGCCAGTCTGGCCTGTCAATTTTATGCTTAAGATTATTTATGTTATACATAGAATAAAGTTCTCGGGGTCAGAATTTTAACTGCATCAATATTGCATTGTTAATATTAAAGGATTCTTCAATTTACTTTCTATACTAGAATCTATTCTAATTTAAAATCAAACAGTTTTAATTTCATAAAGGCTTTTTCAGGTACACACAACATAATATATGTATGTATACAATAAAATCCAATGGTTGCCTGTAAGAGATTGCCGCCAATTGTTCTGCCCTAATTTTGAGCTTACCTGGTAATGCATCTGGTGTACAATAAAGTGTACATATACCAAAACTCTCTGTTTGTCGGCTAATCTCTAGAACGACTGGACCGATTTTGACGGGACACTTACTGGCAGATAGCTATTGATACAATTAGTAACTTAGGTTACTTTTTGGGCTAGCTTCGACTCGCGGCGTTACCGGCGATTGATGTATACCATACCGCGGGATCACCACGTGAATTAATATGGTGAATTCGAAAGTAACTCGGTTTATGCACGGATTTTAATGAAAATCGACATGGGGATACTTTTGTTCTTGATGAAGAACATAGTCCGTACCGTCATAATCGACATACACATAGGTAAAGCCAAGCCGCAAGGTAGTTTCAAGTCATCTTATATTAAACTAGCTGACCCACGCAACCTCGTTTGCGTCTTCAATTGCCCGTAGCGTGAAAATTTTCCCCGTTTTTGAAACATTCTTCATTGGTGCTCCGCTCCTATTAGTATTACCGTGATGATATATAGCCTATAGCCTTCCTCGATAAATGGACTATCCAACACTGAAAGAATTTTTAAAATCGGTTTAGTAGATCCCGAGATTACCCCCTACAATTTAACAAACACACAAACTTTACTTCTTTATAATATTAGTATAGATGAGCTTAGTCCGTCAGTAACCTCTTGTTCGCAGAAATACGCTGTACCGCCATCCAAAATTGAGGAATACACAAGGTACCTCACAAAATACCTTTATATCTAGTATCTAAATAATTGCAAATAGAATATTCCCTAATTGGATTATGTGAGAATTCGTCTTCATTATCTTCATATGTAGTCAAATATTACGTATGGAATAAATACAGGACTATATAATTATAGATAAATTACACAAAGAGAATAAATTAGTAAATAATTGTATCGTAATTACTGATGTGCTTAAGGTCTCGGGTTCTGTGATCTGCAAATATTTGTTTCGGAGCTTGGGAGTTTTCTATGTATGTACTCGTCTGTATGTATGTATTTACATTTAAAAAGAATTATGTATTTATATCAGTCTTCTACCCATTCAATCTCTGCTTAGTTTGAGACTAGATGACGTTGTGAGTTTGACGTCCGAAATTATTTATTTATTTTTATTTGTAACATAAAAAAAGATACAAAAAAATACTTAAATACAATGGTTTAAGGTACCATAAAGTGTCAAACGTACATTCTAAATTTGAACTCATCGATCAAGTACAAGTGGAAAAGGGAAAAAGTAGAACAAAACTGTTCCGCAGTACCAGGTCTGGTCCCGGGGGTATCGCAAATCCAGGTGTTCCGAAACTTTGATATACAGCGCTGTGGTGCCACAAATCACGTCACCCTTTATAGAACGGGGTGTAGGGTGGCTATTATTTGTTTTGGAAGGACAGATTCTGCTCAATTGGTATTTTTAGTAAGTAAATGAGATATGTATACTTTGAAAATATTGCATTTTTTGTATTGCCGCTATCTGAAAATATATTTGTCAAATTGAAGATATTATTTATTCTAGATTTAAAAGTTTATTTTCGATATCAGTGATTTGCTGTTACTGTTTTTCGTTTACTACGTGCAGTTAGGAGTTACTACGCTTGGCTGTATCGTTTTTTATATTTGATTTTTTTTTTTTTTTTTTTTTTTTTTTATTGAATAGTGGGCAAACGAGCAGACGTATCACCTGATGGTAATCGATTACCGCCGCCCATGGACACCCGCAACACCAAAGGCGTCACAAGTGCGTTGCCGACCTTTGGGGGATAGGAAAGAAGATGGGGGGAGGGGTTGGGGTATGGCCCACCGGTATCCTCACTCACTCGGTGAAACACAGCGCAAACGCTATTTCACACCGGTTTTCTGTGAGGCCGTGGTATCACTCCGGTCGAGTCGACCCATTCATGCCGAAGCATAGCTCTCCCACGGTAAAAATATATTGTTGAATATATATTTCTATTAAATTCGGAGTGTTTCTGAATGTTATTTTTGCTGAGAACTTATTATCCACTTTTATCTTTATTATCAGTCTATATTTAGTATCTTATTGCCATTTCAAAGTAGCATTGACAATTTTTTTTTCGCCTATTTCTTCTTCCTTCAGGATAGAATAAGGCAGAATATGTATTATTGTGCACCATCTATAATATTACAGACATATATGTAAAAAGGGCGACCTTTTTGCTAAAAACGATCTCTCACAAATATCAGCTGACCTCGTCAGACAAGACCAAGGTCTAAATACACTACCAGTTTTTTTTTAACCATTTATAATAAGTGGCACGGTTCCACTTATACCAGAGATATGGTCACAGTAGCCATGAGTTACGTCCACGCACGGGCGCGTTACATGACGCCGAGGGTTTAATTTAAATGATCCGACACCAGCTACAATCATTTAAACGAGGCGGTCAGGTGGACCCACCGTGTCAACTGAGGGTTGACTACACCATGTCACTTACTCGCATTTACAATACGTGCAGGGATAAAAATTTAGGAAACTTCTACTGGGAATTATTTGGTAATGACTGTGTAATTCTAACTGATATTAAAAATTTTAATGTCAGTTTATTTGTTATGCTTTCAACCGTAAGCCGCTAAACAGAATTTAATGAAATTTAGCGCTGAGATACTTTGATTGTTAAGGAAAGACTTTACTTTTTATCGCGAAAATGAACATACACAGGTGAAACTGTGTGCAAAAGCTCGTTTATTATAAATTGGGGAAAGTTTTGCAATGACAAACTTTTAAACGATGGGTCACTTGCTGGTAGAGAAAATTCTAGAGATGGTTCATCACAAACATTAACCCACTAACGCCTCCCGTCGTAGTTCTGGAGGAGAACACACACACACATACACACTTCCAAAAGAAACACAAAAAACTTTGAGTGCCTATAGTTATCCATGGGCGCGGCGGTTGTGAACTTGCAGTTGTCTATGGGTGACCATGATATACACAGAAATCTGTAAAAGATTATGATAATTTTGTAATATAGTTTAACTTACAACTTTAAATGACCCCCTTCAAAGAAATGACCCATTCAAAGCAATGACCCCGATACATAATCCTCTCCACGCCGTGTCCCGAACAATCAGTCAAGTACGGTTAGCATAAAAAGCGATCCAGCAGTGAGTAATGACAGTAGTTTCGGCGAGAGCCCCGCACCGCATAAATCAACTCGTACCGATAGCAAATTACTTTCAGTGCGGCCATCTTGTACAGGGTTAGGGAATATTTGGGAATAAGAATTGATAGAATACGTTGAATTAGGTAATTTTACCTTTATTTGGCAAATAATATGTTAAAAAGAAATATTATTTAGATATTTGCTGCGTCCTACATTTTTTGTAGGTATCCAAGTGTTTTGGACACTGAATATATGCAAGTTCTAGTTTCGAAATAAGCGAGTAGATTCTCTGATAGAATATTTTATACCTTTTCATAAAAATAACAATCCAAATTGAAAAGTGAAAAATACTTGACGTCTCAACGGTGAGAATCTAATCCATGACCATGATCCATAATCGACTGCACGGTTGGCCGAGTGGTTTCAGCGGTCGCCATGCCGCTTGCTACGGCTCCAAGTGTCTTGGGTTCAAATCCCACGCGGTACAACACTTTGTGTGATCCACGAATTGTTGTCCCGAGTCTGGATGTTCTTTGTGTCCGTTTCATGTATGTTTGTAAAGTCCCCCACGACACAGGATGTTTATTCCTAATGTGGGAGTTCTTTTAAAAAAATAAATAAAAAAATGGCCTCTGGCCTAGCCTAGCCTAGTCAGGATACAATAGGAAAATTTTATTACTTACTTGCTGAACCCCGCGGTACGACAATAACCGCGTGCAACGCCGCGAGGCGAAGCTATTATCTGTATAAATTGTAGCCTATGTTTTATTCTGATGTATAAGCTATATTAATGTAAAGTTTCATTAAAATTCATTCAGTAGTTTTTGCGTGAAAGAGCAACAAACATACTCACTTACATATTCACATACTTTCGAGTTTATAATATATATTATATAGTAGGCATGGAAAGTACCTATGTATTTTCGGGAAACGTGTTTTTTTAACCGGTAGTAGCTATTTATATGAAAAAACTGCTTTTGTTATCCTAATTCTTGACAGAGGTAGGCCGTGAAATATAGAGCTACAACCCTTACGAGCGAAGAAGTGAATTAAAACGTACCCGTTGAACATAATGTAAGCCATTATGTTTTGTATATTTAATAGCTAACCTGCTAAACTTCATTTGTGTTTCAAAACTCTCAAATTTTTACCTTTCTGCAATAGATTCTATTTTATAATTGACAGCTTGACATTAATAGGTTTTCTCGATAAATAGGCTATCCTACACTCACTAAAATATGTTTTTTAATCCGAATCAGTACTTTTTGAGTCTCTTCAGCATTTTAGTCATGTTGCACAATATGTACTAGACTACTGGCCCGTGTAGAAAAATGATGGGTCATGTGAACCACCAGGTGACCTATCTAGAACGATAGAAGAGCATAAAATAATAAGATTCAGCACTATGCCGTCACTTGTAAGCTGTCCAACTGAGTGCAGGTGAGAATTCAAAAGTACCGGTAGAGTGGGTACATTTTGGTCATATATTTTTGTACGGCATTCTTACCATCGATAGATCCATGAAAAATAATAAGAAAACGCGCAGTGCCGTAAAAAAATGGTGCGCCACAAAGTCGGGTTTTTATTTTTATTTTCCGACAATTTCGAGGGTAAATTTGGTCATTTGATTTTGTACGGCATCAGTTTCATACTATTTCAATACTGCTTCTAATCCATTATTCCGCAACGCCGTACAAAAATCATGCGACAAGGGGAAAAAATCGAGGGTTGCAACCCCCTTTCTTTCCGTGGTCCAGGGGGTAATTTGAAAAAGTACGGCTTTGGTTCCAAAACATTATCTAGCACTCAAAAGTACTATTAAAAATAATGCCGTCAAAAAATGATTGCTCATTTGAATATATATCAATAATTATCTTAATTTCATCGTATCCTTGATTTATAAAGCTGTAAAGTCATTTGATCCTGTACGGGAACTTTTTTTTTAACATGATATTGTAAAACTCAATTGTTATATAGTATTGCCGTTCAAAAGAAACTGTTCTAAAAAAATATAGAGAAATACAAAAACTGAAATTTTGATAATTATTGCAAAAGTTTAAATATCATAAATTAATTAAATATAGCAGTTTTCTACATTTTATAACTTGTTTTAAATCGGGGGCACGGCAGTGCCCCCGCCAAGTCGAGCGCGAAGCAAACACTGCCGTACCATCCTTTACTGGAACCATTTCGCCGCATTTTCAGGCCCCTATTTGAGAACCTCTGGGTAAGACCAGAACGCTGAAATTTTCGTCATCGAGTAAGCTATAAAATCACATTCTTAATAAAAATTTTCAAGCCTGTAGGTTATTTAGTTCAGAAGTTAAGCAAAAGCAAAGTTTCGCATTTATGACACTCACCCACTCATGATCATCAAAACAGAACTAGTACTTCCCATAAACTCAGAGAGCTGAAATTTGGTACAGAGTTAGGGTTTAATGGCTACATAAAGGGAAAACTATAAAAACGAGGATAATCGAAGATCTGGAGTACCTGGTGACCCTTATTTGAAAACATAAGAGCCCAACCAAACTATTAAAGATCGACATAACAAATTAACAAAAAATATTTAAATATGTTTGCCTATTCATTTGATGTCGAAAATCGAAGGTCTGAAGTATCTGATGAAGAACCCTCAGCTTGTCTCAGCTGTATTAGAGATATGGTATTGCTCCCTTCTACTATTGGTACATAAAAAAATCGACTATAATTGCAAAAATCCAGCGTAGTGGGACACATCTAATTTAATCTAGCCTATTCCTTCCCACTGCTGGGCTTCTGCTTTTATTAATTTTTATTGAGGTTTTGGTGTGTGGCTTGAAGCATTAATTTATGTAGGCATGTACAGTGGACCAAATGGATTCATGACCCCCTTAAAGTCATTTTCCTACAATTATTCTATACCATTAGGTTGAAATTAGCTTGAACATACATTTCACAAGTAACGAACCGTTATCATTCTACTAGACACTGACAAAGCCATGACATAGACATAGACGTATACTATGGACTATGATAAGTATTGCACGAAAAAGTTTGTTAGCCAGTGAACGTCCTTATCTATAGATATATTAGGAAAGATTTGATTGTCTGTTTGTTTGAGACATAGGATTTACTTTATTTCGAATAATGGGTAGACTTGAGGTAGGAGGGTAGAGGTACCGTAAAGGTAGCGTAGGGTAGGTGTAGAACAAAAATAGAAAAGCATTTATTTGACAGAACGAAGTCTGTCGAGACAGCTAGTCATACATATTAATAATATAAAACAGTAAAATTAGAGACCTTTGTTTATTTCATATTATTAAATTTTAAAAAATGGCATTCACTTCTTAAGGCGAATAAAAAAGAAAATTTATTACTATTAATTAATTTATTAGATTAGACGACTGCAAATGTCACTTCCCCTCATGAAATTCCAGATTTCGTTACAATGCAGCTCGATTGCTTCTTTAGTCCTCTCGTTCCTGTTATCCCACATTTGAACCATCAAACCCCATAAATTTTCTATTGGGTTAAGATCTGGTGACCTAGACGGCCATGGAATGAGAGTAAATTCATCTTCATGCTACGTAAACCAATTTGAGACAATTCTTGCAGTATGCACTCGACAGTTATCATGAACATAGGAGAATACTGGCTGACTTCACGGGGGTAAACTGTTCGCAAAGTCGGTAACATTGATTCTTCCAATAAATCGACATAGTTGATAGCGTTATGACGAGGAGAAATAGGAACAAGTTCACCTATGTTTCCAGCATCCATCCATGCCCACATGTTAGCTGAAATACGTTCAAATGATTGGTTGGGCACTACGTGGTCCTCTGTGTATCGCGTGTTATCGTAACGCCACAAAGTTAAGCGACCATGTTGAGAAGAGCGAAATGATTTTTCGTCTGTAAAGATGGTGTTTGTCCAGTCGAAATCAAAATAATTACATGCCAAATTCAATCTCGCAGTTTTGTGTGCATCCGTTAAATGAACTTTCTTAGCATGATGTCTGTAATGCAGCCCAGTGCGGTGCAAATTATTTCTAATTGTTTCTAGACAAACGTCGTAAAGTGCTGCAAAATAGCGGGTACGAGTAAAAGGATGTTCTTCGTAATGGGTGTTGCATTTCCGTTCTCTGTTGGTTTGTGATTCGCCGAACCCCATGATTATGTCGTCGTCGGTCTTTGAGGATACCCTCTTCAGCGTGCCGTCTGATCCAGATTCTGACCGTGTTACGACTTATATTTAACTCACGTGATATTTCTCTAACACCGCAACCTTGCTCATTGAGAACTACAATCCGAGCACTTTGTTCTACCAAATTGGCCATTATACGATTCGTTTATAGATATAAATATATTCTTAGATTTTTATTTTAATATTTTCAGATTGACTACTACTTGACATCTCACACATAATGTCATTTCATTTTAAAAATTATAATACTTTTTCTCCGCAATGAAAAGAGTTTGGATTATAAACGATTATATTATTTGAAATTCAAATAAGACTGCTGTATTAAAAATATATCTTGTTCAGTGATGACAAAGGTTTAAATTGCATTGACATCCAACCCGTAATGACGCATTTATGTTTATATCTAAAACGTACTATGTGCAAATAGCGAAGAAAACCTAACTAAATTTATGATTACAAAGGAATAATTGTCAAAGTGGATCATGTTTCAATTTGGTCGTCCGTAGATTCTAGTATGCTTAACAGTTTACGACAACGGGCGGAGTTGTGAGACAGAAGATCAGTATTAAAGTCGCCCATGATGATGTCATGTTCGTACTCGGACCGTAGAGAATCTAAAACCGATTCGAATGCGGTGAAGTAATCTATGGCCAGGGGACAGTATACGATACCTAGGATAAGTTTAGCTCCTCTGACACAAACCTTCAAGAATAGATAATCAGCAGCTGAGTCAGGGGGTGACATAGGGGAGTGAAACGTTGTAGGTAAAGTCGGCACGTAGATATATCGCAACGCCACCGCCTCTTTTGTTTAATCTGTCGTTTCTAATGAGAATAAAGCCGGAAAGAGGGTAAGATGTGGAAGAAAGTTGAGGTTTGAGCCATGTCTCAGACTCCAAAACGGCATCCACATTTGAGTCATTGAAGGTTTCCCATATGTCGCTGTAGTGACTGGGTATGCTTTTAGCATTTATGTGACAGACATTAAGCATATCACGACACTTTTCACGAGGCTTTCTGTAAAGGATGTGAAACTTTCATTTGTTAATGAGTCAGAGTCGTTAGCGGACTAAAAAGAGACAATGTCAGACATAATTCTAAATATTAAGAAATATGGCTATTTAAAAAAAAAATATAAAAATTAAATATCACGAAACAATCAAATCTTTAAGGCATAATTAAGAATTCAGTACTCACGTCAATTCACCACCCGGCGGCTTACACTAGTGTTTGAGGAAAAATGCCAAGAACAATACAAGTTAGTATTTATACAGTCATCACAGTGTGAAAAATCACAGAGTGACAAAAAAAAGTGCTACAATTATCAAAATAAGTTAGTTTTAAAATGTAAATAAGGTAATAAATAATTTTACAGAGGCATCGATGGTTAATACGAGAGTATGCGTAAACGCAAAACGAATCAACCACGAAGCTCTCCTCGTAAACGTCAACTGTCAGTTTGACGTTTTGATTAAATGATAGTCCTTATGATGTTATTGTTATTGTAGTAAGTCCATAAACAACTAACAACAATAATAATAATAGTAGTAGGTATGGTAATATTGCAAATAATGTCGGTAGAGGTTAATAAGAGTAAATTTATAATGGATGACTGATAAGAATACACATGAGAACCACTGAGAACGCGGAAATTAGTTTTTACAGGTGGCATTCCTGGTAATATTGGTCATTCCGCTGGCACCAGAAGTAATGCTTAGGAGAAACATTGATGTTAGTTTAGGTTTAGTGAATGGGTCGATAGGCGTTGTACAAAAAGTGAGGTGGGACCCGGAAGACCAAACAAAGCCTAAACAATTGGTAGTAAAATTCGCTAATAAACTGATTCACGAATTATTGCCTATTAAGTCAAAATTTGAGATCACACCCCGGGCATACGTGTACAGAGAACAATTCCCCATCTGTGTGGCGAATGCCTTAAAAATTCACAAAAGCCAAGGTCTAAGTTTAAAAAATGCCCTCATGGACATTGGCATCTCCATATTCTCTTGTGGCCAAGCCTACGAGGCGCTTTCACGAGTAACCAATCTTCATGGGGTGCACCTCATAAATGTTGACTTCAAGAGTATAAAAGCTCAAGCTTCAGCGATCACCGAATACAACCGGCTTAGACGTAAATACCGCGCCGATCTTTCAGAAATTAAACCGTCTAAAAGGATAAATAATGAACGTGAATGGGCAATACGAAACACTGTTGCTACTGTACAAGAATCCAATCCGGAAAAAAATAAAAGAAAGATTTGTAATAATAAAAAAACTACTCCTAAAAATAAAAAAAATGTGTCAAATAAGAAAATCTAATAAAATAAATCAATATGCCCACGTTTCTACAAAAAGAAGTGAAATCCAACCAAAAACATTCTGTAAAAAACTAGCCAAGTCTACATGGAGGTGCTTGTTTATGTTTATCTCTAAAAAGTAATGAAATCTAAACAAAGTCGTGCCGAGTCTGAGGTTCCTTACTGAGATTTTTTTATTATTATAGTTAATGTTGTGTGACTTGGCCGTTGAAGGGTACACAAGGGTACAAAACCAGGTGCTCCATGATGCCATTGCACCAATCAGTCGCCAGAACCGCTTTCCATTGACGATGGAAAATTGCCATTTGGAAAACGTTGATTCAATAACCAGTCAATTGTAGGCTTGATTAAGCTGCGTATTTCAATAATACTTATGTGCAGGCGAGCCTGAAACAAACAGTATAAAAAACTATTTCCAGTACAGAAGGACTAATCATTGATAGAAGCACGTCTATTTTATGTTAGATTTGACGCTTCAAAAAGAAGAGAGCAGAAGTCAGCATTGTCAATGCTGTATGCATATGTTGCACAATCAACAACAGCCTAAAATGAGACACTAGCGTCCAATTACCAATACCAGTATGGGCTATTATCTCGCTTAACAAACATAGGTAGTTACAACAGATATAACATTACGTGTAAATTGACTTGTACTCACTAACATATAAAGAATGTTCAACGGCCAAGTCACACAACATTAACTATAATTATAAAGAAATCTCAGTAAGGAACCTCAGACTCGGCACGACTTTGTCTAGATTTCATTACTTTTTAGAGATAAACATAAACAAGCACCTCCATGGAGACTTGGCTAGTTTTTTACAGAATGTTTTTGGTTGGATAGTATTAACATAAATAAATTAGGAAAAAATGATGCCGTACATTTTAATGCAGACCATATCTCTTAGGCTGATGAAAATGACACTACCATTTTAAGGGTACTTTATGGCCATCTGATACAGTACGGCATTAACATATTTTTGAAGAGAACAATTGATAATATGATAAAATCACTATGACGTCTAACTGAACTGAAACGGTGTGTATATTATATCCAAGACTTGAAACTGTCAATCCCAGTATCAACAGTTTTGTATACTTTTTGGATTAATATATACTTCAAACATTATTGATACATTTATATAATTGATTTGTTTCATTGTAATGATGTGAATAAATAAAACAATCAGTTTTTTTAAAAAATCGATATATTTAATGATGATAATAAAAAATATGGTTTTTCTTTAAATTATTCAGTATCGGAATCAGCCGCTAAGTTGTTATCGGAATCAACGTCTTGATCGACGTCCGAATTATCTTCTCTATCATTTTCTGAAACATAAATATGTTTTTGTCAAAACATAAATATAAATAAAATACTTACAGATTAAAGATTTATTTATTTACCTATGACGTCTTCATCTTCTTCGCCTGATTCCTCATCCGGTTCCGTTATGTCACAGACTTTTTGGGGGCATTCCTCGCCGTGGAACCAGTCGAAATCGTACCGACCGTCATTGACAATCCATTCATAGCTTATTGGTAACAAGGTCGACGTTATTTGTTTGTAGGCATTACACCAAATCTGTGCTATGTAGGTACTTCTCTTCATATGTTGTTTTAACTCTCGGAAACAAGGGGGAAACGACGTTGCTTCCAATTTCATAGTTGTCTTATCGTATATCGTGATGAATTTCACCTTAAATTTCGTTATATGGATTATTTCTTTTTGATTTTTTTCTTTTTCAGTTTTTTTCCCCTTTGGACCAACGAAAATGTACGGCATATGAAAAAATATTATCTATGCATAAAATACTTACAAAATAAATTAATTATATGTTGTGTCAAATCACCCCCTGGACCATGGAAAGAGAGGGGGTTGCAACCCTCGATTTTTTCTCCTTGTCGCATGATTTTTGTACGGCGTTGCGGAATTTTGGATTAGAAGCAGTATTGAAATAGTATGAAACTGATGCCGTACAAAATCAAATGACCAAATTTACCCTCGAAATTGTCGGAAAATAAAAATGAAAACCTGACTTTATGGCGCACCATTTTTTTACGGCACTGCGCGTTTTCTTATTATTTTTCATGGATCTATCGATGGTAAGAATGCCGTACAAAAATATATGACCAAAATGTACCCACTCTACCGGTACTTTTGAATTCTCACCTGCACTCAGTTGGACAGCTTACAAGTGACGGCATAGTGCTGAATCTTATTATTTTATGCTCTTCTATCGTTCTAGATAGGTCACCTGGTGGTTCACATGACCCATCATTTTTCTACACGGGCCAGTAGTCTATACGAATACGATGAGAAGCCTTGGCCGGCTTCTCATTGAGGATCTGGATGATGATGGTAAGTACTAGTTTAAGTTGTTTTATTTTACTTTTTATTTATAGGACGAGTATATAGTTTTTTTTCTAATTTGATAAAAATATATAAAAAATCTTATTTCGTGTAATAGTTTAAATTAGTTTCTTGTATCTGTTCGGTTATTTTGAAGTAAATGTTATTTTGTTCGAAAGATATTACTAAATTGATAAAACTAGAGCACTGAATATGAATATTATATTATAAGCCAAGTTTCATTAAAAATAAATTAAGTGTGCAATTAAGTCTCGCTCGGGGGATTCCGTGCAAATATAATTAAATGTTTATTATTGTATACATAAATAATCTGGTCAAGTAGAAACCTTTTATTTTCTGTATCTCATTACATACTTAAAAAGGGTGGGAAGATCAATTCTTTTGCACTTTTTCTGGAACTCGAATGGAATAATTTTGACTGCCTCGTTGGCGCAGTGGTAACGCACATGACTGCTGTGCGTAAGGTCTCGGGATCGATTCCCGGGTCGGACCAAATGTTTGTAAGATACGAGTTTGGGTGTTTTCTATGTATATTATTTATGTATTTAGAAAAAAAGTATAATATGTATTTATATCAGTTGTCTAGTACCCATAATACAAACTCCGCTTACTTTGGGACTAGATGGCGTTGTGCGTAGATGTCCGAAAAATATTTATATTCAAAGACAATGACTCTTGACTTTTATTCTTGTGGTATAAGGTCATACGAGCAGACGAGGCACCTCGTAGTAAGTGACTACCACCGACCATGTACACCTGCAACTCAAGAGTCACAAGTGGGTTTCTATCCCAGGAATCCCTTCCTCTAAAGTCAGGTAAGGTATAAAACTTTATACTTTGATTAAGAGTAAGTTTCTGAGTACCAATACATGAAATGAAGTACACAATTGAAAATTTTAGCATTTAGAGAAGGTTTATAACTTTCGTCTTTTTCGGTATTGACGACTCCAAAACGGTTTTGGTTATACAGAATGGGATCCTAAAAACTATGGAAAACATATTAATTCTCGTACTATTTCAAACTTTAAACATTTCACTAAACCTACATTTATTTACAAAAAACTTTTCATTTAAACTCGCAATAGTTTTCTCAACAGAAACTAACCTCCGTAATACTAAAACTTTAGCAATAACCCGCCGGAATTTAGTAGCACCTCATCAATTTGAAGACGGTGCTTAAGTCGCGTCATTCTACGCGGTCGGGTTATATATTGATGTTTCCAACTTCAGTTATGTTTCTTGCAGGTGTTTTTGTGGTTTCAGAAATGGTTTTGTGTAAACGGACACCTGTTATTTTGCAAACATTGCATTTTAGCTTTCAGATTTGTGACGAAATTGCAATATACTTGTTTATGCTTGAATTACTTTGCACACATATCACATAGAGACATCGTTCAACCCAAATCAACCATTTGATAGTTTCCCAACCATTGAAAAGTTTAACTATTCAAATTGAATTAAACATTGTCATATAATATATCTAAATATAAAATAATATTTTCTACAGGATTTGTGCTAGGCATTGGGGGTTTGCACCAGGAGAAAAGTATTTTGTGATGAGCATTGTCATTTGTTTTGTCGTTGACACTCAACTTAAATCTATCCTTTTTTGGACACAATATATGTAGGTACTAGCAGACCAACGCAATTCATCTGCGTCGATTATCAATCATGCTCGGGCTTAAAGGGCCAATATCTGTACAACATAAAAAAATGTAAATATCAGTTACTTAGTTTTGGAGTTCACCGTGAGTCAAAACGTGTCACGAGAATGCCTTCAAAGAAAAGAGCGTACTCCTTCTTAGAAGGCTGGCAACGCACTTGTGACGCCTAGTGTTGCCGGTGCGGTGGTGATCGCTTACCATCAGGCGATACGTCTGCTCGTTTGCCCCCTATACAATAAAAAAAAGACAAAGATATATTTTTATAAATATATAAGGCAAGGTTAAATAAAACTAAAATAAACAAAATAGTCCTTAGTCTGAATAAGGCAAGACTGACAAAAATAAAGAACTACAAGAAAAGATAGAAAATGAATCAAAGAAAGAATAGCAGAGGTAATGAAATATTTGTTTTATTGCAAGTTATACCGTGGTAAGTCTTAGAGAGATGCATAATTAACAGTTATCCTAATGATACAAAAATTATTTGTATGTATGGCTTTGATTCCCAGGTCCGACCAAATGTTTGTATGATCTGCAAATATTTGTTTCAAAGGTTAGGTCTTTTTTACAATATGAATATATTTACAAAAAAAAATGGACGTGTATTTATATCAGTTGTATGGTACTCATAAAACAAGTTTTGCTTAGCTTGGGACTAGATAACGTCGTATGTTAGATGTCCGAAATATTTATTATTAACTTAACACATCCCCCACACAATCTGTTGGTACTGTACTGATACTTTTTCACAACTAAAATACTTTCTTTTATTTCAATCCAATTTATAAAATCCACTCCACTTGCCTCCTAATCCTGAGATTCTTATTACCCAATACACCTGTCACCGACCACTGGCGGACCGGGGCCTGTCGCGTCTAATTACAGGCGGGAACAGAAATAAAAGGTAAACCTCCCCTTCCTAATTGTTTTATTTAATTTCACGACTAATTTTAGTCGGCTTTTTTCTTCTACAGATGATCTCACTATTGGTTCCCGAATTGAACTTCCGGTTTCTTGTCTTTTTATCGGTATTTTGTGTTTTTGTCTTTGTATTCATTACTGGCTTTTGCCTGTGACTCCGCCCACATATATGTCGGTTATTGCGATGATTAATCTAATATAATAATATTCAAATATATCTACAAAAATTGCTCGTCAAAGGTAATTAATTAATTCTTAACTTTTATTTTTTGCTTTGAATAAAAGTCACAAAGAACCAAGAAGTACGTACTTGAATTTAATTTTCTTTATATTTATTTTTCTATATCCTCGTTAAAATATATACAAAGTATTATAATTACTTGTTCACTCATTTAAATTAAAAGCATAGCAACCAAATTAACTACAAACAAAATTATTGTTACAATGTCAGTGAAAATTTCACTTGAAAATTAAATAGCGTACTAATTACAACCACAGATTACACCCGACTGTACTAAGAGCAAATTAAATGTTCTAATATAATCAACCTAAATAACACACACAAGTTAATAAAGAGATAATGATCTCTTTTATGTCTTGTTACGCGTACATCAGAACCGAATAAAATTCCAGTACACATTCGATCAAAATAACAGCACCCGATTCTCTTTAATTATTAGCGAATTACACATCACGGTACGCATTAAATACAATGGCTACCAATTAAGCATTTTTGGTGCAGTGCTTTCACATTTTTAATTAACAATTGAATTATACAGCGTTTAATTTCGAATACTTTCGGTATACACTTTCGCGTGGTTCGAAGTGTAAATTGCAACTTTTGTTGTTAAAAAGTTGCTGGAAATTAGTGTATTTACAGTACGAGTAAGTTTGTTAACTGCAAGATGAATAATTAAGCTCTCTTTGCTTTACTTCGAAATGCGAGTACACTGAAAATGTTTAATACAGTCAATAACTAATTAATCACAGTGTGCCAGCATACGTGGACAAGTATATATGTACTTATATCAGTTGTCTAGTACCCATAACACAAACTCTTAGCTTATGAGATGGCGTTGAGTGTGTTAGATGTCCGAAAAAATTTGTTTATTTTATGAAAGAATCGAGTTTCGGCTGTAACATCCCGTCTTGGTCGGCGCGATACCATAATATTATCGAAATTTTTTTTTTTATATTTTAGCAACTCCCATACTGGGATATTCCTGTGTCGCGAGGAACTTTGAAACATATATGAAACGGACACAGAGAACACTCAGACTCAGAACATCATTTTGTGGATCACACAAGTCCCATGTGGGATTTAATCCCACGACACTCAGCTCAATAAAAAGCGGTGGTAAATGTGACTATTTAAAACCACCATCCGTCACGTCATCTAGATTAGAGATATTTTTTAAATAGAATCTTTTGATTGCCAATTGCAGAGATGTGTCTGTAAGAAATGTAAAACTAATACCTACATATAACAAATACAGCTTTTGCTATATTTTATTATTTTATTGATTATTGTCTATGCCTCAGGGTGGCTCCTTGTCGAACTTGTGCGTACCCTCGTCATTGCTGTCAGGAGATTCTGATATTTGACTGCGGAACTTTCAAATATATTGCCTTTGTAGCGCAGTTGTTGAAACTAAGCTATGGTATTAGTTTTGGATATATATTAGAATATTCCTTCTTCAGAATGAAATAATATATGAGTTGAAATTTTAAAACGAATACAATACAAGAGTGGATTTGGTCCTGTTTAAATTCTCACAACCGTTAAATTTCTATTGACTGAATACCATTGATTAAATACTATAAATAGTGAACTATTTAGCATGGTTGCAGCAAGTTTATGATTAAGAGAAGATAGTTTGAGCTAATAATATAGTTATTAAACTTAACGAGTTGCTTGAATCAGCTTTTTTGACTGGTTATGAGCTAGTTGCAAAAATTAATAAGACTTTATTCTCAGTCAGTCATAAAGTACTCCTATCTTCTTTTATGGGTGGATTTATATCGAAATTTATGTTGGTTTCAAAATAACTTTAATTGTTATGAAAGATCAGGAAATAACAGAACTGTAATTTAATACAATAACAACAACGTGTTGCCTAACTCGTTTCGTAATTGTTTGTTATTATTTTAGAAAATGACTTTTATAACTTACTGTGTCAGGCGTATGTTTATTAATTGTATGTGTATAAGATTTACTGACACAGAAAAATCGTAAAAGATTTAAATTCAAAGTTTTGAGACTGGACTGACATGTTCTTATCATTCTGGTTGACTCAAATCAAGACCTTGAATACACCTTGGCCAATGTCTCTTGGCCTGTAAGGATGAAACTTCTGGCATTCAGTAAAATAAAAATGACAGGTATTTGGCTTATTTTTCACAAGGATAGAGCTATTATAGATTGATAAGACACTACAATCCATAAAACAACTACTTCTTGTAAGTACTGTCTTTAGGAGCACGAAGGTTTGAATGTCCTACCATAAAATCTAAATCTATTTGAAAAATATCTGTCTGTTTATGGAAAAATTTTACGTCATAAGCAGCTTGTTTTGAAAACTTACCCGTAACTTTCTTTAAACCATCATTTCAAACTCAAAGTTTTATATTTACCTAACTTCTTGAAGTCTAGCAACGCTGAATAATTTAACAGACCGTCAATCATCCTTTAAAAATAGTAACTTTTTTAGATGTATTCTCTCAAATGTACCCTTGTTTAATGATGCATTTTAGCTGCACTATAAGTACATACAAGTATATGAAAACCAGTGTTAAGTAATCCTGAGTGAGGTTATCGAAATTTAACTGCCCTTACCTATAATTCCAAGGAGGATTGGTAGGACTCAAAATGAACTACTTTTAAGTAGCTGGTATCCATATTTATCGATAACCACTTATCGTTATTTGACCCCATATGCTACTACTACTTATAGTTTCAACAGCAACACTAATATGGTTTTAGCTCTATACTCTGCCAAGTCAGAAAATTCAAGAAAATCTGGCAAGGTGTGAATTGGTGACCTTAGCACAAATAAGTGCGACTGTAGCTTTTCTCCACGGACAATGAGCCATTTTCTAACATACCCTGCGATCCCAGAACGGTGCATGTTTGACGACCCATCTGCTTGTTTGCCCTCTATTCTACATAAGAATGATAATATCACTGACAAAGTTTCATTACAACTTTATATTTACATATTACGTAATGATTTATGCCTCCCAGTGGACATCTTTTGTAAACTCGACAATGAATGTTAAGGCCAAGAATTATTCACCAAGTTCTACAAAACTTCTGTCAAAACTTTATTTCCTATATTCTTCTGTTGTATTGGGAAATAATGATTTAGGAGAAAAGGTTTCGGGTCTGCTTTGAATATGGAAAGAAATATGATTTCTTTGTTGACATGTTTTTATAGTATTTTGAATTTTTTTCTACCATAGTCTTTATTTTTATACAAAAGAAAGAGAGAGACAGAAAAGTTTTTGTGTATACTCCATCTGTAACTTTACGGTTTTCTTGTTGATTGAGTTCAATGTGTTATACGAACTGTCTTGTTCATTATTTTTATTTTAAATTTATCGCAGTTCTTTACTGTATATGGGTATTAAAGTATGTTATATCTATATTATTAAATTCTCATGTTATTTATTTTATTTTCCCTTAACTATTATCAATCAAATCGGAAATATTTGAGAAAATTACAATAATTCATTACCAATATAATCAGTTACAAAATTTATAAATCACCTTCAACGGGCATCAGTTAAACAAAAACAACAGCTCTGAAATAAGCTCGAATATTTTTAATCACGAAACTTTGAAAAGTTGTTCATTAAATGAAATTTCACCAACTCACCATTATCAAAACTTGATCGCTGTTCTGTTCAACAAAGCAATGAATTACCTGAAATCAATGAAAAAAAAAAATTTTAAAACAAACAGAATCAACCTTAAACTTACAAAGATAGAGCTGAATTCACTCAAATAGAAATAGAGAAAACATAAAAAAATACAATCAAAGAATTGACATTTGAAAACCGGATTTAATTCTTACTCAACGAAGCCAAACAATACACGTAGACGGTTCCTTCATCAATATGAAATGAACTCTATTTTGTTAAAGGTCTAGTTTATTATACAATGACATGCAGTTTACACAGTAAATCATTATCTGGGAGGGTCAATTAACTGTTACTAATGGTTCTTGACACGCTAATATTCAATTAAATCCTTTTATGCCTGTTCGTCCAAAATTGGGTATTTAAAAAGAAACCCTAAATGATATGTTTAAGGTGTACATTTCAGTGGAAACTAATATATTTATGGAACATCTATTAATACTGATATATGGGTTTATTTCGAAAACAATGCGATGTGTTGTATTATATAACAAGTTTTAGTTATGTATGTGTTTTGATAGATATCATTATTGTTTACAAATGTGTGTTTGCTTTGTTGTTTTCTTTGCAGATTTTGAGATCCAAGAGCGTGAATTACTGCTTATGGAAGTTTCATTGAAAATTCAATTATATAAGAAAAAACACCTACAAAAAATAGAAATTTTAATGTCGCTCGTGGGACTTTTTAAAACAAAACCACTAACTTTGACACTGCTTATATATTCATAAAAGTGTGATTTTACTAAAGAAAAATTATTCAGACACCTGTTTAACATACGACAGAATCACAGATTCCCATATTTCAAAAAATATAACTTGAAAATTATTTAGGCAATTGAATAATATTTAAATGTTAAACACGATAATTACAGTGTAATTCAGGAACGGGTAATTATAGCGTCTAAATATAGCTCTAACAACACTTGTTAATAAAAGCTTATGGTTAGTAATGGATAAATATAATTGTGGTAACAAACCCTTAGGAACTTAATAGCAAGAGGCACGAAAGTTGATATGAAATGGAAAAATGAACAGTATAAAAATAAAAAAGCCGAGCGAACGATTGTGGATATAATTTGTTGAAATGTAACACTAAAGTGATAAATCTAGAATTATTTACAACTGTCTTAAACGGCTGAAAATTGAAATGTCGAGTGAATATTTGTTTGTGGTTTTGTTATGCATGTGAAGATCGCAAATTAAATGAGTTTAAAAATAAACATACATATATGGTTGTCTTTAAAGTCTATTTTTGGGCGATAATTTTACGTGATAACGTCATAAGAAAACATTGATGAAAAATATGCACAACTATCTGAACGCTTGGGCCGATCTCGCCTCTCTATCGCATGTTCCGCGCTCTCGCTTGCACGCTCGGCTGACGGAACGTGACAATGAGCCATGCTTGTTCGTGTGAGCAGCCGGTGTTCTTGAATTTATAAGACGTTATCGTATCGTATATTTATGTTGGATAGAAGGAAAAGTAGTTTATCTCTAAGGGCAGATAAATTTGATGATTAAGAATACAGCTCGTCACGATGTGTGACGTTCGTCACCTGTAGAATTTTGCCACGTTCGTGCCTGTAGTAAAGGCAAGTGGAAGAAAAGGAAAGACAAATAGAAAAAAATAGTGAGGGTAACTTAATATCTATTTTATTTTTTATTTTAAAGCTTCTCAGTGAGAGAAGATTATTCTTAATCCTACTAATATAATAAACGCGAAAGTTTGTGAGTATGTAAGTGAGTATGTTTGTTGCTCTTTCACGCAAAAACTATTGAATGGATTTTGATGAAACTTTACAATAACATAATTTATACATTAGAATAACACATAGACTACAACTTATAAAGATACCGGCTACGCCTCGCAGCATTGCCCGCGGGGTTCAACTAGTAATAATATAATGTTCATGAAACTCAAGGATTTTAACTATATCTACCTCCAATTAAAAGAAAATAATTTTATGAAAAATAAATTCTTCGCATGAATAACTATTCACCAACAGTAGATAAGTAATATTAATAACCCTGTGAATATTTCCGAAAAGTTCAAAGACGCTGATATTCCTCTCCAACTCCAACGAATATAAAAGTTCCCATAACAATGAATAAAATAGATAATGTAATAAGTCTTCTTGTAACCTTAAATTGCTCTCTCAAACCTAATCTCCCAGTAAATGGCCATACGAAGCTATTTATGTTAATTTATTACATAATAACGCATCATGTAAAAACATCACCTTTTTAATACATACAACGCCGTATCAGCCACTGACATTTTCTATCCGCTGTGATAAACGGCTGTTCAGAACATTCTTTTGGTTCCAAACTCAGCCTTTTGTCTACGTAATAGAACTCTAAATTCTCTAAAGAGCCTTATGTATATGCGGTATTCTAATTTCGCACCTATCTCTCTTGGAGTAAATTTCAATTTCAAATAACATTAAACATCACAATCGAATTAGAATCTTGCTGATAACATAATAAGGTATATTTTGGGTAGAAAATAAGTCTAGTGGGATAAAATAGAGCGTAGTTGACACCAGATAATTTATATTAGAGGGCACATTGACTTTTTTGTCGTTAGATATAAGAATCTAGCGACATTCAGATGGGGATACTCTTGCCTTTCTGCACCATTTTCTGTTAAATCCCTAAAAACTGAAGGCTTTATGGGATAATTGGATTACCTTTATTAAGATATTTTGAGACTTTCACTGCTTCGATCTAACAGTTTTCTTTTAAATGAAGAATTAACGATAATTGTTACTGATATCGTTATAATATTTCAAGGTCATTTTTGGAGACGATCCAAGTTTGAGGAAGCAAAAACTGAAATGAGGTTTTAAATAAATAAAATTCTTAAATTGGGTCATTTTCTTTAAGTATTATTTTATGTTAAATTATTGCATTTTTATAGGGAAGTTGAATATTCTTTATTACTACCATTAGCAATATCAGCCTGGATATTAGACGTCCGTTTGTGATGTAACTTTAAGTATTATTAGATTATTTTTGAATCTATGTTAAGTTATTCTGACTTTTGAAATTGAAATTGTTATACATACGTGTAGAAACGAAGTGAAATAACTTGAAAAAACAAAATATGGCAGCTTCAAATTTATTATTTTCTTCTTAATTTTTAGTTAATTTCTTATCACACACGCGTCTTATAATTCATCCTTCCGCCATTCCTGGTTTTTTCTCTCCCTCACCGTCCAGTCATTTACACCTCGTTCATTCATTTCACCATTATATTACTTATCATTCCTTCCTTCACTCACGTAATCCTTTCTTCGCAATAAAAAATTGTACACACGTCAATTAGAAAATTGCACCTATCATATTTTATGGTGAACATCCATATGTTAATATAGGGTGTTTTTTTAAGCTAGATAGAACTTTAAATTGTAAAAAGTAACACAAAAAATTGAATTTTGATGAAACTTTTTTTTTTATTTGTTTCAGTATACTCTGACAAATCATCATGAATAGACTCACGCTTGAACAACGCTACGAAATTATCCAAATTTACTTTGAAAATCAGTCGTCGATTCGCGCAACTTATAGACGACTTCGTCATTTGTATGGCGTATAACACGAACAATGCTGGCCTCCAAGGCGTCAATTGTTGCTGGTTTATCAGCATAAACCAGTGACTTCACGTAGCCCCACAGGAAATAATCGAGAGGTGTCAAATCGCACGACCTTGGAGGCCAATTGACAGGTCCATTTCTCGAAATCAACTTATCGCCAAATTTTGATTTCAATAAGTCGATGGTTGCGTTCGCCGTATGGCACGTAGCGCCATCCTGTTGAAACCACATCTCCTCCGGATCAATGTCATCCATATTTTCAAACAAAAAATCATTGATCATGGTGCGGTAACGATCTCCATTGACCGTAACGCGAGCTCCGGCCTCATTTTTGAAGAAATAAGGTCCGATGATGCCACCAGCGTGAAAACCGCACCATACGGTGCATTTTTCTGGATGTAATGGAGTCTGTAGGGTCTGTTGTGGATTGGTCTCACTCCATATGCGGCAATTTTGCTTATTAACAAACCCGTTAAGCCAAAAATGCGCCTCATCGCTGAACACAATTTTGCGATAAAACAGTCGTCTATAAGTTGCGCGAATCGACGACTGATTTTCAAAGTAAATTTGGATAATTTCGTAGCGTTGTTCAAGCGTGAGTCTATTCATGATGATTTGTCAGAGTATACTGAAACCAATAAAAAAAAAAGTTTCATCAAAATTTATTTTTTTGTGTTACTTTTTACAATTTAAAGTTCTATCTAGCTTAAAAAAACACCCGTTACATGAAGCAGAAACTTTGAACCCCTTTTTTCGAAAATTATGTGAATACTCCTTGAACAAAATTTAGCACTGTTAAAGTTTATATGGAAAAGAAGTGCAGAACGCAAAAAAAAAAAACATTTAATTAAGGTCGAATTTCAATCAGTGGGTGACCACAAATTATTCTGTTTTTTTTTTTTATTTTGTTACACGTATAGCGATAAAACTGTCTATGTACTAAATCTATTCTCTCCATCATAGTCAGCGTTACTTTATTTTTAATACTATTTTAACAATTACAAGGTAATAAATCTACGCTAATAAAAATATTGTTGAACCAAATTTGTGGTAATTAGTTCAAACTCATTACTGTGCATTCAAAATACTGCAACATAACATACAACGCGTTAATTACAAATGAGAAATTACGGCGCTATAATACCAATAAATTAAATTAAATCGTTGCGTTCCCAACATCACCGTAATGGGTGATTTTGAGGTATGTTAAAGCTGTGTGTGCATAATCATGTAACGAATTTGTAAGTAGCATTACAAAGAACAAATAGCTAAAGGAGAAAGAGTGTGAAAGGAGACTCTGGGTAAATTTAAATCCTTTAGACTTATCAAACCATCATCATCAATAGCCTATTGCAGTCCACTGTTGGACTTAAGCCATTTTTTAAGTACGACCCTGCCAAAATGACTCTACTCTGCTCTTGAAAGCATAAGCAGAATCATAAGTGGTGGTCACCATACTCATTGCTAATGTCGACAATGCACCCACACCATGGCGGCTTAGGGATGCTTCTACATCATTGAGCCTCCGGTCTCAACAACACGCGACAGCACGAAAGTTGTCATTTTACGGTTATCTTCGGTGCGAGGATGGAGTCACTACGTTTGAGCTAAATGATACACCGAAGGTACATCCCATGGTTTAAGCTAGCCTCCGCCACTTTTAATCAACGATCGGTTACTAATTATATTAATGTTTAATATATTTAAAATAATTGTTACTAAATGATGTAAATCAAAGCCTTTATAAAATTATCCTTAAGGGCGTAGTTTGCCTAACAAACATACGTCAATAACACATAAAGTACCTATATAGGTTAATAAAGAGCAAGAATTGTATGTTTACATGACAGTTCAATTAATTCCCAATTAATGGTAATTCCCTATTTTGCTAAAACAAATTGGCTATTCCTGAATATATCTTTGATGTTAAAACTAGCACTCGTCGTCAATGTAATATAAACCTAACTAGTTTTACTGATTGCGATGCGGTGAATACATCACAATTTGATGCGAATAGGTCTGCTGTCGCTTTTATACGCTATAGAGTTATTAATAACGATTTATCGATAACATTTTGAGGTTTCATTTCCTATGGGATGTCAGACCTGTTTAGCTTTAGACGCGTCCATTTCTATTATACATATTAAACGGGTTTTTAGGCTCGACTGTCAATTATATAGGCTCCAATGTAGATATTCACGCTATTTTTAGGATTTCGCCTATATGGTTTGTTTTGTTGTTTGTCGTTTGCATAACAGACTGATTCAATTTAGATGGTATTAGTTTGCAAAAATCCAAGCCACCTTCTAGAATTCTTCGTAGCAGTGGGAAATCATTAATAAATAAAATTGGTGTAGCGTACTGCTATAGATCATTTTTATTCAATAATAAATCAAACAACTGTTTATCCTAAAGTAATTTCAAAAAACAGTGAAAGTTCTACAAAATTTCTTTGTTAACCTTGAATTTTTTACAACAGAAACATTGTCTAAGAACCTTTTAATCGTTAATAATACGTAATCTATATCTTGTAAAGAAAAATACTGAAACATGTTTATCTATTAGTAACTATTCAACCACACAAAAAAAAAGAAACAGCCGTGGGTCGTATGTCCTCGCTTTAAAGACACCCCCTTATCTGTCTCAGCCAATATTGGAATACTTGGTGTCGACGTATCGAGCGAACTCCAGTTTCGTAGCCATTTGGAGAGTAAGGCCTAGTTGGCCTCGAAGAAGCTTGGTGTGCTTAACAGATCGAGGCGGTATTTCACTCCGGCCCACCGCCTTCAGCTTTATAAAGCGCAGGTTCGGCCTCACTTGGAATACTGTCCTCATATTTGGGCAGGGGTATCCCAATACAAGCTCCTCTTTCTGGACTGGCGACTCATATCGTCGATTACCAAGAACTTCCAATTCGGCTAGACTCTCTGGCGCTGCGTAGAGATGTGGCTTCGCTGTGCATCTTCTAACACATTTTTTTTTTCATTTTTCTTCTTCTTTACTATGGGGAGTGCTCCGAGGAATTGTTTGGACTGATCCCTGCCGCCTCTTTCCGCCATCGTCCTACGCGACACACATTGCATGCCCATCATCTAGATGGTTGGCAGTCCTCAACTGTGCGCTTTTTCAGAAACTGCTCGATTGCCCCTGTACAATATAAAAAATACTAGTGGTACCCTACATTAGCGAAACTGATACCAATCACGATTTTCCTAGCTTTGATTATTCATATTATTCACAAGAGTGTTTGAGACCGGCTACAAGTTCAACCGGTTTTACTCGTATCTGAATTTCAGTTTATTTATCAAGCGACTGGCATCTGACTTCCGCTAGTAGTCAATATACTTAGTCTAGGCATAAATACTGATATAATTAAAAATAAACAAAATATTACTTTTGAATTTGGAATCTGACATTTTTATACGATCGTCCATTGTGCTTTCTTCTTTTTGCGTTAATATATTGTAAAATATTTTGTGACAAAAGAAGTCGTTGTTGTGCAAATATCTCAAACAGGTCTAACGCCGCATTTATATAGTATTACTTAAGATAGTGATGAAAAGTCCTACATCGTACATATTAAAGTTATATTTGCATATCAACGAGTTCCTTTGGTTTCGATATTTGACACAATCAACTAGCAAGTGTTGGACATCATCAAGGACTCCGCAACTTTCACAATTTTGGTGTATAAACATTTTTCATGAGATGTCCATACTTGCCAGATGGATAGTGAACTGAACGCAGTCTGTGTACTATAGTAATTATCTTTCCATTTAACCTTTTATTAACCAACCAGGGTATCCTAGCAGGCTGATGTTGAATTGTTTTATACCAGATGCCCTTTTCCTTACTTCTCTCATCGAAATATTCTTTGAAATGAGTATAACATAGATTTTTGATGTTGTTTAGGTAGGTAGACCTGATATTAATTCCACTGGATTATAATTTAACGTCAGTTTTAGAGAATAAGGCTTTCTCTAAACGCCATGGTAATTTAGAGTCCCTAAAAACAAATTATTCTGATATTACTATGGACTAATTTAATTTAAACGTATGCATTCTAAAACCGTCCTCTATAGAAATAAGGAAATTGCAATATTAATAACAATTAACAAACAAAATAAACCGTCTCATTCCCAACAAGAATGCTGACTGCTAATAATAACTCACTCATTCTTAAGTACCTAATAAAGAAATTACTTCTCGTATGAACCTGATTGGATTTAGCCTAGATAGAACTTATGACCTTTTAGTTAGCAGTCAAGAAAACTAACCACTATACAAACAGATCCAATTAGTAAATCAAAAAAGTTTGGAATAAAAAGGACCCGTTTACAAATTGACACTGATTACGCAATGTTTGTCCACAATGTTTTATTACACAAGGGACAGGGGCTGTTTCCGAAAAAACAAGAATATCATCTAAAATTTTAGTATTGCAGTACCTGTCGGAGTAAAACAGTTGCCACAAGAAATTAACAATCAAATTACTTTAGACAAGGAAACGACGGTTTTCAAAACAACAAAACATGTGCATGCTCTATAACGTTTAACACAACAGTTTAAGGTACATAATCATTTGAACGAATGCCTTTCCAAGATCTGTTGGAACATTTTATAGTAACCTATTTTCGGTCCGAAACAGTACAATTTTAAACGCTTAATTGTTCAAAAATGTTTGCCAAATGTGGAAAGTTGTGGATGTTAAGTCAAATGGATGGTGTAAGTGAAGTGAACTAAGTTTAATTCCGTCCAAGTACGGTCACGCAATTTGGCTTGCTCTACAATATAGCTGGATATAACCTGGCATAATTTAGTTATACAGTATGTGGACCAGGTATTTTGTAATCTGGCCAGTATCTTCTTGAAATTATGTAATTTAGCTTCGAAACTCTAGATCTTATATTACACTTCGTAGAGGAACCTGTGAGCATATGACTTTCATTGTGGTTTGGTAATTTTACTTGTTAGAGCAAAGTTGCTTTAGTGGTCAAGATTTTGTAAGACGAGGTTTTGAATTTGAAATAAAAGCGTACTAAACTAGTAGTAAAATTCGTAATTAAATCTTTAAATTATAAGTTTAAATAGTTCGTGTAATATGTCACAGTACGAAATGCTTAACTGTATTTTTTTTATTATTTGCCTGGATGTGTTTTACCTACAATATTGATCCTATCCATATTTTAAAAAATAATTTATCTTTATCAGCGTTTCGTTGTATATATTTTATTAGTAATCTCTCTGCCTTGTTTGGAGTCAGATGGTCGTATGTGTCATGTCTCTAGATGTCATTACATAATTTGATTATACCTATTCTCCTAAGATAATTAATATGATACGAGGACAATATCATGATACAATAAATCTTTCTAGAATTTACTTTGTGATAAAACTTAGTGTAACATTGATATAAACGTTTTTATGTTTTTTGTTTAGGTTTTTATTTATAATATTGTCATAGAACACAATTCTGCCAAAAACCTTAACAAGCAATTTAAAAACGTTAATACGAATTTAAATTTAATGATTCTCTCACTTAATAGGTATCTTGATTTTTATTTAGCGATATGCACAAATTATAACTCTATAGTGTAATATCATGTATTTATTATAAATGATTCAAAATCATTGTTTTATTCATAATTTCAATTTATCAACATTTTCTTAATCAAAAGACTAAAAATAGGCACACAATGATGAAGTCAAAGTCAAAGTCAAATCATTTATTTCCATAGGCCCCAAAAGGCACTTGAACACGTCAAAAATACAAACATCAAACATTATTAATACAAATATAAAATAAAACTTAAGTACTGAATTGATCAGTGATAAAAGGATGTAACTCAAGTAATCAATGATTTGAATTACCGGAGCTTAGAATGATTTCGATTCAACTCAAAGGTTTAAATTGAAATTAATCCAAGTACCAGCTCCGATGGGTATTGCATTCATGAGAAGAGCTGGTGAGAAACTCATGTGCACCATTTTTTCAAATAATTTATACAAAGTTTGTTTGTTTTTGACAACAATACTTATATGTGCAAGTTAAGGCAACCAAAACACAAAGGCTAGAAAACAGTCTAAAGAAATATTTAATTTAGTTTTTTGTCTAATAAAATAATAATAATTAGTCCATAGCATATAAGGTAGGATGTTAACTAAACATTGTTTTTTGTTAAGATAGCAAAATTTAAAGAACTATTTCAGTTTATATTTTTACCTGCAAAGGAATTGAAGTGTGTCTCCTTAGATAAATACAGGTCTCCAGTTAAACGTTATCAAGATAGACTAGAAGCCAAGTTACGGCTTCAGGCAGGCTATTACTTTTATTTCTATTACCTGCAGTGAAACTTAGAGCCGTGAAGGGAAGCGGTAATTTAAGTTTAACTTTAAATTACAATTTAACCAATGCCTGTATTTCTCGGTGGAACACGTAATTTTGTTCGGTGGTTCTCTTTATTGCTGGTGTCTTGATGCTTTATCCGATTTATAAAAAGTTTCTTAATGGTGGTAATTAAAAATTCTACCGACTGAACATTAGTTCAACGTAAAGTGTAAACTACAGCACAAATAATATTGAACTATAATGATTATAATATTATATTATATTAATATATTTGACTGCCTCAATGGCACAGCTGTAGTGTAAGCGACTGCTGTGCTTCAGGTCGCGGATTCAATTACCGGGTCGGACCAAATGTTTGTGTGATCTGCAAATATTTGTTTCGTAATTTGGGTGTTTTCTATGTAGGTATCCACAAAAAAATTACGAACGTGTTTATACCAGTTGTCTAGTACCCATAACACAAGCTCTGCTTAGTTTTGGACTAGATGGCGTTGTGACTTAGATGTCTTAATATACTAAAAAAATACTTATAATACGAAGAAAACACTATGTTTGGTCACATGTCATTAAGAAATGAAAATGTAATTCCAATAAACTGCGGTCATAGTAAAACATATAAAAATGTAGCAAACCTAACAAAACCACACGAGTATATCAAAAATTTGCTATCGTCTCCTTTTATTATGACAAAAGCTTTATTATTTCTGACAAGACTAAAGCTAATTGTTAATACACCTATTTGGAATGGTTGTCTTAACAAATTTATTTTACAAAACGCACAATTCAATGATTTCAAGTACACTTTAAAAATATGAAATACAACTCACTAATCTTTAGACTTTCAACATATTTATAAACCTTATCATCATGTCAGCCGAAAGACGTCATGACAGAAGTCGTTTGTCAATTGAATCAACTTTGATACCTAGTATTTACAAGATTCACATTGCAAATAAGTAAAATAACAATAATCAAAGCTGATGACGTAGCAATGAAATCTGAAGCACTGATTGTGTACCTGTAATTAAATCATAGCAATATGGCCGCCAGTTCTACCTTCTAGTTTTAAATAATCGTTGCAATTAATCCGGTGTACAGTAAACTGATATATTATTATTAGTTAATGGAATAGTTTAAACGCTACTTTAATGAGTGCGCCAACGCTGATCCTATAATTATATATCATTTAAATTCTTTTGTAGCGTTAATATATTATGTTATCATAGTCCATGTAAGAAGACGGAGGTAGAGATTAGCAAAAAAATGTTTATTGATAAACTCGGATGACTTAAATTAAAAACAATAATTCTTAATGAAAAAATCACATAGAAAAGTAACAGATTTTCACAAAACTGGTTATAAAAAAACTGATAATTATTGAAAGGACTTTACATAGAAATTAACCCGAACATGTAGCATTTAATGTAAAAGCAAAAAAAAATTATTTAAAATAAAGAAAGCAAATTAGCAAGCAAAGTAATATACCTGTTTATTAAAAATCTTATACTGTATAAAGAAGATCCATACCACTTGGATAACAAACAAATGAAAGATAAAACTTTCATTAACAATCTTACCGAACAATAAAATCCAAATGAAACTCAGCAATAATTTCATGGAAACAAATGATTAAGGGCGTCAGAAAAAAAATGAAATGGGATTAGACGTCCCTCGCCACGAATGAATGATAGAACGGTGACCGAGTGGGTGAATGATTAAATTAAATAGCCGGTGATTCGTCATTGTGGACCTGTTTTTTGTTTCATATATTGGGATGACACTTTTTGTTACACTGCTAAGGTAATAAATCTCGCCGATTTGTTCTACGGTCTAATTGTTTTTGCTTCTAATGTTATATTTTATTCATTCTTTATTAAAGCTACGCGTTATAGCAATCTAATACAACAAAAAATTACAATTGTCAAGTAAGAGTTTCATTGTCCAAGAATTAACTTTCTTCATTTATATACTAGCTTTTACACGTGGCTCCGCTCATGTGTTGGTCGGTTATTGCAGCAGAAAGCAGCCTATATCCTTCCTCAAGAATCAAAGTATCTCTATGCAAAATTTCATTGAAATCAGCGCAGCAATTTAGTCGTGAAAGCAGGACAGACAGACAGAGTTATTATAAGTATGGATTAAATGTAACGAGCGAGTCTTACAGTATGCAATTTTGCAATTTTGTTGAAGTTGTACATCTGTTACACCTTCCTGTTACACTCTTCCATCTCATTGCTGCCCCACCCTCACAAACTAGAGCGAAAAAGAGGAGGTGATGTTATCTTTGTTACATCACAGAAATATATACGAATTCGCAATCATTTGTACGAACAGAATCGCTAATCGTTTTCTTTAAAAAAAATGCGTTTGAATAAATTTAAATTTAACATCTAAACAAAATGAAAGCCAACGATACGAAAATCCTTTGCCTATTTGACAAACAATTGCTGGGGACTCAAACAATGTCACCTTGTAATGTTTCAGAAAATAATTGATCAGCTTTTTAAATTTTTCGTCATTTTGTGGTTAAAGACATTTATTTCTCTAAAGATTACAATAATCACTTACAGTGAAAAACATAGTTTTAAACAAAAAATATATAACCTAATTAGCGTAGTTAGTGAGGTAGTTTTGTTTTCTTTTTTTATTTTTATTAGGTGGGTAGTACAAATATCTTTTACAAAATAGTTCAAAAATGTTAGTGGAGAAACAATTTCTGTTTACTAAGGCCTATGACTTAGTGACATGTCGATTGATTTAAATACTTTGTTTGTTAGAATAACAATTAATATATATATAATAGCAAGAACAACAGTTTAAGAGGTTTGAATAGTAGTTAGTATATTAAATATATACTAAATCAGAGTTTAATATTATTATATATTGTGTTTTGTACATAATATTTGTTTAGTAATTATAATTTATATCTTAGCAAGTATATAAAATAAAAATATGTGTAAGCTTTTTTATTATTTTTTAATATTTTAACGCCTTTTTATTATTTTAACGCTTTCACGCTTTTTAACATGGTCTTAAATATCGTTTCAAATTGCTTCAGAAATGTGTTACCTACCTCTTTGTTAAATTTATTGAGAGCGACCATCTTTATATTAGCGCAGATTTGCTGCCTTCCACATATTGTCAGTTCTAATTTAGGCATAGATTTACTTTTAGTAATATTTAAGAAACTTTATCTAACAAAGATTACCAAACCATTTCGTATAATATTTATAATTGCAATGCAAACAGACAATAAGAACTGTAGTTGATCATTCTTTGGATAACAAAACAGACTACATTGACCACTGAATGGATGAACCTTTTAACATACAGGGTCTGTCGTAAATAATGGATAAGTCGTAAACTGGAGTTGGTCCGGCTATGAGACTATTAGAAAATCGTATCTTTTTGCCAGGGTTTCTAACCGTATGGAAATGGCGTAGACTTTTATGTTTTTTTAAAATTTCGCTACTCTTTGCATTCATTCCGTTGCCATTTCGTTAAATTTAGGTATTTCTGTGTCATTTTTTTTGTATTATAGTCTTGAAGATGTGTATTATTTAGTTTTAGTACTGTTTTAGGCGTTTTTAACGTTGGTCATTTTCAAAATTGTCATTTTAAGATTTTTTATGTTTTTGTTTTACTTAGGGTCAACTTTTGATCATTTACTGTGTAAAAAAAAAGTACGGCGCTATAGCTGCCCATGATCTTAATAAATTATCTAGTATGTGTAGATTCTAAAAAGGTATAACAATGCATACTTCACAAGTAATATTAAGCTACATGAGCGAGATCAATATCAAGGTGAGAAAATATTTTTTTCATGTAATGTTGTAAATGGTTATAAAACTTCGTCAGAATGATTTATTTCTGCCAAGATTCTTTACACAAACACTATGGGGCCACTATTAAGGATATTCAAAGAAAACTAGGTAGTTTTTTGTCAAAAAAATTTCATGCCTCCTCATTTCATAAAGGTGTTTAATTTTAAAATTGATGTGCTCTAATAGTTACATGCGACAAACATGTTACAAGTTTATTCGTAAAAAGGATCATCAGGTAAAAAAATGAACAAAGACAGCAATACAAAGGGTCTCCCCGCGTGAAAAGGACATTGTTACTAGGCACACTGCATGATGCACCGTCCCTTTCACACTCACGATGTGTGAAAAGGTTAGCATGCGTTTAGCTAGGGCGCACTCCTGATACATCTCTCAGTGTGATTTTGACCATCGCATGTGCTCTCGTTTTCATTACTGTCGTCAATTTGTTACTGCTTTCTAATATCGGACTTAGATTTTCTTTGTGATTTGGACTTGTTAACCTGGTGATATTGACAACTCAGCTCTCATTTATGGGCATCGTGTTGTGCTATCGATTGCACGTGTTATTTTGGAAAATTTTGTATATCATGCCTCAACAATACACGCCGGCCGAATACGTAAACATGCATTACATTTATGGTTTATGTGATGGCAACGCCAATAGAGCTGCTAGAGTTTATCGGGAAAAATATCCAAATGCCCGGCATCCTGACTATCGTGTCTTCATAAGAGTGCACAACACATTTTTGGAAGGACGATTTCCTGGGACCGGCGTAGGCGGGGCGAGTGAAGGACGACCACAACGCCACAGTGCAGCCGAAGTGCGTGCATAGCTGCCGGCGGAGGACACTTCGAACATTTAGTTTAAGTTGTTGAATAAATATTTTTACGTACTAAAACAACCTAGTTTTCTTTTGAATATCCTTAATAGTGGCCCCATAGTGTTTGTGTAAAGAATCTTGGCAGAAATAAATCATTATGACGAAGTTTTATAACCATTTACAACATTGCATGAAAAAAATATTTTCTCACCTTGATATTGATCTCGCTCATGTAGCTTAATATTACTTGTGAAGTATGCATTGTTATACCTTTTTAGAATCTAAACATACTAGATAATTTATTAAGATCATGGGCAGCTATAGCGCCGTACTTTTTTTTTACACAGTAAATGATCAAAAGTTGACCCTAAGTAAAACAAAAACATAAAAAATCTTAAAATGACAATTTTGAAAATGACCAACGTTAAAAACGCCTAAAACAGTACTAAAACTAAATAATACACATCTTCAAGACTATAATACAAAAAAAATGACACAGAAATACCTAAATTTAACGAAATGGCAACGGAATGAATGCAAAGAGTAGCGAAATTTTAAAAAAACATAAAAGTCTACGCCATTTCCATACGGTTAGAAACCCTGGCAAAAAGATACGATTTTCTAATAGTCTCATAGCCGGACCAACTCCAGTTTACGACTTATCCATTATTTACGACAGACCCGTATAACGGCATCATAACGATAGACCACAAACATCCCTAACATGCCCTAATTCACAAAGACAAAGTAAATAATATGAGACGGAAGGAAAACTCAACATAACACATTTACATATCAGAGGAGCTCTTAACCGTCTTTGTGAGTGTATGGTTTAAGTACATTTGTAAGAATGTCGGGCCGCTAAAACGTTGCTAAGTAAATAACAGAATTTGAAACTAGATGAGTAATGCTGCAGTATGTTAATAAAATTTGCCAAAATAAAAAATGTTACAAACTTGCAGTTCTAACCAAAATTTATTTTAGTCTATTTATCCTTGTTCTTGTTCAGCGTAGGAAGACCTCCCGCGAGGTGGAAGGACGACCTGGTTAAGATCGCGGGGACTCGTTGGATGCGGGCCACTACCGACCGGTCAATATGGAAGTCAATGGGGGAGGCCTATGTTCAGCAGTGGACTTCTTGTGGCTGAGATGATGATGATGATCCTTGTTCTATGAAAAGCTTAGTTTGAATATAGAACGTTATTATTATCCAGAATAATTTAATATGACCTCAAAAACCTCCTTAAACTATTTTTGTATGTTTTTATATCAGTTTTGCAGAATTAGCAAGTATCGTGCAAGTGACGATCATATTTAAAAACTCGTTATCTGTTGTATAGATGATAGTTGTTTTAAACTCAATAGTACTAGTAGTTTTGTTTCATTATAATTGGTATCATGCTGTTGATAAGTAAGTAGTTCATTAATGGACATAGGTTTCTCCTAACAAAAGAGGTTTTGGACAATTATAGCATATTGGTCAGACGGCTAGTTTACGTTCTGTTTGCATTACTATTGCCCGGCATGCTCTCTTAGTCGATTCTTACAGTACCCACGTATTTATGTACGGCTTATAAATAGTTATTTTCATATAAATTAGTTTTTGTACTAGAAAACTATGTTACTCTCCTATATCCAAATTTAGGATCACTATTAAAGGAATCCTTTCTTGGCGAGTACTTTGGCACTTGGTCGATTAGGAAAATGATTTTCGTGCCAACTTGGCAAGATAAAAACCACGATACGAATTAACATAAAGTAATTGGGACGACATATCTAACATTATCTAATTAGGATAAATAACATACTTCATGATAATGTTGCGATATCATGATGATTTTTCAGTTTCCACTTGAGAAACATGAACCAAGCTTTATCTAATTTGAAAAACTTTACTTTTTTGTATAAGAAACATCACAGTAATAACAGATAGTAACAATATTTTCGGATATATATTAATATAAATCCTTTTTTTTTATTACTTACATATTTTACACATGTATAATATTCATTTCAATATTTATTCAATGTAAACTTACAACTAGATACGAGTATATTAGTAAAACAAGGCAGATTAGTCATCAGAGAGCCAATAACCAGTTTTCACTGCTAGTTTTAGACTAATATAAAATATTGAGAAACAAAACATAAACCAAACATAAATCAAAAAGAAAAATCTCACACAATACGCAATAAACAATTACTTCAACGCAAATTTAGAGAACACTGTGTCTGTATAAAAAAACTAAGTCCAAGACGCCTTCTTGCCCAGGATACACTAATCAAAAAGTGATCAATATATTTTATATGTTACATAGAAAACACTCAAACTTCGAAACAAGTCACATACGCTATTGATATCATTGTCGTGACTGATGCACAAAAAAAAGTTAAATGAATATACTTGTATCTTATTAACGATCTATGACTTTGTATCTATACAAATAAATAAAATTGGAGTGTCTGTTTGTAATATTAAAAAAACCTCTTTCTACAACATGCATATGAATGTATATACGGTACACATACCAAAATATATATTTTTTAAATTATTGTCTGTCTGTTTGTTCCGGCTAATCTCAGGAACCACTCGTCCGATTTGAAAAATTCTTTCGGTGTTGAATAGTCCATTTATCGAGGAAGGCTATAGGCTATATATCATCACGCTACTACTAATAGTAGCGAAGCACCAATGAAGAATGTTTCAAAAAACGGGGGAAATTTTTCACGCCACGGGCAATATAAGATGCAAACGAGGTTGCGTGGGTCAGCTAGTATATAATATAGCAGAAACGTTATAATTTGATTTCTCTTATAATTATTATCTCACGAAATACCTCATTCAACTCTTCAAAATAAACCCAATATTTCTGTCGCTCTAATTTATAAATTTTTGACTGTCCGATATGTCTTAAAATAATAAAGTAAAGTTCTAATTAATTTTAAGTTAAGGCAGTAAACGCCTGAAATGGCTATAAAATACATACGAGACGTGTTATTTATGAAAACGATTATCATTGTACCAAGTTTATTTCATTGTACCAAGAGATAATATTTTCAAAATAATTAGCGGCTGCTTGATAATTAATTTTACAATGATCACATTTATTTCATAGAATCTAAAACTTTAGCTCTTAAACAGATTTTGTGAACATTACCCAAATCACTTAGGTTTTACTTCGTTGTTTACATAAATTTATTATTAATCTCATTAGTTCAGAATTATTTTCATGTAAATGATAAATTTATTACATTTAAGGCTTAGTACCATTACTGTTTTCGGGATTGCATATTAAAGGGTCAATTAACTGAGCAAACTACACAGCAGTTGTAACGTATTTACTTTTGTACTGTACTTTAGACCATTAGTTTGAACCATTTATTTTTTTCTTCGTTCTTGTCGATACAATATTTTACTTTCTTCACTCAGTTATATTTATTTTGCCTTAATTTTTATTGCTTGTTCCATCTTTTATTTAGGGCATAGCTTAAGATTTTTTTACATTACTATTTCATGAAAATGATACAATGATTTATTTATTATTATTATTAAAAAAAAAAAAAAAAAAAAAAAAAAAAAAAAAAAAAAAAAAAAAAAAAAACTGCCTCGGTGGCGCGAGTGGTAGCGTAAGCGACTGCTGTGCTTGAGGTCTCGGGTTCGATTCCCGGGTCGGTCCAAATGTTTGTATGATCTGCAAATATTTGTTTCGAAGTTTGGGTGTTTTCTATGTATAATATACATGTATTTACAAAAAAAAAAGTATATATGTATTTATATCAGTTGTCTAGTACCCATAACACAAGCTCTGCTTAGCTTGGGACTAGACGGCGTTGTGTGTTAAATTGTCCGAAATATTTATTATTTTATTTATTATTTATTAATGATACTGACGTATTTCAAAAGCAGCAAAATCACTTTGAAAAGTGTTGGACCCACTTTATTCAGAAGTTTTTAGTGGTGTAGGAGACAAAGAGCAGACACTTCGTCTTATGGTGAGTGATTACCACCACCTATGGCAACTATCACGAAATGAATTAAAGAGTGCATTGCCGTTTCAGCTTTTCAGGCAGTTGCTTTTGGCCTATGTTAGCTCACTTGGTGGCTGTCCTCTTTACAAAGGAGGTTCTGGATTTTTTAGACATCATAACATTCGCTCCTCAACATATGCGTCATATTAAGTACCACTCTTTATTTACGCGTCGGTAATAAATAGCGTCGTCGACGGATGTGTACAGGCGATAATGTTGCGTACTTTTGTTTTAAATGTGTGGGAATTTCTAGAGCGACGCCAGGTGCGATGCGAGTATTAAGAAGCTTGATTGCGGCGTGCTCCTTTAATATTTATGTGTTTGCTACATTCTGAGTGTTTCTTTGTTAGAATAGATGTACAAGTTGACACATGACAGACAACATAACAACTTCGACACATTAATTCATACGTCGGGTAAATGTTAATAAAATATTTAGGATAAGTCTGTAGGGTTTTGTTTTTGTTATTACCGTGTTATTTTGACATGCCAGTGTAGTGATGGATGTAAGAATACGGTATGCCGCTATACTTGACTAAGGGAGTAAACTACGCCGGGCAACTGTGCTGTAAAGAAAAACTGAACTTGAAACTAATCCTAAAGCAACCTATATCTAACAGTAGACTAGTACCTGGATGAAGAGCTGTGCTCGCTATTCTTTTTTTGTAATTTTTTTAAAAATGAATCTTAACTATATCGATTTATCGCCTCCAAAACTCCCTACACACATAATTTCATGAAAATCATTATATCCGTTTCCGAGATTCAGAACGAGGCCTCATAGCGGTCTTAGTTGTCGCATGCCATCGTGAGTGGTGCAACGGCAGGAATTTAAAAATAAGAGCACACTTGTGTTGTCCAATGTCTTCTTATTTATTTGTATTATAAGTTCACACAAAATCATATACTTTTGGTGAGATAAAGGTAGGTTAAGAGCCAATATGTTTGCACGTGTGCACCTCGTACGGCAGCTGTCTGCGGAATGCCGGGCGCCATTACTAATGGTGTATATTTTAATACCAATATTTATTCATTAATTTTATTCTAGACAATCCTAATCATTCGCTCGGGGAATGTGGCATCCCTCCCAGGTTCGCTAAAAACGGCCCATACGGCCGGAATCCAAGGATTTTCGGCATCCTTCAATCAATATTCTAGATAATCTAAGTACAGGAAAAACTTTCCACTAAATAATATTCTAATCATTTGTTATCCAATAAACAACCAATGTGTGCAGTGCAATACACTTTCCGCTATAACGTGGAGGTCTGAGTGACGCTCAGCGTAAGCCCCGCGTATGCAATGTCGCAAATGAACGTATTATTTTAAGTAGAGGGACGAAAACCACCTGTCACACCGGAATACCACCACACATCCAATTAATACATTTAACCTATTTTTTAAATAGAAATTGTTGGTCACGAAACTGTGTTGTATCTGTGGTATGAAATAAAATTAACAGTTAACGCCTTATAAAATGCTTTAGTAAATGTGGTGCACTGTTAGTTATTTCAGCCTGGATTGATATTTTTGGTGGTAAATAGTCGCTATAGTTTCATAAGTAAGGTATTTGATTGGAATTATGCCTTTCTTGAAATTTCAAAGTTTTGAATTTTAGCATAAGATTGGTTCTATCACCAATGCATTAGAGGAGTGATACCACGGCCTCACAGAAAACCGGTATGAAACGGCACCTGCGCTGTTTTTCACCAAGTGAGTGAGGATGCCGGAGGCCCATACCCCAAAGATCACCAACGCACTTGTGACGCCTCTGGTGTTGCGGGAGTCCATGAACGACGGTAATCACTTGCCATCAGGCGATACGTATGCTCATTTGTCCCCTATTCCATAAAAAAAATAACCTGAAGAGCCCATGGTACCAACTCATCCATCCTACAGGAACTTGACATTCGTTACCACCTATCGGTCCTGTGCCTCCGTAGAATCCTTGAATACTTTAGCCACATTGGAGAGAAGGCGATAACTTCGAGAAGCTGATGGTGACTGGTTAGATAGAAGGGAAAAGACCCAAAGGCTATAGTCTGTTGCGCTGGGCAGACCAAGTTTGCACTACTCTCGGCACTACAATCCATCTTGCCCTACACACTGCTCAAGATAGAAATAGGTGGCGAGTTGTCACTAGTAAAACAGCTGCAAATAGTGGTCACGATCCTCTGATTTGAGGATAACGACATAAAGACGAGGATCCTTTTAAACTTGGAAGCGTGAGTATATGAGTGTTTAATAAATACTTTCATATAGCTATGTCATTAATATTATAATCTCTTGCTTCGGTGTAACCCACGTCCTATCTCCCCAAGTTTTCCCTTTCACACCGAGCCAAACGCAAAGAATATGACGTGTTAAGCCTTAGGCAGCTTCATAGGGATTAAGAAAAATCCCTACGTGCATAATATTTGGTTCACAAAAGTCTGAAATTTAAATGAAAATAAATCAATTTTTCGTGATTAAATTGCTTACTTTTTACCCGACTACAGCGAAACCTAAATGCAGGGTATTCGTTTTGGCAGTGTCTGTTTGTCAGCCTAACATTAACATATATTATGAACCGCTTTTTTAATGATGTCAATAAATTTGTAATAATGACCCGAGTAACATAGACTTTATCACACACTATGTCTTATAAGCCATGACACGTGACTTTAAATATAAGAAAACAAAATTACTGTCGTAATTTATAAGTTGTTATCATTAACATTAAGTTTCACATGAACATCAAGTTTCCTGGAAGTTTTAATAAGCTGCGAATCACAAACATTTTAACACAAAGAAATGTATGCCTTATTTTCTGTTATAATTACTGAAATAAAAAAGAGGAATATAGAAAAGTTTTAAGTTTATACTTACTTGATTGTATGAATAACTAAAGCGGTATTTGAACCTAATACAAGTCTTTTACGGGTAAACGAGCCCGCTGATTTCAGCACGAAATGGCCGGCTCCAATGTGGCGATACAACCCTACCTACTAGTATACAAATCTATCCGGCGCGTAACATTTATTTGTATTTGCTAATTTTACTGTCACCTTTACAGCTTTGCAAGGTTGTCGTTTTCCCAGACCACACAATTTGTTATTATATATAATGTTTTACCGTCGAAGAGCCACGCTTTGGCATAAATGGGCCGGCTCGTCTGGAGTAATACCACGGCCTCAAAGAAACTGGTGTAAAATAGCGCTTGCGCTCTGTTTCACCGAGTTCGTGAGGATACCGGAAGCCCATACCCCAAACCCTCCTCCATTCCCTTCTCCATCCCCCAAAAGCCGGCAACGCAAGTGCGTTACAAGTGTAACGCCTATGGTGTTGTCCACGGGAGGCTGTAATCGCTTATCATCAGGTGATGCGTCTACTCATTTGCCCCTTATTCCATAAAAAAACAAAAAGGGAAACTAGATAGAAGTTTAATTCTATAGTAAAGTCGATTTATAAAAAGCTTATACTATAGCTAAGTTGCAAGATTGGAACCTAAGACTAAAACGCTAACAAGCCGAAAATGTAGGGACACATTCAAAGAAAAAATCGCATTTCCTTTAAGGAGTCGATTATTTCCCCATTTCACCTTAAAAATGAAATAAACCAAACAAAGAAAATAAGTGGCTCAGTTACTTTTTTGCCGACAAAGTCAATAGGGATCAATGAGCAGCACAATTACAGTGAAACTGCTAACAATCTGAAAGCAAGCGGCTGCTTTGATCGCTGCCGTTTGATGTTAACGAGTTAAAAGCTGAAAGCGACATCGAAAAGAAGTTGCGTACGTACATGTATTTATTGAAGATAAAGTAATGAACCTATATTTGAAATCTGTAAGAGTTAAAATTACAACGATCCTTGTGGGGGATCGTTCCACAGGGCCTTCGACTTATCTGAGACTTATCTAGTGGACTGTATTTAAATAGAAACAACGGTCGGGGATGTTTCGAGAATCAGTTTATTCTTATGATGCTAACACCTATGACGCTATACCTATAGTTGCTACTCGCACTTGTACCGCAACACGGTTTCGGTTCTTCGGTTCTCTTGACTATCTTGCAGTGTTCTCCTCGCTTGTACTGGAGCTCTTCGGCTTCTTCTAGGCTTCTTGTCTTCCTGTTATTCTTCGAGGCGATCTGAGCTGTTGAGCTGTTGTTGTTGACAGGACTGGCTGTTGACTGTCGAACTGTTGATCTGTGCACTGTGCTGTGTGCTGTGTGTGCTGTGCTGTGTTCCTCTTGAACTGCGCTGACTGAACTGTGTCGTTGTTGACAGGACTGGCTGTTGACTGTCGAACTGTGTTCACTGTTGACAGGACTGGCTGTTGACTGTCGAACTGTGTTGTTGAACTGTGTTCACTGTTGACAGGACTGGCTGTTGACTGTCGAACTGTGTTGTTGAACTGTGTTCACTGTTGACAGGACTGGCTGTTGACTGTCGAACTGTGTTGTTGAACTGTGTCTTGACTGTTGACAGGACTGGCTGTTGACTGTCGAACTGTGTTGTTGAACTGTGTCTTGACTGGCCGCTTACACCCGCTTATATATCTTTCCTTGTACCGTTATTCTTTTGTCGCCCCACCGGTCGGTGCTTGTACCGTTAGGTACTTTTCGGCCGACCTAACGGCGTTTTGATCGTCCTAACGGTCAGCGCTTGACCGTTACTTTTCGGCTGCCCTAACCGTCGGTACCTGTACCGTTAGGGTGCTTGTACCGTTACTTTTCGGCTACCCTAACGGTCGGTGCTTTTTTCGGTTGCCCTAACGGTCGATGCTTGTACCGTTTCTTTTTGGTCGTCTGTCTCTTTCTCACACCGATCGTCGGTCTCTTTGCCTCGCTTACCTACTGCAAGGGTTTACCGTACGAGAGCCGTTTCGTGGCGGGATGCTTACACGAAATTCACAATGTTTATTCTTACAGATTGCAAGTGCGAGTTATTGTTTTATCTATCTAACTTAATTCTATACTTTACTATTACACATTTAAACTTAAATCTATCGTTAACTTAACGGGAGCTCGTCGTCGTCAACAGTCTCCCCCCGGCGAAGACTCGGCGCAGCCCTCCACCGGTAAGACGGCGAGCTTCGTAGTCGGTCTTCGAAATATCCCGCTACGTGTCCTCACGTCGGCGCTGCGTACTCCTCCATCTGGTCCGGTGTAGGCTCGTTCGACGATACCTCGTGGCCACGTGTTGCGAGGCAGTGTCGGGTCGACGACCACCACCAGGTCTCCTTCTTTCAGCTGGCGGTTGTTCGAAGTGGCTCCGAGTCGCGGTATCAGCGTAGGTAGATACTCGCGAACCCAGCGGTGCCAAAATTCGTCAGCCATGGCTTGGCTGGCTCGCCACGTCCGTCGGTCGGCGATTCGGCAAGGGCCGGTCAAGGGTAGCCCTTTGGAAGAGCCCAACAGGAAGTGATTGGGCGTGATGGCTTCCGGATCGTTCGGGTCAACCGAGACGTGGGTTAGCGGTCTCGCGTTGATTGAGTATTCGGCTTCAACGAGCAGGGTTTGAAGCACTTCTTCTCTCGGTGTCTTCTGGTTCAAGGTGGCATTGAGAGCGGCCTTCACGGATCTAACAAGTCGCTCCCAAGCTCCTCCCTGGTTCGGTGCCCCTGGTGGAATGAACCTCCAGTTCATTCGATGCAGCAGCCCATATTCGCGTAGAGCTGGTGCCCATTCGGCGTAGGCATTCCGTAGCTCGGCGTCTGCTCCTCTAAAATTCGTGGCGTTGTCGCTGTACATGACGGCTGGCCATCCTCGTCGCGCAGCCATCCGTCGCAATGCCATGATTGCTGAGTCAGTCGACAGTGAGTTCACTAACTCTAAATGAACTGCTCGCGTTGTTAGACAAGTGAACAACGCGCCCCATCTCTTCTCGTGGCGTCTTCCTATTGTGACCACAAGTGGTCCGAAGTAGTCAACCCCGCAATTGGAAAAGGGTCTGTGGTATGGCTCCATTCTCGCTGCAGGTAAATCTCCGATGACTGGCGTCTGGGGCTGTGCCTTTCGGACTTGGCACAGCGCACACTCACGGGCGACGGCACGTACTGTCGGTCGAAGTTTTAAAATCCAATAGCGTTGTCTCACGTCGTTGACTACTCGCTCGGAGTTGGCATGTCCCGCTTTCTGGTGCTCGCGATGGACAAGCAATCTCGTAAAGGGATGTCCTCCATCCAGGATGATCGGCTGTTTCATCTCGGATGACACGTTGGCGGCATTGATCCTACCGTTTACTCTTAATAGTCCGTCGTCTCCTCTGACGGGATCTAATTTAAATAGCCTACTTCTCGCTGGGATCGTCTTGCCCTTTATCAAGAGGTCTATTTCCTCGCCGAAGCTGTCTTCTTGGCTTCTTAACATCCACGATTTCTCAGCCTTCTCGATGTGTCGTACTTCCATCGACTTAGCTTTCTTCTTGCATTTGTCGGCAAACAAGAATATCGCGGCTGTTGCTCTTATCAGTTTCTCGTAGCTAGAGAATCTTTCTATCTCCGGGAGGCTGTGAGCTCTCGGCCGTATGTGTAGAACGAATTCTTCGTCCCTTTCGTGTTCTACTTGCTTCGTATATTCTGTCTTCAATTCCGCAGACTTATCTAACCTTCGCTCTAGGTTCTTCAATCGATTAAGCGCTGCGTCGTAGCTCGGTGGCATTTTCGGGTCGTCTTCACGCCATGGCAACCCTACTTCGTAATGACCATCGACTCTCTTCGCGGTTCGTGCGAAAGTCTCTAAGGCTCTGCTGTCAGCCTTGCTTACTCGAGGTTTTGACGTTATTCCTAGGGCATCGATCTTAAAGTGGTCCGCTACCATCTCTTCCAGACTTGTACTTATATCCACGTCGAGGTGAAGCACTGCATCTGGCCCCTCCCTCAACACCGTCCGTGGTAGCGTTCCGTGGATCACCCATCCCAGCTGTGTCTTCGAAGCGGCTGGTTGGTTCCTTCGTCCTACCCTGAGTTCTCTCGACACAATTAAATCCCAGTTGTCGGCTCCGATCAATAGCTGTGGACGCCCTTGTTCATAACACACTTTCTTGCTTCTCAAATCGCTCAAGTGTTTCAGTTGCAACAACTCCTCCGGTATGGTTTGCGGTGCCAGGTTTAACTGCTTAATCGTTCTGGCCCGAATGGAGAATGGCCGTTTCTCTTCGTCCATTCCCTTGATGCCTATTTTCACTAGTTGGCTCGTCACGCCCTCTTGCCACGTGTTGATGCCCCGGATGTAAAGCGTCCTGGCTGGACCTTCCGCCCCTATTCGCTTTGCGATGTCTTCATCCAGAAGTGACACCGTAGACCCTTCGTCGAATAGTGCGTATATCCTTGCCTCACCTTTTGGACCCGATATTGTCACTGGGCATATCTTCAACATTACTTCCTTTTTCGCAGTTACAACCGTGTTGACGTTCTCTGTTTCATCCTTAGTTCCTTCGGATGATGACGATGACGAAGCGTGAGACGTCAATCTTGCGTCAAGGTAACTCTGGTCGTGTAGCAGGGCATGATGCGGTCGGCGGCAACCTTCTATCCCGCATCCTCTCCCTCTGCAGTTACCGCGGCGGTGTTGACCCACTACACATTTGAAACAAAGCTTTTCGTCCTTGACAAGTTTCCATCGATCTTCTAAATTCATCTTAAGAAACGTCGGGCATTTCGGAAGCGTGTGTCGTCCTTTGCACTTTGGACAGCTTCTTGTAACCACTTCTGCTTGCGATTCCTCTGTAGTCGCGTACACTGGTTTCCTTTTCAATTCGTTCTTAGGAGCCGTAGAACCTCTGAAGTCCCTCCTTGGTGCGGCAGCGACGGTCGCTGTCCCCGTGTAACCGTATCGGAGTGCACGGTCGGCTTCTCTCATCAAAAATCGTGATAGCCTGATGACCTCTGGTTCAAGAGAATCTTGGTTCTCTTCGGCGTAGTCGCACCATCTCGATCGTAGATGCGGGCTGAGCTTCTCAAGAACGTCTCTTGACAGCATAGGGTTATGTAGGTACCCCTTGTTGTCGATCGACTGTAGCACGGTCACATTGTTTTGCACCCTGATGGCGAACGCGTTCAACTCGCTTGCTGATGGCCCTGGGCGTGGCATGCGTTTCAATTCCTCGATTGTCTTGTCGATCACAACTTCCGGTCTTCCATAACACTGTTCCAATGTTCGCATGACGATGTTCGGATCGTCGACTGTATGAAGCAACGCGGACACTGCTTCTCGCGCCTCCCCACGCAGACAGTTTCTTAGGCGCGCCATGTTCTCTATCGCACTGAACTTATACATGTTGGTGGTGTCCTTCATTGCGGCTTTGAAGGAGAACCACTCGAACGCTGATCCCGTGAAGAGTGGCAGCTCGTAGGCTTGTCTCGGTGGTGGTCTGGCTCTCGTCAGCTTCTCCATTGCTTCGACGAGTTGATCGATTCCTCTCGATCTAGAGGAACTGCGATGAGGCGTAGGCGACCTGGCTCGTTCATCACGTGGCTCCCCCCGTGTGGCTCTACGGGCTTGATCGAGTGTCACGTGATCAGTCTGTGGTCGTACTCCTACTGCGATGTCGGTCACGTTGTGCGTCCCCTGGATCACGCCGCTTCCAACTTGCCTCACTTGTTCACTACCAGGTACGTTGCGGGCCTCCTGGACCACGCTGTCGACGTTCCCGTGTGTTCGCATCCAGTTTTCCACCTTTTCTCTTCCATCGTTCTCGGGATTTTCTTCGGCCTCTTGAATCGTCTCTATTTCCAAGGCAAGACGTCGCCTGATTCGTTCGGCTTCGAGTTCCAATTCTTTCTTCTTTAACAAGGCCAGCCGCTCTTCAGCATCAAACTGGGCTTGTCGTATACGAGCGGTAACACTGCTTGTAGATCGTTGCGAGGCGGCGGATCGCGCCGGCGATGTGTTGCGGTGTCGAGTGCGTATCGTTTGTCCCGGTGGCAACATCTGTGTGGTGACGTCACGCGCTATCGGTGTGTCGAATCCGGTGCTTGGCCCAGCGTCGGTATTCACTTCTCGCGGCATGCTCGTTTCCCGTCGGCCGGTATTCGTATTCGCTGATGGAGAACTGGGAGAGTTCTCGAAATGTATGGCACGGCGGGTCGGAGCTCCGGAGATAGGCTGGAACCCAGATTCTTGCTCTTCTCCGGACACTTGACTGCGTGTTAGCACCATTTCTTCAATACTCGTTCACACTGATTCTCGAATATTCCAAGATCCGTTCTCGATGGACCAAAAACTGTGGGGGATCGTTCCACAGGGCCTTCGACTTATCTGAGACTTATCTAGTGGACTGTATTTAAATAGAAACAACGGTCGGGGATGTTTCGAGAATCAGTTTATTCTTATGATGCTAACACCTATGACGCTATACCTATAGTTGCTACTCGCACTTGTACCGCAACACGGTTTCGGTTCTTCGGTTCTCTTGACTATCTTGCAGTGTTCTCCTCGCTTGTACTGGAGCTCTTCGGCTTCTTCTAGGCTTCTTGTCTTCCTGTTATTCTTCGAGGCGATCTGAGCTGTTGAGCTGTTGTTGTTGACAGGACTGGCTGTTGACTGTCGAACTGTTGATCTGTGCACTGTGCTGTGTGCTGTGTGTGCTGTGCTGTGTTCCTCTTGAACTGCGCTGACTGAACTGTGTCGTTGTTGACAAGACTGGCTGTTGACTGTCGAACTGTGTTCACTGTTGACAGGACTGGCTGTTGACTGTCGAACTGTGTTGTTGAACTGTGTTCACTGTTGACAGGACTGGCTGTTGACTGTCGAACTGTGTTGTTGAACTGTGTTCACTGTTGACAGGACTGGCTGTTGACTGTCGAACTGTGTTGTTGAACTGTGTCTTGACTGTTGACAGGACTGGCTGTTGACTGTCGAACTGTGTTGTTGAACTGTGTCTTGACTGGCCGCTTACACCCGCTTATATATCTTTCCTTGTACCGTTATTCTTTTGTCGCCCCACCGGTCGGTGCTTGTACCGTTAGGTACTTTTCGGCCGACCTAACGGCGTTTTGATCGTCCTAACGGTCAGCGCTTGACCGTTACTTTTCGGCTGCCCTAACCGTCGGTACCTGTACCGTTAGGGTGCTTGTACCGTTACTTTTCGGCTACCCTAACGGTCGGTGCTTTTTTCGGTTGCCCTAACGGTCGATGCTTGTACCGTTTCTTTTTGGTCGTCTGTCTCTTTCTCACACCGATCGTCGGTCTCTTTGCCTCGCTTACCTACTGCAAGGGTTTACCGTACGAGAGCCGTTTCGTGGCGGGATGCTTACACGAAATTCACAATGTTTATTCTTACAGATTGCAAGTGCGAGTTATTGTTTTATCTATCTAACTTAATTCTATACTTTACTATTACACATTTAAACTTAAATCTATCGTTAACTTAACGGGAGCTCGTCGTCGTCAACAATCCTAAAGAAGTTTCACTTCGAAAATTAACAATCGTCAGATGTACATATCACTGACAAAAACATTTTGTAAGGATACTTTATATCTAAACCTTAGTTCTGATCTGTTAGATAACTATCGAATATTCCTACCGCATCCATGGAGGTCTCAGAGAGAGAAAGGATGTGTATCCGAATATCTGAATCTGTTACTTTTTGAGTGAATCTCGACAGTTCGTAATATTATACTTTAAAAGTTTTATATCTTTAATGTTTTTGAAATCGGGTATTAGCTTTTCTTATGTAAGTTTTCTTTTAAGTAATATATTTTTGGGTTACCAATATTGTAAAAAATATGGGGTATAATAAACATTTCGGACATAAATATTTTGGACACATGTTGCTAATTTGTTATAATCTATCGTTATTTGTTTGTTTTAATGATACCTTTAGAATTCAACAATAATTAATTAACTTTTTAATACGTTAACTCTCACAGATTTCAAATACAGGTTCAATAATTCCATTTAATGGGTACCTAGATTATCAAAAACAATTGATTATCACACGCAGTTAAGACAATGAGCCTGTAAAGTGTAAAGTATTTATTATTATTTTTTTTGTTTCTTTGTGTTTGTGTTAACAAAATTCTTTAAAACTAAGTCTACCACCATATAAATTGTAAATATTCAATATCTTTTTTCCGCTTTCATTCTCAGTAAGTATTTAAGATCATCTCAACTTAGTGTACAATGATTCCTTTAACTTGGGCCATTCTTTGTCATGGAGTGTGTTTCAGTTACACAGTTTTCTTCTCCATTGACTCATGCTCTCTTAGCTTTGATCTCTACATCTCCTTATGGCTCACTTTCACTGTATGTACCTACACTAATTCGATTTTCACTCTTCACTTACCATGATTCAGCCGGTCATGTAGACTTTACTTCAATAATGGCAAAATATAGGTTTGTTTTTCCTGAACCATGTTCTATAATAAAATACTAACTGTTGCTTATAGTTTTTCGTGCATCTACAGTAATATTGACATGACGTGATGCTAAACTGCTTCTAATTTTTCTCGAAAGGTAGACTATCAATCAAAAATGGTTAAAAAAAAAACACGCTTGTGATAATAAACCAAACTAAAAAGTAGAAAATAATTTTAATGTAAAAAGGGCTGGGTACTTTCTATTTCAATAATGTCGCCTCACGCTTTTTGATATGAAAATTATTTTCTAGTCTTTAGTTTGTTTTTTTTATGTATGGATCTGCCGAAATAATACTACTCTGCCTCATGGAAAGCGTAAGTAGAATCCAAGGGTGGTGGTCACCATAATTATTGCGAATACGAATAATGCTATAATACAGCATAGTGACCAACACCATGGCGGCCTAGTGATGTTTCTGCATCATCGGCCGCCGGTCTCGCACTCACCAACGACTACGAAATCCGTCATTTTACGTTGTTCCTTTTCTTTTTGTTCGGTTTATTTACAAAAGCGTACTTTTAATTTATTTTTTATATTTATTTTTTCAAATTATTGTATTGTCATTGGTCCTCGATAAGTCTCCTAAGTTTAAATGCAATCTGACCGTTAAAAGTGGAGCAAAATCAAGTCCAAAGGAGTCGGTTACAAACATACAGGTGAAGCTACAAATCTTATTGTTTTAGACGTTTAATTTAATTTTATTGTTAGTTCATATTAAAGTTTTTTTTTTGTCCTATTAGAAATACATACATACTCTGAAATCGCGCCATAGCGAATCCCGGTGGCATAGATAAATACTAAAATAGAAAGAGTTGATTTTCCAATAAATTTCACAAAAAATCTGCAAAGTGTGTTTAGAACACGAGGATGAGGAGCATGGAGCTGAGAACGCGACCTCTGGATACACAAAATAATACATTTATGAATACGAATTTTCCGTGCCTCTCGGCAGACGGATCTCTAAGCGGCGAGATTAAATATTCAAACGTAACGTATCGCTTGAACCAATATCACGTTGTAAATATTCAAGCGACCAGTAAGTCGGGCAATACTCACAGAATTTGCCTGAAGCAATATTCTGTATAGTGGCAAAAGGTTTTGATATGTACAGAATATTTGCTTCCACACTTGTGAATTCAAAGATCATTTTGTATATACCTGAGCTGGCTGATAGGAATACTAATTTAGTGGTAAAACGTTATCCTACGTCATTCTAGTTGTAAAAATTGTATATGCTACTTTGACAAAGCTTCCTATATATTTTTTTTTGTCTTAGCTGCCAAAATGACTCTGCTGATGGAAAGCACGAGCAGAATCCAGGAGTGGTGGTCACCATCCTCAATGGTAATAGGGACAATGCAGCATGGTGACCCACACTATGGCGCCTTAGTGAGATGCATCTTCACGCTCCGCTTAAAGGACCCGGGTTCATAATGGGAGGAAAACACGTACGCAGGTAGTGAGTTCAAGGTTTTTACTGCTGCGCACAGGAGGAGGAGGAGGAGGAGAGAACTTTATAGTAAACTTGTTTCGACTTATATTCCTTACAAAATATACATATTATTAACTCATTAACATCTCATGCTCATCGAAACTGCCCACGTTAACATTCAAGAAATGAATGCAAACGCTCCAAACTTTCATATTTTGCCATCCTAATATTGAAATTTATAAATGGTTTTGGATAGAATGGTAATAAATATATAAAAAAAACATAAATCATGTAATATCTTTAATACAAAAACTATCAAACTCAAACGAAGCTCAAATTTCACATATTTCGACCTCAACTACAATAGGATACATTACATTAACTACAACAGCAAACATTAATTAAGTTGGTAAACCAGCTTAATATAAGGCCTATATCAAACAAGATAGAAGCACAAACATTATTTGTAGAACTACAAAGTAAGACTGACATAACACGTACATTGTAAACCCTAAATAAATATAAATAAATGTTTTAAACATAACATACAATGCCTTCTAGTCCTAAGCTAAGCAGAGCTTGAGTTATGGGTACTAGATAACTGATATAAATACAAATATACTTTTTTCGTAAATTCATACATGTTATACATAGAAAACACTCAAATGCCAAAACAAATCAAAATTCAAGCAGATCATACAAACATTTGGTTCGACTCGGGAATCGAACTCGAGACCTCAAGCACAGCAGTCGCATATGCTACCACTGCACCATAGAGGCAGTCAAAATGAAGAAAAATGTACCTAATTAGGCCCCTGTACACCAAATTTTATTTTACACGAGAAACTTATCAAACTTCAACAAAACCCTTGTTTTCGTTAATTAACCTTAGTTCTATGCTGTTATTCCATGTTTTTTTTAAATAAAACGGTAATTAATAAAAATATTAACTAGACTATATGTGGTACCACAGAATTCAATGATTTTGGTAAATCACTACGAAATGGGTTACCATTAATTTGAAAGTTTAACAGTATTAGCCTATATTAAAAGATTTTATTACCACTTTTCAAACGAAACTACCTATTTCATCTATTTGAAACGTTTCCTGTAAGAAATTGCTTTTACAGATAATGCTGCCGTGTTCACATATTTCCTTGAATGTATTCTTGTGTGAGTTTTCTTATTGGTGTACCAAAAACCGATTTCTATTCAATTCTACTTATTATTGAACAAGTGAGGAAATAGTGAAGGAAAAAGAGTAATTTAATATATTTCAAATCTAGGGATTTTGTTTTATTATTAAACATGTTAAATATTTAAAATAAAATAAATTAAATTAAAATGTCCATTTGTAATATGCAAATTAATAAATTTTATTCAAAAAAGCAATATTCAAAATTTTTGATTGTCCGTCTGTTTCAGGATATTCTCTGTAACAGCTGAACCGATTTTGACGGAATTTTCACTTGCAAAGAAATGATGGTATAAGGAGTAACTTACTACTTTCTCAGATAATCTCCATTTAGATGCGTTATTATATCATCAAAAAGTCATCCCAAAAATATATAAATAATGCCATAAATAAAATCTAAATAAATAATCTCGTAGTAAAAGATTAAACTGTAACCGAAAATACAAATTCATATGAAATTACTTCAGCTAGAAAACTACGATTCGAACCTGCGTAACAATAACCGTCAAGGACGATGGTTTTATTTCAAGCCATTTTACGATGTAACCAGGAGTTACGACTTACGGCCAGGAATGGAGCTGCTGAGGTCGGCAGTTAAAATGTCCCTTGAATTTGGTAAAAATAGGTGAAGGAATTCTTTCTCAAAATTAATGTTAAAGAATTCACCAAGAAGGATAGAGAAAGAGAGATAGGCGACCGAAGTTTTGTTTTGGAAAATAAATATTTTATATTTTTGAGAAAATGAGTTGAATATTCAGCGTTGAATGTTGAGAGTTCGAACCCTATTGAGGAAACACTTTGTGATCAACAAATTATTGTTTTGAGTCTGGGGTGTGTGAATTATATAGTAAAATATATATCAGTTGTCTGTTGAAGAAAATTTGTAGGTTCTTTTTCTTTCAGGAGAAGGTTAACCTTAAATTTTATAAAGTTCGTGTTAAATGGTTGTTTTCGTCGTGAAAATGAATTATAATTCAATAACTCTTTCAAAACACGTCATTATGGTCCTTGAGCGGTGTTTTCTAAGCTCGGCATTTCTTTTGGTTATAAATACAGTCACGCGGGGCTCGCTTCCGTCACACGCAAGTCGCTAATACTTCCTTTACATTTATTGTTTCAACCAAAATATTAAGTACTATAGTTAATTATAGAAAGCATGAATAAATTTGGTAAGGTCTTGCAGCAACAAGTAAAATAATAAAAAGAGTTCAAATTCTTCAACTTGTTTCTTTACTGTAAATATTTTTTATTGACATAAACTGGTGGGTTACCAATTACTTTCTTGTAAAATCATTACTCCATTTTAATTCCAAGATTTGAATTTAATAATTAATAAAATTTCAATAAATAATATATACTATCATATCAGAGGTATGAGAGCTATAAAAAATATATGCTCAAAGATTTCTATAGAAAATAACTAACTTTCAAAGATAAAAATTGCAAAATTAAAGCGACTAAGTCATAGTGCAAGTACACCATTAAACCACAACAAACGATAGAACACATCACATATGAGTTGAAGATTCTCACATTACTGTTTGCACTTTTGAGGATTGCCAGCAGTTGAATATAAGATATATTAAATAATCGAGATTATTTTATTACTTCGCAATAGTTGCTGGAATTGCCATGAACGTTAATATTACGAATGTGTTTTGAATTTAATTATAAATCCAACTGTATTACGATCTCTGTCGTAGGGGACTTTTCCCCCACTTTTTCAAACCAACATGTTTCCTTTACTTCCAAGAACCATTGAGTTCCATATAAAAGAACACTTGACGAAGTTTGAAGAGATTTTTTTCAGTGTCGTCTGAAAAGTTCAGAGTAAGAAGTACAGTATAAGTCGGGCTTGTTTGCAACGTTAAAAATTTACTACAGAATTTATTTCGAGTATGCCCTCAGATTATGAGTAGCATAAACTTTTAGAAAATCGTACGACATACAGTTGATTTATAAATACAGTCAGTAAAGGTTTCATACACACAAACACCTAACACAAAATTCCTAACGGGTATAACTTTTAGGGGTATATAGTTTTTTCAGGAAATAAAATTAATTATTAAAATCATCAAATTACCAAAACAAAGGAAACCCATGTCAAACACGATGGTATAATGGACCTATAGTGGACCAAAACCTCATTTCTAAGGAGAGGCCTATGTCTAACAGCAGCCTATTGGTGGTAGGTAGTAGGCTTTTTAGAAATCGGTATTTGGCATTTCAATACTTACAAATTATCAAACTTTTCATTGAATTTATGTCTTCTAATGGCGGTTTGTATCGGTCTCTTACTTTTTGTTCCACTAAATATGATACAATTGCTCATAGTATAGCATCTATGTACTAAGAAATTTATAAAACAAGAAGTGTACAGAGCGAAATATAAAAACATTGAGGAAACGTAAAAACATGAAAGGGGATTATCAAACATTTAAGAATGTAGCAATACGCATAAAACAACATTTAAAGCGTGTTGTTCAAACCGCGCTGCCTCTTTAGGCTTGAGTTAAGCTATTCCTTTGTAAATTTCAAATGTACTTTCAGAATTATTTGATTATGGCATCTTTTTGTTTAAATATTTGTGAAGTGCATAAAATGAATATGAGTCTACGTTTAATTTAATATTTCTCTCTAACGAATTCTGTTCAAAGGAGGTAAAATATTTTGTTTTATCTTTTCTTAACTTTTATTATTCGTATTATTATTTAGGGTCGGCTACTAGTTCAATGGCTTTACTTAAATATCTATTTTTCCACGGATCAACTGGCATCGAACCTCCGCAAATCTGAGAGCGAATTGAGTTCGTGGCTTGAACTAGTTTTTGTAGTAGACCACTGACTTTCCAATTACGATTGCCATAGATGTTCTTAGAAACGGGGATGGGCAACCTTATCGTGCGTAATAGATATAATTTTATAAATTATTAATATTTTTGAAACTGAAATCAGGGGCAAACTAATAAATATAGTTATCACCGGATGATAATTGACTACTGACACTCATGGACAGCTGGAGAGTCATTGTGTGTGAGTCATCATGTGTATGATGATACATTTACTGTTGATGATTGTCCTATACCTGCATATTATTATGTAAATACACATTTACAAAATCTAAACCACACAAAGGTCTGGATACCCAATAACTCATTAAGTATATATATTTGGCGGACTTGTGTAAGATGTGTCAAGTCATTAGCATTACTATTCGGAGCTTTGAGAATATAACATCCGTAGTTGGAAAATATAAACGTTAATTGAAAAAAAAAAATAATTCGAAACAATAAATCTCCTTGAACTTCACATAAAATATCAAAACAATCAAAATTTATAACATTACTTAATTACAATAAATTGCCATATTAAAAAAAAAACATGGAGCAAGTTGGCAGGTAACAATAAATTTCCAAGATATTTGAGGAAAACAAGTGGAAAAGGTCACCGTTGTCAGACGCCAAAGGGAATTCATTAAAACTTTAAGAAAATTAAGCAACTTTTACAAATCATTAATCTTATAGCGCGGAAAAATATCCTAGAGTTTGGTAATGTGCTAATGGGGTGGCTCTTCCTTGGGTTATTTATGCTCATGGTGTTTTCACAACGGATTAATTAATTAATTCTTATTTTTGGAAAAGATAATTAGCTTTTAAGGTCGGTAATTTTAACTTCACCAAGTTTTATTTCTCAAGTAGTACTTTCTTTATATCGGTGTGTATTTTCTTTATATCCTTTGCATCCGTGTGTTCATCATATGATTTGATTTTTTTTTATTGAATAGGGGGTAAATGAGCATGCTTATCGCCTGATTATAAGCGACTACCGCTGCCTATGGACACCCGCAATACCACAGGCATCATAAGTGTGTTGCCGGCCTTTTAAAAAGGAGTACGCTCTTTTCATGAAGCTTTGAAGGTCGTATTGGCCCGGGAATACCACAGGCGACACTAATTTCGTAATACTTCCTGAATGTGTGTTCAGTTCAAAGCATTTTAACTTTAAACCAAAAAAACTGTAAATAGTACTGTATTATTTGGTACATATGTAAAATATGATTCTCACCAAGATATATAATGCACATATTTTTAAGCTAGTATTTACAATAGTATCTATATAGAAGGAAACGGGTAAAAACCATTTCAAGCTTTCTTTTTTATGAAAACAAACGGTGTTATAAGTAAATCTAAAATTATTATCATCAGCACTTATTAATGCCTGTCATATCTCTTCTGAGCCTCTAACTGCCATAACAGCCTACAGAAACTCTTAAAGTCAGTGAGTCGAGGGCGAACAGATAATATTTTATACCTTCACGCCGCCATAAAATCTTCATAAACCTCTTCACAAATGCTTTATGTGTTCCTGTAATAAAACTATTTTATCGGGCCCAGGACATGACCCAGAAGGACATCGTACTATTTCTTGCTTCTGTCTCCATTGCTGTTTTTTTGGATATAATTCTTTGACAAACTACTGATAAAACGTAATGGACGTTGAAGTAGATATTGAAAGACGTTCTTTTTATCTATTTGGATGTCCATTTTAGAAGTAGAAAGGTTTTATGGTAATAAAATGCATTAAACTGAATTCCTTTTTTCCGTTGACCCGTGGGTAATGTTTTGTTCGTTTCTGGAACATATAACTTATTTTGCGAGATATAATAACTAGTTTCCGGTCATAAGAGTAAAAGAAATATTACGATGAGTTTAGTTAGTTAGTTATGATGTAGTTTTTCTTTAGTAAAAAAAGTACACGGATCCCATAATGGTAAGTGTCTATCCCTGCTTTTAGATACCTGCTATTTAATAGCCATAAGTGCTTTGAGGGCCTGAACCCTACTCCCAAAGGCGAAGGTTGAGGCTTCAATAACCATTACCCTCTCAGTAGAGTGCAACTAAAGAATTGAAAGACCGTGGTATTAATGTTGTGAAACTCCACGAGATGTCATATATGTACGTAAATATGTGTGCATTTCTAAATATTAAAAGAAATTGGATAGCGAAGCAAATACGAAAAAATATTGATGAGAAATCAAAAAAAAGAAACTAATGTTCTCTAAAACTTTACTATTCATTCTATCTAAATCTCTCCCTTTAAATCTACCCGAGTTAAACATCAAACTTAAAGAGAAAGCACCTGATAAATTTAACGAAACGATTCTAAACGCACACCAATAATTTTCCAAGCCTCATTTAATTCTATGAACATCTTAAATTTTAAACTCTGCAAATTGGACTAAGTTCTGCTATATCACAAACTTAAAGTTGGAAACTTAATGGCAATATTGTCTAACTGGACAGACTTATGAACCTTGAATTACTAAAAATATTAACGCTTGCACCATAAAGGAGCACAGAAAAATCCACACAAACGGCGCATTCTCCAAGAAATATAACTGCAATATTAAACTATAAAACCAAATCTTTTGTGAACCGTATACAAGAGTTGCCCGACTTTCTAAGTCTGTTATAACTTGACCTTTTGTTTCTAGCATTTTATTCTTAACTTCAGTTCTTAGTAGACTGGAATGTTATATGGCCAGTGATTCTTGACCCGAGGCCGACGCTTTAAGCTCCCTTTTTCTTGGCTTGTTTATATTGATGCGGAGAGTTCAGGGAGCTCTATGTTAAATGGATGTTGTCAAAACATTGTTTCATGTCAAGAATTGCTCCCAAGAGAAGCAACGTTTCGAAAAATGTGTTTTATACTGATGTTGGGTTTATATTGTGGGAATGTTCGGGATATTACACATTTTGGATGTGTATAAGTATTTTTGTAAATGCTTCAGAGGTTGCTAGAGAGTGAAAACATGGTGCTAGCCTCTTTTATGACGTCGGAGTCAACAGGGGAACATAAATAACGTTGTTTAAACGACTTGAATTGTATTAAAGGAAGCACCTATTTTTTGTGATATGAAAATATACAAAATTCGTAATCTTGCCTTTGTCTTTGAATATGAGTTGTTTCATTTTAATTCATTTCACCATAAACTGTTTCATTTTGCATCAAGGATCTTATATTTATAGCACATATCACGAAATTCCAAAGGTTAAGAAAGCCAACCCGATTTTCTATTCCACCTTTTAATTTGATTTCTTTGTTACGAGTATATGGCTTCTTTCATTCAACTCGACACACTATATTTTATATACAGTATTCCTTTCTTTCACTAGTTGTCTAGAAAAGCCTAACATCATATTTATTACATTACATTCATAATTAGAAAGATATCAAAAAAAATTCCTGCTACTCTGTCTAATTGCCTTCAAAATACTTTTAGCCAAATTTTGCCAACTTATGTTAGATGATTTTGAACCTTTCTGTTATTTGTTTAGAGTGTAAGTGTATGTTTTTCGGCTGCTAACGAAACTGTGTCAACGTGGTACGAGAAGTTTTGTACAGAATTATAATTTACAGCGAAAAAAAACCTTATTAAAGCTGAATAGAAGTCATTTTGGTTATTCCCAAAAGCAGATTTAACTTTGTAAATATATTTTTCATGAGTAAGCGTGGTAGCAGTTTCAAGGGTCTTGGAATAATTAGCGGAAAAAAATGAATGTATCGGAAATCTTTTCAACACTTCAACTCAATAGGAAATAACGGAGGCGATATAAGAACTCTTATGTTCGTAACATTTACGTGATAAACATTAAAAAATCTTAATTTACTTTAAGTATGTATTAAAGAAATAATTAATTCTTAAACTTGTTAAATACCTAATAAATTTTAAAAGACCAAGAAACTAAAAAAGAAAATATATATATCTGTATTCCTATGAGCCTGTGTTTGATAAATGGCTAAGAATTGTTAGCACTGCCAATGCCACCAAATTAGTCTGCGATTATATTCAGTGTAATTAGGTTATTTAATTGTATGACGTGATACTAAAAACTAATCCGTAAGCACGTGTTTATACTAAAGCAGTTATTTATCTATAGGAGAACCATATTTTAGTATAAATGAACCGACTCGACCTCCATTTTGCAATGAACTACAGTAGGCTAAAGAGAGAGAAAAGAGGCTAAAGAAGGCGAAACTGTTCCTTCCCTGCCGAAAAAATGATAAAGAGACAAACATTCAAAATAAAACTTCACTTGTGAATATACAAAATAATGATCAGAAATCCTGGATTGTCTTTTTTTCCGCTCAAACAACTACAGTAACATCTAAATGTTACTTTTATTATAGAATCATTAATTTCCCTACAGACCTAAATAGTTTCAGTGTGTTTCCTAAGCAACTTCATAATTTATACTAAAAAGATGTTTTCCTATAAATTCCATAGCACATGAGCAATCTTGGATTGTTATAGCTGAATTTAATCAACCCTAAACGCGTCAATAACATAACACTTAGTCACAAATGTACCGCGACGACGTACACACTGAATTTTAACATCGTAAAACTTTATTTTAGGGTTATCGTGCAAGGCTTTAGAAAATTTTCTAGCGTACAATTGTTGGGTTGAAATGGTTTGATACACAATTGGGTTTGCACTTCTGGGACGTTATTAAAGGTTGTAGAGTTACTTATTAACAAGATTGTTATCGTTAAAAGGGGGTGACACAATGGATGACAGTGTACTAAAATTATGAAATGGGTCTGGTCTGTCTCGTACATCGGAATTGATCTGAACAAGGTTAATTTTATCATGTTTATTTAATCCTTATTAAGGGTTTTTTAAAATATGATAAATAACTGATGAAAAATTAGTAATAAAACTGCCTCTAAAATAGACAAAACATTGTGAACTTAAATGGTAGGTACCATTTATTTTGGTTTTAGCCGCCAAAATGCATCTACTTTACCTGATAGAAGGCATAAGTATGAGATGCATGAGTAGAATCCAAGTCGAATATGGACAATGCGTATAAAATATATTTAATAAAAGGAACAAAGAGAGCAGAAACATCATCTTCTACAAGATCGAGATCACTTTTGTTAAGAAGTAATTAAATATCTAGCTTTAACTTCCAATTATCTTTGATTTAAACATCTACTTTCAGTACTATTGCCATCACAGTTTCATACTATTGTTACTGACTCACCCATTGTTCTTATTCTGTCTTGTTAAACGCACGCAATGACTTGACAATAACGCGCGGTAATGTTTGTGTATGCGTAATGTTTTGCTGAGCGCTACTACATGATAACAATATTAGATCATTCTAATGTAATTAAGTTGCCTTGCTATGGCCAAATTATTCAACATAAACATTTTATAAAAATATATGTCTAATATCCACTCGATCAGTATTCATAAAATTAACTAAATGATTAATATTGTATGGTCTATTTACGAATGTTTGTACGAGTCTCTCACTATACAGGAGATTTTATTAGTACAGCAGTCGTCTTTCTAAACAGAGTAAATCGATTTAACCTCGCAACTCAGTTCCACAGAAGAACTACATTTAGAATTGCGACTCTTAGTTGTACAGAAGTTATTCCATTGAAGAGCCACTCTTCGGCATGAATAGGCCGACTCGACCGGAGTGGTACCACGGTTTCACAGAAAACCGGTTAGAAATGGCGCTTGCGCTGTGTTTCACCGAGTGAGTGAAAACACCGGAGGCCCATACCCCTACCCCTCCCTCCATCCCTCTCCCCATTCGGCAATGCACTTTTAATGCCGCTGGTGTAGTGGGTGTCCATGTGCAGCGGTAATCGCTTATCATTAGGCGATACGTCTGCTCGTTTGCCCCAACACTCCATAAAAAAAAGGTAATGTTTTGTTAGAATATAACATTAAAATAAAAACAAAGCTACATTATGCGATGTACCAGCTATGCGTCCTTTAATCTCAAACGTTTCAACTCTAATATACATTATACATACATCTCATAAGGCAGGAAGAAACCACTTGAATAAAGCGACATCGCTGCCTCACAAGTTTCTTTTATCTGACATCATTAATACACCTCTAAGGTTGGAGAGGTAGCATAAATTACAACAATGGCATGCAAATGAACGGTGTCACGATGATTATTGTGGTATTTCAAAGATAAATCTATGTGAGGTCAAAATTAAAATAAAAAAATACGTGGAAGAGTCTTTAAGTACATTTAAAATCATTTGCTCTGCCTGATTTTGACTGACTGATGTTCAATCTAGAGAACTCGAACTTTTACTATTAAATCCGCCTTCGTACACATTGTACATAATGTATTCAATAAAGAAATATGAACAGGATAAACTTCCTTAGTTCCACTTATATCTTGAAAACTGTCTGTAGTCATTTGTTCGGAAGTTATACCTGAAACAAGAAAAACCAAATCGTTAATAAAAAAGTTATTAAAGTTGAAATACGCCGTGTAATGGGCAGTCACAGATGCTTTAAATTATTTCAGGACATTGAAAACTGTACCTTGGGAACTGCTGAATACATTACCATATTAAAATTGCTTTCTAGATTTATTTCCAAAACTTTACAACTTACAGGCGACTGATAAATATTTGATACTTAAAATTCAAACTGTTTCTTTCTTCATCATAATCATCTTTAGTCTTTATAGACCTACACTGGACATAGAGATCTCCTTGGAAAGGATGTTTCGACCTTCTATTTCTAAGCCGTAGTGAATTCCTATTTAATAAACGAAAATAATTCAGAAGATTTCTCACGATTTAGTTAACTTTAATTCTAGTTGTGTTTAGTTCAATCTTTGAAAATAAAAGATGAATACTTACCGGTGCTTAAAATCTCGTTTTATAAAATGTTCTCTAAAATAATCATTCAAACTACACACTTGATCGATTCAGCCTATAAAAATAGTTAACTATAAATCAAATAGCGAAATACAAGAGACATATGAACGAAACTACAAAAAGTTTTTTTTATTTACTCATAATACAAATAAATAATTAAGGATTTTTTTTGGAATTCAGATATAAACCTGAAATCTCATTACATTCATGAATAAATTCTTATTACAAAATTGTTCAGATATTATGAAAGTTATTTAAAATGATTTTCTAAGGTATTTTCTTAGAAAATTCTCAGCAAAAGCTCTTTAAAATAATTGTCTTGAAAGTATCTCAACCTACGTTTAGTGGAGATTCTAAACACCAGTTGTTAGGAATGTTTTCTATTCAATTTATTATAACGGTTACGGCGTTAAGAAGTATATTGGCATTGTTTTACAGAAAAGTTGCTAATGTTGTTGAGAAAATGACCACTATTTACAATAGCAAGCAAACAAATAAATGCAATCAGATATGACAGTGTTAATTGTATTACTAAAATATATTTCTCGTCACTGAAAAGTATCATAAAGGCCACTCAACTGCCTCATTGGTCTAGCGGTTGACGTATGCGACTGAACCAAGAGGTCTTGGATTAGAAACCCACTGAAACAAAACTGATATTGAGTTTTTCTGATTATAGAAATACTTAATAACAGCTCATAGTTAAGAAGTTGGGGTCTAAAACTACGGTTCTACGCCTAATCTCTCTTTGATCGTGTCGGTTAACCGTCCCATCGGATTATAAGAGAGGGAGGGAACAGAGAGTACACCTATGGTGGCGCACACACTTGTGCACTATAATATCTCCTGCGTAGTTGGCTGGTCTCTCTAAGACTGGCCGTCGTAGCCGTAATCGGCTAGGAGAACATCATCAAAGGCCACTCAGGCTAGAAACTCGTCTTCAAATGCTTGAAGCTCATGGCTTGCCAAAAGTGAGAAATGCATCATCAGAGTAAATTTATTAAAATCACACTTGATGGAGTTTCGCTGCTATTCTCAAAAAAATAAATGTAGAAGTGTAAAATCTAAATATTACCAAGCTTGACGTGCTAGCCTCATGTAAAACCTGTACCTACAGCATCCTCTTCAGAGTTAGAACAGCTGAATGTTCTGTTACATATTGATATGTATTCAAAATAGCCACTTAAACCGCTGTAAAAGTTAAGTCACTAATAAATATTGGTACACCTGTATTTATTTTTATTTTTATACTACCTGAATATGTTAATTCAGTTTTATGTAATTATGAACAAATATGAAATAATTTCATTTTCTAATTACTCTTCCATTGAAGCACTTGTACAAATATCAAAAGCGAGTGACACATCAGAATTTTTATTAACCTGTTGAAATAAATTTCTATACACTTTTGTACGTATTGACTGTTTGTATAGCGCAGCAGTTAAAGCGCTATCTCACCTCTTCATGTTGAGTGGATTCAATGTTTGCATAAGACAATTTGGACGGATCTCTTTTATGTAAAGCTCCCAGAGACCAGGTGAACTGATGATGAATTGGGATGTTATTTAATGCGAGAACTTCTATTACGCGTACTCCGTAGTTCAGCTATGGCGCTGTAGTATATTTCTGTTACGCTGTATGTGGAAGTCGCTACAAATGGAATGAATTTCTCTTAACCTCTAATCCTGGTGACGTGATGACTCACGTCTCCAACGAACAGATTTGACTTCCTACAACACAGTTCCCAAACCGATTTGTATCAGGCTTGTTTCAAATTCTCCTTCTCTTCAGGACTTTTATGACATCCATGTCTTCAATAAAATATAGACACTATTCGTAATCAGTCAATAAACGACCGACCGTAGCTAATACTTTCAGGTGATCAGGAAGTAAGTTCATATGATCAAAACACCTGTATTTACTTCAGAAAGAATATATAAATTTACCTCATCTTAATTTACACATATTTAACATGTATCAGTCTATTATGTGACCAGGAAGCACTTTGTGGGACCAAAACATCTGTCATTAATCGATACATAATATGTTTACCCATATTTTATTATCTTTTTTCCATCATTTGTGACTCCTTACTTAATATTAAATATTTAATAATAAGTGTCTTGAACAATTGTCCAAACTATTTATTTATAATATGTACGTAAATTGATCAGATATAAATATACAGTCTGAATAGTGACAAGTACATTCGAATTCTGAACTGCGGGAAGCACACTAGTAAGTAAACTTTAAAAATGATGTTTTCTCTTAGAATTTTATTCTTTATTTCTATCTTTTTCCTCAAGTTATTACACAAATGACGAAAATATATTTACGATTCTTTAGATGCTGGTTTTCATAGGTTGCGGGAAAGGAGTATGATGACCACGACTCCTACTACTTACTACCAACCAACATAAATCTAAAATGATATAAATGACAATAACTTTTTCTACAGAAATGGCAGGTATTGCAACGACTGTCTTGGGCGTCGTACAAAGCGCGCAATTGGCGTTGCAAGTGCTGTTTGGGTTGGCACTAACTGACTTTCGGTTTCCACCTAATTGCCCTATTACAAGTAAGTTATTTTACAGCTTAAAGGCTTCAATTAATTTGATCGAACATAAAAAATAACTTTGTTTTTAACAGATGGAAATAGCTACGATTTCATAATTGTCGGCGGCGGCACCGCAGGGTCAGTTCTGGCGAATAGACTCTCAGCTAACAGTAATTACAATGTGTTGCTCATTGAAGCAGGAGGCTACTCTCCTCTACAGTCAGATGTAAGTGTAAAATTATTGTTTGCAGTTTTCGACCTCAATATCCATCTATTCTTCTAAGACCATCATCGATGAGGTCTTACTTTAAGAACTAAATAATTTCTCATTGTAATTTTCATTTAAAGCCATAATTTTTTTTTTTGGATTCTTAATTAATCAGAACCCTACTAATACTCAGTGCTAAGTTCAGTAGGGAATATAAAATGATTTAGCGTATCCTTTTAAAGTTTCTTTCATATTTTAGATGGCAGGAGTATTCACGGTGCTTCCAAGTTCAGAATTCGATTACAACTTCACGACAGTAAATGATCAACGAACAGCACAGAACTTACAAGGAGGCGTCATCGAGCTAACAGCTGGCAAGATGTTAGGGGGGAGCAGTGCTCTAGACCACATGATCCACGTACATGGGGATCCACATGACTATGATAACTGGGCGACTATTTTAGGTGACGATTCATGGAGTTACAAAAACATTCAAGAATATTTGAAGCGACAGGAAACATTGACGGACCCTGAATTGCTTGCCTCTGAATACGCTAGTCTTCATGGTACAGACGGTCCCATTCGAATTCGCAAACAAAGTAGTTCTGCCAATGATAACTTATTAGCTGCTTTCAAAGAGTTAGGTCATAATATTGTAGCTGATACAACTTCTGCTACTTCGAGTCTCGGTGTCACTGAGCCGCTGTTTCAAATTGATGACAATGTACGACAGAGTAATGCTCTCACATATCTTGGAGAAGCCAAGTCGCGAAGCAACCTATGCGTGGTGTTGCACACTACTGTCACTAAGATCCTGATCGAGAATAAAGTAGCAGTTGGTGTAGAGGTTGTGAATTCCAACGGTGAGGTTTCCAAATTATATGCCAAGAAAGAGGTACTGGTGTCTGCTGGTGGACTAATCAGTCCAAAAATTTTAATGTTGTCAGGTATTGGCCCACAATCACATCTCGAATCTTTAGGCATAGACGTTATAGCCGACTTACCTGTAGGTCAGAACTTCCAAGATCATCCGTCAGCCGTGCTCTTCTATCAACTGGAAGAGGACACCTCTGCAACTCCAGCGGTAAATCCTTTTGAGTTTCCGGTCCCAACTACTTGCATCTACGCCGCACTGGACAGCCAGCAAACATACCCAGACTACCAGTCTATCAACCTGCTATTCCCACATGACTCGACCGCCATGGTGCAGCTTTGCAGCAACGTCTTTAAATTCAGTGATGACGTATGCAATAAATGGTTCGCAGCCTCTGCCGGCAGGAATACTCTATTTGCTGTACATAACTTAATGATCCCCAAGTCCCGTGGGAAACTGGAATTAGCAAGTGCTGACTATAGGGATGACCCTCTCGTTTATACTGGCACTTACAGTGACAGCGAAGGTGCGGACCTGGCCCTGATGACCAAGGCTTTAGCTGACTTCAACAAGTTGACGACTACAACATACTTCAAGAGCGTAAACGGAACGTTGGTTGATCTTGGGTTCTGCTCTGACAAGAAAACTGAGAGTGAGTTTTGGGAGTGTTATGCCATGTCATTATCTGCGACTATGTGGCACTACATCGGTACGTGCTCTATGGGCTCCGTGTTGGACAACAGACTTCGTGTCAAGTCTATCTCTAATCTGCGCGTAATAGACGGAAGCTCAATGCCGGCGCAGGTGAGCGGAAATATCAAGGCTGCACTTAATATGGTTGCAGAACGGGGAGCGAGCTTTATCCTTTCAGATTGACTTAAATGTTGATCTTTGTTGTAAATATAATGTATCGTGTAACTGTAAATAAATATTATAAAATAAATATTTTATTGTCTCTTAAATTTTATACGGCTTTTAATTCTGATATTTAATATTATGAAATTATTCTATACAATACCCTAGGCAATGGATACAATATCTGTTACAGACAAGCTACATACTTTACCTATGTCAAATTATACCATCCCATAGCATACATTTAAATCTATATCTAGCGGCAATATGTAAATAGATTTTCGTCTTTATTTGTTAATTTAGCGTGAATATCTTTGGCACAACTTAATAGTATGATAAGCGATCTACACAGAGCTAGTATCATGGTCGGTCTAGAAATGAATCTTGATAAATCGAAAATAATGACTAATCACCACACCGCATCCATTTTCGTAAATAACATTCCTCTGGAGTTTGTAGAAAGTTATGTTTATTTGGGCAAACAGATTTCTTTGAGAAAAGATAGAAACACGGAGGAAATAGATCGTAGAATATCAATAACCTGGAAGAAATACTGGGCACACAAAGAAATACTCAAATCACAAGTCACACTGTCAATTAAGAAAATAGTCATGGATTCATAGATTTATAGGTAGATAGATTTCTCAAACTTGGATTTTTGACTTGAAAACCAGAAACAAAATACAAACTACACAAAGAAGAATGGAAAGAAGCTTGTTAGGTGTAAAATTAAGGGACAAGATTAAAAATAAGCACATTCGCAACAGAACTAAATTAACCGACGCTTTAACCTTCTCGCTGAAAATAAAATGGAGATGGGCGGGGCACGTAGCCCGTTACGACGACGACAGGTGGACCATTAGAGTGGTGAAATGGCAAGGCCCTAGAGGTCGTAGGGTTAGGGGCCGCCCATGTGCTAGATGGACAGATGAACTGGTAAAGGTAGCAGAACAAAATTGGATACCCTTGGCTAGACACAAAGAACGTTGGAAGACCTTGGAGGAGGCTTTTAACCGAAGGGGATCCACATATAAGCCACGACAAAATAATTATCCTAATTTGATGACCAAAATGAATTCATTTAATCTGATCATAAATGCAATTGTAATTATATAAAGAGATTTTAATGTGTTAATAGACTAGAATGTATTGTAGTAGGCTAAATGGAATGAAATAAAGCTTTATTATCATTATTATCTTTGAAATAATGGTAAAAAACATATTTTATTTGCTTACAATCAACTTTATTCAGAATAATATAGGTTAAATAATTAATAAACCCTATTACATTTTTTTTTTTTTTTATTGAATAGTGGGCAAACGAGCAGACGTATCACCTGATGGTAAGCGATTACCGCCGCCCATGGATACCCGCAACACCAAAGGCGTCACAAGTGCGTTGCCGACCTTTGGGGGGATGGGAAAGGGGATGGGGGGAGGGGTTGGGGTATGGGCCTCCGGTATCCTCACTCACTCGGTGAAACACAGCGCAAGCGCTATTTCACACCGGTTTTCTGTGAGGCCGTGGTATCACTCCGGTCGAGCCGACCCATTCACGCCGAAGCATAGCAAATACACCACCATTACATATATTACCCACATTCATTTTTAGGTATTGAATAGAATACTCAATTATACAAATTACGAGTAACATACTTAAATATATTTTAACAACTTGATATAATAGATTTATTAGAACATACAAAGTAAGATGACATTTTATCAAATATTTTATATGATTTTGAAGCGAGATCATTTCGTTCGTTCATTTATTTTCAAAATTTTAAAATTAGAACAGTTTGTAAATTTTACTTAAGAATCTTTGATCAATACCCCCACATTGTCACTTCTGTACACCATGATCAGCAGCAGTGACTCACGAACACACCGTGTTATGACACTCGGGAATTCCCAGGAAAAATTAAACTGTATTAAAATCCGAAACGAAATAATATATTTATTTTATAATCAGAAGAAAACTGGTGGAGTTGGCAATATTATATGACCACTTCCCTCCTTAGCAAAGCCAGAGACAAAATAAAGTCAAAACAGACAGACACCTTTTTCAAACCGGGAAGCATCACGGATATAATATTATGGGTCTATATTTGATTTCAGAATTGCCTAAACGCACGGAAATTCACTGCAGTTGACACAAGATCCCCATAGTATACCGCCCCATGTCATTTGTAAGCTATGTAGTATTAAATTACGTTAATTGTACAAAAGACTACATTCCCAGAGGGTATGATGAGCCGACTGATCACATCTAGAATCAGGTGTTGAGCATTGACACAATGTTGAATCGACTAATTTAAATGAGTGTAGTTTGTTCTTAAAGTTAACGTGGCCTGCAAGAAATTGAGAGACACAGTGATCTACCTCGAGCCATATCCTCGTGAACCGTTCGCAAACAGATGGAAAGAACTGGTATAGGTGGCGCCCTTAGATGATTCGTGCCTTCGATGTTGCCATTCATTCATGAGTTCGTTATAGACATTGGACAGCTATTGAAACAATCTTATGATTTTATCTCGTACGCCCATAAAATCGTATTCCATGTTATGTAGTGTAGAATAGTACATGACTGCACGTCTTTGCACCTCGAGATCGACTGGAAAAATACCCGCCCACACCGCTAAAGCTTCAGAAAATCAATCCAAATCGTTGGCCTTGTAACAGTTGGCGACGGACAGCACCTACAGTCGCCCTATCAGCCCATACAGGAGCACCATAGTAAACAGAACTCAAATAAGTAGCTTCATATATGATCTTCAGATAATCAGCGCGAGCATTTCTATTGCGCGATTCAGGATTAGAAGTTACTACGTGTAGTGCGTTACTTTGTAGTTCAGTGTATCTTCGGTAGATGGCGCTGTAGTAGGTTACTGTTATCTTACCTCTTGAATGTTACCGCATAAATAGCTAATTATGTAAATTCTCAGGCATTCGTTTATAGATATAATACTTGTTGCTGTAAGTAAAGAGCTGACAACGTTAAGACCAGCCTAACTATATTTCTCAAGAGAAGTTAATTGTTGAAATTCAATCATATAGGCCAGAGCCAACGATCTGAGAAATGTTTGTTGTAAACACATCGTCAATGCCAGCTTTGAACTTCAGAATTTACTTTTTATTCCGTTAACACATGGGACAGAATCTGTCACTAACTTGCTTGCTCATATAGGTTCATCTTTAGCCCCAGAACGTTAAAATAAATATTTCAGACATCTAACAGACAACGCCAACGAAACAAATATTATTAAATTATAAAATATTTATTTCGTATTTGCAAAAAAAGTGTATGTATATTTATATCAATTGTCTAGTATCCATAACACAAGCTCTTCTTGGCTTGGGAGTAGATGGTCGTGTGTGTTAGATGCCCGAAAAAGAAAAGTCAGGAGGATCCAGAAGATGAACTCAAATAGCTGCATTACACTTGTGAGTCTTCAGTTGTAAGAGTCCATGACGGTGATAGTTACTTACCAAGAACTACGTTAATTAGAGTAGTTTATTTGCCGCAGCTGGATACTTTGCTTCATACAGAATAAAAAAACATGTGTTTCATAATTTAATACACAAATTTAACAATATTATAAAATTTCTCAACAAAATAATCACCTGTGCAAATTTAGATGTATTTATATAAAAGTGAAAAATACTTCCGGATTGTAAATGCTAATTACCAGCACGGTAGCAAACAAGTATCACTTGCTTATAATAGAAATTATTTTTAATGAACTGCATTAGAAATCATCACTTAGTCAGATCCATCTTTAGTTCGTGAAGCGCCCGTGTGCCAACTTTTCTTAAAAAATAGTAGTTCTCATTTTCCTAACCATATTGAAATTCGAGAACACCGGTTTATTTTTGTAGTTTAATTTATCTCCTTTACCCTTTCTTATTGTGCAGAAATCCCCTCGGATACCACCGACTGGTGAATATGTCGGCCTCGAACTGACTAAAAATCGCACATCGTCGCGGGTACTAACAGCAGGGGAACCAGGTGCACCTTCGAAAGGAAATCCCTGGAACCCTGACGTATCTCGGGCCACCCACTATTTGTAACGGGTTTTACCGCCGCAATAAAAGCATGCTCAGCGATCGGTTGCCCAAGCCGTTCTTTCCATTCCTCCACGAGGACCTGGCGGAATTGGTATTTCTGATCTTCGTTTTCTCGAGTGTCAGGACTACTAACCAACTCCCGCGCCTCCTTGCGCCACTGATAAAGAGTCGCAAGGGGTCTCGATTCCAGGTCCTATGCTGAAGTTCCGGCCAGGAGACATGCTGCCTCAAAAAACATCGTGCGATATCCCCTCATGATCCTGATGGACAGCACCCTTTGCGGTCGCCGCAATAGCGCAATAGTGCTGGCCTTCAGGGCCTCTGCCCGCACTGGAGCCCCATAACGGGCCATGGCCCGCGTAGTCTCCTGCAGGAGTCATCGTGCCCCCTCATGCTTGGCAGCATCCGAGGCAATGCATGCGAGCTACGCCCGCTAGCATGGGGACCTTACTATGAGCTAGTAAGTGGTATTCGAAGTCCCATCGGCCGTCAAGTACAAGCCCCTAATACCTCATACTATGAGGTTAAGTCGATCGGGTGGCTTGCTCCGAGGCCAGTGAAAAACAAAGTCTCTGATTTGTGCAGAACCACCTCGAAACCCAGCCGGAGCAAGCAACCCGGATTCATTCGACGACTTGGGCAACTCCGACCGTGGCGTCGACCAGATTCGGCCCTACCCTGAAGAGATACTTTATGAATCACCACTCTTCCAAAGAGTTTGCACACCTCGTCAAGCAAGACTATGCGCCGGTAGTCGGATGGTGAGTCCGCCGGGCGCCTATCTCCTTTGTCCTCCACGGATGGAATAGTAATGACGCTGAATTCTTTGTATACGTTTTATAGATATATGTAAAATCCTTAACGATGGATGAAAATATATTTTTAGTGCGATAAGTGTCTTTTACAACAAAAGTAGAGGATAAGTATCTAGAAGAATCTTCAGATAGAAAAGCATCATCTTTTTTTGAAGTGAAAACTTCTTTAGCGGCGCTGTGTACTTTTTTGGAATGGGTAAAAATGTATAAACTCGCGTCAGGTCACGTGACCTGATTTTTAATGTAATATAAATTGTCATGTTTGTGTACGATAGCGCAATAAATGAATATTGTATTCCACCACATAAATAATAGTACTTTTATACTGATAATGAAAGCAATTCGTACAAAATTATTCTCTAACCATTCCAAAATATCAAAAATGCACAACGTTAATATTCAAGTTTTCACTTCTGCCGGCACTCCCGGAGTGCAACCCGTCTTTTTTTTAAATATCTTACAAAAGAATAAATTAAAGCCTATATCGTCTGACCTACAACTGGATAGATAAATTAAATAGTTTTTTTCCAAAAACTATATTCCTTTAATGGATTCATTTGTAATAATTGACCCACAAACAGTCTCAGTCTGCTGCGCAGTATATATATCAAAAACACCATTTTCATCAACAACTCGAGGACAATTCACAAAAGTTTTAATATTTAATGAGGAACAAACTAAATTAAAATTAGAATCCAAAATTTTTCTTATTGAATGAAAAATATTTGATAGTATACAAATTACATGTCGATAATAAAATAATATGAATGTCGGTATACAGATTCATAATAATAATATAATTATAAGACACTTTAATCAAAATTTACAAAAAATAAAGAGTATTATATTAATAATGTAATCAGTGAAAAGTAAAACCTACCCACGCCAGCCTGTTTCGCTAGTATATATGTATTTATATTTGTTTTTAAAAGAAAATTGGCGTGAGATTTTTATTTCTATTTTTACTTTTAAAATCATCCTCATTACTTAAAAAACCTTTAAATCAAATTAATTAGGTGAAAATCAAGAATTTTTTGTGATTACAATTGTGATCAAATCCTAGATGTAGGTACCTAATTCGGTATATACAATCTGATATTTTCTGTACTAAATTTGTTCTATAACTAAGTCATAAGTTTTTTCGCTTGTTCAAGATACCAGTTAAGCTTGTTAATAATAAACTTTATTTCTATAAGAATTTCTCTAGAGTTTTTCCTACCTAGGTTGTGTACCTATTTCCTCGGTAATGGTTAATAGGGTTTCATTTAATGAAATTAATGTCTAGTTATATAATGACGTTTGATTTATAAAAACGCCTTTAGTCAGGCAAAAACGTCGGGGATAATAAGATTATCACAAAACCAGGAAGTACCTACATTTATTTGGCCATAACACCTGTATTTATTTGAGACACATAACATATTTATTTTATTTTATTAACTTATAATAAATATGATATTTCCTTAACTTATAATTCCATTTCAGGCGTATAATAATATCTTGAACAATTGTGTAAACTGTTTATTAATAAGTGGAATGTAAACTAATGGGATATAAATATCCAGCTTGGACATCGAACTGTACATTCCAGCTCTCAACTGCAGAGTGCACACAAGTAAGTAGCCTTAAAGTTTTACTGCTTATACAAAAAATCTATTTGTGTTATTGGTAATGCCTACTCATTTAGAGACCTCGATTTTAGTTCCCACTTGAGACGAAAAAATAAATTGTATATACCTATTACCTACTATATATACATAATAACCACCAGCATTTGTTCTGTGTCTAATTTATATAAAAAATGTATAAGTTTAGAAATATGTAAATATAATTTCATCGTTAGGCTGGTTCCTATTGTATAAGCTCTATTTTCATTTCCACAGAACGTACATATACCGAACCAAAATAACGTAGGTATTTAAAATGTAACTTTGTTGCAGAAATGGCCGGTATCGCAACGACTGTCTTAGGTGTTGTCCAAAGCGCGCAATTGGCGTTGCAAGTGCTGTTTGGGTTAGCGCTCACTGACTTTCGGTTTCCACCTAATTGTCCCGTAACAAGTAAGTTTTCATAACTATTTTGAAATATATGATGAAAAACTACATTTGTTTATCTAATCTTATAAAAAAGATTTAATTTTTATTTATTTTTAACAGATGGAAGTAGTTACGACTTCATAATTGTCGGCGGCGGTACCGCAGGATCAGTTCTGGCGAATAGACTCTCAGCTAACAGTAAATACAATGTGTTGCTCATTGAAGCAGGCGGTTACTCTCCTCTACAATCAGATGTAAGTGCAACTATAAATAGCGCTTGCGCTGTGTTTTACCGAGTGAGTGAGGATACCGGCCTATTGTTTTCCCATAACTTTCAAATATGTATAGCAAGTATTAAGATCGAATACGGTGCATGTGTTATCTAGTCAATGTTCCACAATACTGCAAAAATATTAGAATTTCATAAGAACTATGATTTTTTTTTACTGTCTTTCGGTGTGGTGATTAAAGACAAGACAAGACAAGGTGACCTAAGAACACATAGTTTTAACCTCACCACCGTAGGAGAACATTACTGCAAAGAGAAGGACAACCTATATCAACCCGCCTGAACAGTGTGGTATAGTAAGCCAAACCTTGCCTCTAATTAGCGGCCTGTACCCAGTAGTGAACTCTTAAAGTCCGATGATGATGATGATGATGATGATGATGATGATGATGATGACAAATCTGTTATTCACCGATGTTATTATCATGATTAATAATATGATTCAACGCACCTTCATAAAATTTGTTTCATTTATTTTAGATGGCAGGAGTATTCACGGTGCTTCCAAGTTCAGAATTCGATTACAACTTCACGACAGTAAATGATCAACGAACAGCACAGAACTTACAAGGAGGCGTCATCGAGCTGACAGCTGGCAAGATGTTAGGGGGGAGCAGTGCTCTAGACCACATGATCCACGTACATGGGGATCCACATGACTATGATAACTGGGCGACTATTTTAGGTGACGATTCATGGAGTTACAAAAACATTCAAGAATATTTGAAGCGACAGGAAACATTGACGGACCCTGAATTACTTGCCTCAGAATACGCTAGTCTCCACGGTACAAACGGTCCCATTCGTATTCGCAAACAAAGTAGTCCTGCCAATGATAACTTATTAGCTGCTTTCAAAGAGTTAGGTCATAATATAGTAGCTGATACAACTTCTGCTACTTCGAGTCTCGGTGTCACTGAGCCGCTGTTTCAAATTGATGACAATGTACGACAGAGTAATGCTCTCACATATCTTGGAGAAGCCAAATCGCGAAGCAACCTCTGCGTGGCATTGCACACTACCGTCACTAAGATCCTGATCGAGAATAAAGTAGCAGTTGGTGTAGAGGTTGTGGATTCCAACGGTGAGGTTTCCAAATTATATGCCAAAAAAGAGGTACTGGTGTCTGCTGGTGGACTGAACAGTCCAAAAATTTTAATGTTGTCAGGTATTGGCCCACAGTCACATCTCGAATCCTTAGGCATAGACGTGATAGCCGACTTACCTGTAGGTCAGAACTTCCAAGATCATCCGTCAGCCGTGCTTTTCTACCAGCTGGAGGAGGACACCTCTGCAACACCAGCGGCAAATCCGTTTGAGTTTCCAGTCCCAACTACTTGCATCTATGCCGCACTGGACAGCCAGCAAACATACCCTGACTACCAGTCTATCAACCTGCTATTCCCACATGACTCGACCGCCATGGTGCAGCTTTGCAGCAACGTGTTTAAATTCAGTGATGACGTATGCAACAAATGGTTCGCGGCCTCTGCCGGCAGAAATACTCTATTTGCTGTACACAACTTAATGATCCCCAAGTCCCGTGGGAAACTGCAATTAGCAAGTGCTGACTATAGGGATGACCCTCTCGTTTATACTGGCACTTACAGTGATAGCGAAGGTGCGGACCTGGCTCTGATGACCAAGGCTTTAGCTGACTTCAACAAGTTGACGACTACAACATACTTCAAGAGCGTAAACGGAACGTTAGTCGACCTTGGGTTCTGCTCCGACAAGAAAACTGAGAGTGAGTTTTGGGAGTGTTATGCCATGTCATTGTCTGCGACTATGTGGCACTACATCGGTACGTGCTCTATGGGCTCCGTGTTGGACAACAGACTTCGAGTTAATTCTATCTCAAATCTGCGCGTAATAGACGGAAGCTCTATGCCGGCGCAAGTGAGCGGAAACATCAAAGCTGCGCTCAATATGGTCGCAGAACGGGGAGCGAGTTTCATACTTTCAGATTGGGGTAAACTAAAATGTTAATATGTCTTTGTTGTTAATAAAAATGTAAATAAATTATTGTACATACAAATAAATGTTTCTTCAATAATATTATAAGATATGAAATTCGTAAATTTGTTAATACACTCTATACCTAAATCGTTTATGTTTAGTTACATTCATCAGAAATCGCAAGTTATAAATTATTTATCGATGAACTGTTCTAAAACCCTTACTGGGTTTAAATCATGAACAAATTAGTTTTAAAATTAATTATTGAATGATAAAAAGTAGCAATTCCTAAGTTTTTATATAAGTATTTTAGTAAAAGTATAATATATTGTTATGAAAATATTAAAAGTGATTCTTAAAAAAATGCTGAATGCGATCTGCTTAATTTATAAAAACGTCAAAAACAATATTTTATAATATTTTTGCTTAAAAGACAACAGTCACTGTCAGAAGATGTAAATTCATTAGTCATAAACTAAACTTAAAGTTTATTTTTATTTTTTTACAAATAAATATTAACTAAGTTATCCTAGTAATATTATAGACGCGAAAGTTTATAAGTATGGATGGATGGATGGATAGATGTTTGTTAATCTTGCACGTAAAAAATACTGAATGGATTTTTGATGAAATTTTACAATAATTAGCTTACACATCAGAATAACACATAGGCTACAATTTATAAAGATATATATTCGCCTCGCGGCGTTGCCTGCGGGGTTCAGCAAGTTATAATACGAGTATAAGCCCACAAAAGTTAAGGAAAATTTTTAAATGTTATATTTTAAACTTTATCAAGTTAGAAGGAGTAACTGACTAACTTCTATTTTAAATAAAAAATAAAAATGATTTTAATTTTGTTTTAAATTGTTAAAGAAGTACTAGAATTTTATGAATATTATGGACAAGGTAAGGTAATGCGATGAAGAATAATTTCAACACTTCTTGGAATACGTTTATTAAACTAAATATATCCGTGTATTCGTAAATACGTAGCTGTGAAGTACGACATCTAAAATATCTGTAGAACTTTATCGGATTAACTAACAAAAGGAATATCATCATTTGTTTATTCTTAGGAGTAACAACAGCTGAAGCTCTTATCTAAGTATATAATAATAGTTTACCACAGTAGACACATAAAGTGGGTGGATGGACAATATTAGAATATATATATTTATATAAGAACTCTTAAGGCTCTTGAATGATACTCATTTGGTTTTCGATGTCGTTGAAAGGCGGCGTAAGTTTGAAAATACATCAGAGAAAAAGAAGTTAAATCTAATAGACGTAAAAAGATTGTTACATCTTCAGCTTCAAAAATTCTAAGTAAACAAAGATATACGGAACATTCAAGCTGTATGAAGCATACAAAGAAAGTTGAACTAGACTAAAATAATTTGTAAAATGGACGTTCACTTAAAGTAACTTAACCATATATTGCTAGGTTACTTTTACCTTTTCTTGGTATCCTCTTAGTAAATATTTAGAATGCTTTAAAAGCTACATTTGGATGTAAATTCTACTTTTTTATGTTGCCGAAATCAACTTGTTGTTTTGAAACCCAAATATCATTTGTAATTTATAATTCTTAATTCTATGATTTGCTCTTAAATACATTACAAGGGTTTTCCAACTACATGTGATTTTTAAACTAACGACTAATCAGTGTATTATTTATACTATTGTGGTTTTGTATACCAAAAGTATTGTCCAAGAGTGGACTATTTAAGGATATAAATTATGATTACGATGCAATATTTTATATATTGGAGTTTTTTATTTTGTCTTCGCTCAGCGACAAAGTCCTATATAATTACCAATAGAAAATATCATTTGTGAGTGTAGTAAGCAATATCATCATCATCATAATCAGCCTATCGCAGTCTACTCCTGGACATAGGCCTCTCCAATTGCACGCTCGGCTTCTTGCATCCAGCTCCTGAACATGACCTTGGTCTTGTCCAAGTTCATCCGTAGGCCAATGCGTACAGAAGAGTCAGTCAGGTCGTTCACCATCTGTTACAACAGATGTCAGACCTACAGGTCCTGCAGCGTCTCCGCCATGACAACGAGGTCGTCTGCATATCGCAAGTGAGAGATGTATTCGCCATTGATGTTAATGCCGCGCCCTTTCCAGTGCAGCGTCTTGAAGAAGTTCTCTATTGCATTAGTGAACAATTTCGGTGATAAAACGTCCCCTTGTCTTACTCCTCGATGTATCGGCCATATACTATAATAATATTAACCTAAAATAAGAGTACTGTGGTATGCGACGGAGTACACGCGGGCGGAGTCGCGAGAAAAAGCCAGTATATAATAATTAAGAAACACACTGTCATATTAGGATAAGCCCATAACGATAGTGCTGTTGAGGATGCAATAAATAAGTCTTCCCTAAAGTACTTAATTAGCTAAGCCCAACATCTAAACTGCAAAATACGCTCCCAACCAATGGCAAGATCGGGTAAACAATATTCATTGAAAGACAACCATAAACTTTGTGTTTTAACCACTTTATAAATCCTTTCCAAATAGAAGGTAATGCGGTATTAGAGTATACTTCCCAAGTTATAGGATGGATTTGTGGGGGATATATTTCCAAGTCATAGGACTTATTTGAGATATGTCTGTAAATATACATGTACTGTAAATAGTTCTCGTGGCATGTTGTTGCTCACGATGAATTCCGGAACTATCTAACTCATATTCTCATTTTTGTGAAATGTTTGTTTTGCTAACGTGCCTAAAATAGGATAGTTAACCTTACGACTAGACAAATAGGAGCCGATCATATGATGCAACTAAAAATTTATGCTTTTCGCAATTTTCCTTTATCTGTGCTATAAGAAGTTGCTTCGTACCAAATTTAAAGATTCTGAATTCACAGCAAGTACTCTGTAGGTTTTGATTCCCTTGCGAGTGTCGAAAATTTGCAGCATAAACGATGTATTTTCTGATTGCGTTGGCTTAGAAGTTTGTTTTTTCTCTGCTTCAAGGGACAGTAAGGTTGAATATTTAATGTGAATTTCTTGATACTTCTACGCGTTCCTAATAAAAATAGTCTTGACAGACAGACTGCAAAGTGATCCTATAAGGGTCCCTTTTTATCCTTTTAAAGTACTGAACCCTAAAAAACGTAAACGAAGCAGCGAGGGTCAGATGGTATGTTATTTATCTTAAATGACGTGATATCTAAGCACCTATCGCAAGAATGTTTTTAATTTATGTTAAAATAAGCCATCCGAAGCTGCTGTAATAATCTCAATTTGCATAAAATACCTCAACATAATGTGTATTTTCATTATATATTATCAAAATTAAATAACATATGTTTCATAATGAAATACAAATATTGAACATTATCATTCCCCGTCCAATAAAACACTTGTACAAAGTTGAGTACACTTCCGGGGTATTTCTTTACTTATTTTTGGTGTAGGGGTCAAAGGAGCAGACGGGTCACCTCATGGTAAGTGACTTTTCCGTGGGAGAGCCACGCTTCGGCATGAATAGGCCAGCTCGATCGGAGTGATACCACGGCCTCACAGAAAACCGTTGTGAAATAGCGCTTGCGCTGTGTTTTACCGAGTGAGTGAGGATACCGGAGGCCCATACCCCAACCCCTACCCCCATTCCCTCTCTCCATCCCCCAAAGGTCGGCAACGCACTTGTGACACTTTTGGTGTTGCGGGTGTCCATGGGCGGCGGTAATCGTTTACCATTAGGTGATGATGACGTCTATGGTGGCGATCGTCTGCTCGTTTGCCCCCTATCCAATAAAAAATAACGAGAAAAGTCTAGAGAATCGGTCAACACCATTTTTCTGCAATACCTTGCTAGCGCTCTGGTTGAACCACCTCTTTAACCTGAAGCGTTACATTCTGACGTAAAATGATGATGATAAAAACGAATTTTAAACAAAAAATAGTCAACTTCAAACAAAATATTACTCAAAACAAAAAATGCATTAAAAATACAATTACCTATTCTTGTGTCTACAATATCGTTATTTTCGGAGTCAGATATCTGGTTCTTAAGTTGAATTTGCCCGATATCCCAATTCCTTTCTTTATGTAATAGGGACCAAACGAGCAGACGTATCGCCACCATAGACGTCACAAGTACGTTGCCGGCCTTTTATGAAGTAGTAAGGTCTTTAATTAATCTAATTGATTTAATTTTATCTTCTTTGTGTAATTGAAGTACAAAAATCAAATCAAATTATTGTCTTTAAAGTGCCCGTTTGTTGATTGTTAATTACGCAAGATAATAGCGTTTCATAGAGTATAGCGTTGATTAGGTTTACGAAAGTCAATTGAATCCCTTAGGATTTACAGATGGAAGAAATAGTACCTTTCATTCCTCTTACCAAAAGTATTATGGGTCAGAGTATTAGGAATAGAAGAGGTCGGGAGTGAACTCTAATAGGCTTTTGATGATGATAATACTTCTTCAATCTCAAAGGTTGAGGGCAATGGGGACTTAAAAAACAAATTCTCCTCTCAGGAGAGGGTATGTATATATGTCCCCACGCTGCCCTAGTACGGGTTGGTGACTGACAAGACAACGTTGTAGCTACATAATCTTGGCGTTGGATATTTACAAGCCGCCAAAAGTCCTCCATCTGAGCTTCATGACTGTTATCCTATGATAACAACCGGTATAGAATCATGGAGACGCTCATAGTATCATGCCACATCCCTGTAAGAGATTGCCTTTGAGCGATAAGGCCGCAAATTATACCGCTTAGCTTTAAGTTATCTGGTGCACAATAAAGCGATTATTATTATTATCACCAATCCAGGTACTGACCGCGCTTTCGACTTCAACAAGTATATAATATTCCTAAAATTTCAGAGAGTAGTCTTTTACACGAGAGAAAGTAAGACAAAAAATTAATATGGACGAATAATATGATCAAAATAAGTTCATGGTTTAAACGAAAATAGTTTATAAATCGGTTACACTATTATTTATAATTTTTGTATATTTTTATATAACCTAGGTGTTTCCATTTTTTTTTAAATGCGTATTTTTGCTAGCGTGCCTAAGACATGATAGTTTTTATCACGTAATTTCTGAGACGTAGACGAATTCAACGCCAGTAGATTGCGACGCAGTTTCCATTTTCATTAAAAATTCGATGACGTTTACATTAATATGAATGTTTCAATATGAAGTATAACAAATAAAATTAAAATGAGAAGCCAAAAATGTTTCTTATAGAATGGAAAACATTGCATAGTGGATATGTATATATATAAATACAATATTATAAAGTGTTTGTTCATTTAGTATATGTTCAAAATTAAGAAAGGACAGATTTATATATATATATATATATATATACATAGGTTTTAGTAAATAAATAAATATTTTCGGACATTTAACACACAACGCCATCTAGTCCCAAACTAAGCAGAGCTTGTGCTATGGGTACCAGGCAACAGGTATTAATACATATATACTTTTTTTGTAAATACATACATATTATACACCCAAACACCGAAACAAATATTTGCAGATCTTACAAACATTTGGTCCGACCCGAGAATCGAACCCAAGACCTCAAGCACAGCAATCGCATACGCTACCACTGCGCCACCAAGTCAGTAGTTCCAATATTTCTCTTTACCACTCAAATTATGTCCTTAAGAATAGCGATGTTCGACCTGCTATTTGGTTACATACTTTTATATGATAATTATGTTCTCTAGCCGATTTCGGCCACAGCGACCAGTCTAAACGGAGACCAGGAAACTACGTAGGAGATATAATACACACTCTCTCACTCTCTGTTCCCTCATTCTCACAATCTGATGGGACGACTTTACGACACGACCGAAGAGATATTAGGAGCAGATCCAAAAGCTTTACGTCCTCTCCGAGGGACGGGGGTTAAGACCCAAACTTCCAATCTCCAGACTGTTAAGCATGTCTATTTTCATGGAGTAGGTCGCAAACGGGCAGACGTATCGCCTGATGGTAAGCGATTACCGCCACCCATGGACACCCGCAACACCGCAAGTGTCACAGGTGCGTTGCCGACCTTTGGGGAATGGGGAGAGGGATGGGGGAGTGGTTGTGATATGAGCCTCCGGTATCCTCACTCACTCGGTGAAACACAGCGCAAGAGCTATTTCACAACGGTTTCCTGTGAGGCCGTGGTATCACCCCGGTCAAGCCGGCCCACGCATGCTGAAGCGTGGCTCTCCCATGGTATAAAATATCTATAACCAAAAACACTCAATAAAGTTTCTGATCAGACCCAGTAATGAAACATGATGACCAACAAGGCAGTTGACGTTTTAATTTATAGGTGAGTCCTGCCAAAGTGACTTTACTCTGCATGATGGGAAGCATGAGCAGAATTTAAGAGTTGCAGTCACCATACTCATTGTGAATGACAATGTAATAATACTGACCCATACTATGGTGGCATATTGAAATGCTTTTGAACTTGTGATACCACCGCCTCCAGATTCGCACTCGCCAACGAAACACGACAGAACGAATGCTAACATTTTAGGTTGGTCTTCTCACAGGGGCTAGTACAGTGCCGTGTTCTTTTAAATTTATAATAATTAAGATGCCCAAGTAAAGACATTGGATAAAGCTATGAATATCACGTGATCAGGAAGTATACATTCATTTGATCAACACACCTGTATTTATTTGTGACACATGATAAATTTAACTTTTCTTAATTAACATATATTAATAAAAAAAATACCTAAATTACTAATTTTATGGCATTAAAATAATTTGAACATTTGTGCAAACTGATCAGTATTCACAATCATCAGATATAAATACCTGGCCTGAAAAGTGAAAAGCACATTCAAGTTCTGTACTTCTAGAAGTATACAAGTAAGTAGCCTTTGAATTTCTCTTATTTTATATTATTTGCTATTTTATTTTATGATTGCAATAATATCGAGTCACTAATAATGAAACTTGGGTCTTTCAAGTTTTTTATTAGAACCTCTCACATGACCTATAAACAGAAAACATTATATTAGTATAAGCACTCGTGTTAATGAAAAAATATCTGCGATCCGCGGTATTATCCGCGGTAGTTTTTGCACCTTTACAACAACAATCACGAGTTACACAGCAGACTGCAGCTTCTACAAAACAAAAGTAGCCGAAGTTACTCTTAATATCATCAGCAGCATGGCCGTTACAAGAACAAACCGTAACAAACAGACAGACAAAGAACTTCAAAATTGTGTTTTTGTTGTAATGAAAAACGATTAATTTAAAATAAGAAACAGACACTTTATTGTTATATATTGGTGTTAATAATCGCATCTTTAGACTGCTGCAAATTACATAAACCACATTAAATCAATCAAGATGTGTGAAAACTTTCATTCGGTATCATCCTGTAATATATCTTAATTCAATGTTTGACACGATTTCTTTGTTGCAGAAATGGCCGGTATCGCAACGACTGTCTTAGGTGTTGTCCAAAGCGCGCAATTGGCGTTGCAAGTGCTGTTTGGGTTAGCGCTCACTGATTTTCGGTTTCCACCTAACTGCGCTGTATCGAGTGAGTTCACTGATGAAAATATTACATCATCATCATCACCAGCCTTTAACCGTCCACATCTGACATGATAATAAATATGTGAAACTTTTTACTTTTATTATCATAATTAATGTTAAATAACTTGTCAAAAAGGTAAGTATAAATAACTAATTAAGTAAATTTTTTACCAGATGGAAGTAGCTACGACTTCATAATTGTCGGCGGCGGTACCGCAGGATCAGTTCTGGCGAATAGACTCACAGCTAACAGTAAATACAATGTGTTACTCATTGAAGCAGGCGGTTACTCTCCTCTACAGTCAGATGTAAGTGTAAAATAATCGTTTAATGTCCTTTATAGGCAACTATCTTACAAAGATTATCTGTCTGCATGTTGTGAAATAAGTAAATACTTTTGATAGTACCTAGAATTCATTTCTAGTAAAAAAATATAATATGTTAAAGTTCTCATTAGCTACTACTCTGCTATTATAAATAATGAATTTAGTATGCAATGTAATCTAAAAAAAATCTTCAATATTTTAGATGGCAGGAGTATTTACGGTGCTTCCAAGTTCAGAATTCGATTACAACTTCACGACAGTAAATGATCAACGAACAGCACAGAACTTACAAGGAGGCGTCATCGAGCTAACAGCTGGCAAGATGTTAGGGGGGAGCAGTGCTCTGGACCACATGATCCACGTACATGGGGATCCACATGACTATGATAACTGGGCGACTATTTTAGGTGACGATTCATGGAGTTACAAAAATATTCAAGAATACTTGAAGCGACAGGAAACATTGACGGACCCTGAATTACTTGCCTCAGAATACGCTAGTCTTCACGGTACAAACGGTCCCATTCGTATTCGCAAACAAAGTAGTCCTGCCAATGATAACTTATTGGCTGCTTTCAAAGAGTTAGGTCATAATATTGTAGCTGATACAACTTCTGCTACTTCGAGTCTCGGTGTTACTGAGCCGCTGTTTCAAATTGATGACAATGTACGACAGAGTAATGCTCTCACATATCTTGGAGAAGCCAAATCGCGAAGCAACCTCTGCGTGGCATTGCACACTACCGTCACTAAGATCCTGATCGAGAATAAAGTAGCAGTTGGTGTAGAGGTTGTGGATTCCAACGGTGAGGTTTCCAAATTATATGCCAAAAAAGAGGTACTGGTGTCTGCTGGTGGACTGAACAGTCCAAAAATTTTAATGTTGTCAGGTATTGGCCCACAATCACATCTCGAATCCTTAGGCATAGACGTGATAGCCGACTTACCTGTAGGTCAGAACTTCCAAGATCATCCGTCAGCCGTGCTTTTCTACCAGCTGGAGGAGGACACCTCTGCAACACCAGCGGCAAATCCTTTTGAGTTTCCAGTCCCAACTACTTGCATCTATGCCGCACTGGACAGCCAGCAAACATACCCAGACTACCAGTCTATCAACCTGCTATTCCCACATGACTCGACCGCCATGGTGCAGCTTTGCAGCAACGTGTTTAAATTCAGTGATGACGTTTGCAACAAATGGTTCGCGGCCTCTGCCGGCAGAAATACTCTATTTGCTGTACATAACTTAATGATCCCCAAGTCCCGTGGGAAACTGCAATTAGCAAGTGCTGACTATAGGGATGACCCTCTCGTTTATACTGGCACTTACAGTGATAGCGAAGGTGCGGACCTGGCCCTGATGACCAAGGCTTTAGCTGACTTCAACAAGTTGACGACTACAACATACTTCAAGAGCGTAAACGGGACGTTAGTCGACCTTGGGTTCTGCTCCGACAAGAAAACTGAGAGTGAGTTTTGGGAGTGTTATGCCATGTCATTGTCTGCGACTATGTGGCACTACATCGGTACGTGCTCTATGGGCTCCGTGTTGGACAAAAGACTTCGAGTTAATTCTATCTCAAATCTGCGCGTAATAGACGGAAGCTCTATGCCGGCGCAAGTGAGCGGAAACATCAAAGCTGCGCTCAATATGGTCGCAGAACGGGGAGCGAGTTTCATACTTTCAGATTGGGGTAAACTAAAATGTTAATATGTATTTGTTGTTAATAAAAATGTAAATAAATTATTGTACATACAAATAAATGTTTCTTCAATAATATTATAAGATTTGAAATTCTTAAATTTGTTAATACACTCTATACCTAAATCGTTTATGTTTAGTTACATTCATAAAAAATCGCAAGTTATAAATTATTTATCGATGAACTGTTATAAAACCCAGTAAGCCATCATAAACAAATTAGTTTGAAGTTTTAAAATTAATTATTGAATGATAAAAAGTAGCAATTCCTAAGTTTTTATATAAGTATTTTAGTAAAAGTATAATATATTGTTATGAAAATATTAAAAGTGATTCTTAAAAAAATGCTGAATGCGATCTGCTTACTTTATGAAAACGTCAAAAACAATATTTAATAATATTTTTGCTTAAAAGACAACAGTCACTGTCAGAAGATGTAAATTCATTAGTCATAAACTAAACTTAAAGTTTATTTTTATTTTTTTACAAATAAATATTAACTAAGTTATCCTACTAATATTATAGACGCGAAAGTTTATAATAAGTATGGATGGATGGATGGATTTTCACGCAAAAATTACTGAATGGATTTTTGATGAAACTTTACAATAATGTAGCTTATATACATATACATTAGAATAACAGATAGACTACAATTTATAAAGATATATCTTCGCCTCGCAGCGTTGCCCGCACGGTTCAGCTAGTTATAATATATGCCCACAAAAGTTAAGTAAAAATATTAAATGTTATATTTAAAACTTGATACTGAGAACTTCTAAAAGGAGTAACTGACTAACTTCTATTTGACATACCTAACCGAATAATCATACAAAAATATACCCGACTAGCTTTGGTCTACGGCTCCGCCCGCATGAATGTTGGATATCACGGTAATAAATTTTCGGGTTAATATTTAACTTGTAATATTCCCAAGTAATATGATTATGAAGAATTTAAAAAATCGATTCGATGATACAGAGATTACTCCCTACAACATTACAAGCTTTTCATTAATATTGTATCTACGTTTAGAATATCAATTTTACAAAATAATTTAAATATATATATTAATTTTCTGCATCCAAATGCACTATTAGCCAACGCCAACATCACAACTTTCCTTCGGAAACGACAAGATCAGGCAAACAATATTCCCCAGAGAAATTACTTATTGAAAGTCAACCACAAGTTCGGTGTTTTAACCACTTAATAAATCCCTTTCGAATAGGAGTGAATGCGGTGTTGGAGTGCACTTTCCAAGCCGCTGAACTGCCTTACGATTCTGAGATGTCTGACGTACATACTCGTACAACCTATTCTGGTGAACCTAAATGATTTTAATTTTGTTTTAAATTGTTAAAGAAGTACTAGAATTTTATGAATATTATGGACAAGGTAATGTAATGCAATGAAGAATAATTTCAACACTTCTTGAAATACGTTTATTACACTAAATATAATCGTGTATTCGTAAATACGTAGCTGTGAAGTACGACATGTAAAATATCTGTAGAACTTTATCGAATTAACTAACAAAAGGAATATCATCATTTGTTTATTCTTAGGAGTAACAACAGCTGAAACTCTTATCTAAGTATATAATAATAGTTTACCACAGTAGACACATAAAGTGGGTGGATGGACAATATTAGAAGAAAAGAAATTAGATTGGTTAGACTAGAGAGTACAAAAATATACGTTATAGAATTGACATGTTATATATAACTATGATTAAAAATATACAAGTATAAATATTAAGATAATTAAAAACCATATTATCTGAAGACTCCATCATATCATATTATATCCAGCACCGCGGGGTTCAGCTAGTTATAATATAAGCCCACAAAAGTTAAGTAAAAATATTAAATGTTATATTTAAACTTGATACTGAAAACTTCTAGAAGGAGTAACTGACTAACTTCTATTCGACATAACCGAATAATCATAGAAAAATATACCCGACTAGCTTAAAGATAAGACAAAGATTTATAAATAAAAAAAAAAAAAAATATTATTTATTTATATATTTTATTATGTAAACATACACAGCTACATGAACACATACACCACACACATATACTATTTAAATAATAGCTTCAATCATGAGGCAAGAATGGATATAGATACCGAAAAGTGAGTGATAGACAATTGTTATATATTACACTAGCTGAACCCCGCGGTGCTACCCGCGGTACGACAATAATCACAGGCAACGTCGCGAGGCGAAGCTAGTATCTTCATAAATTATAGCCTACGTGTTATTCTGATGTATAAGCTATATTATTGTAAATCGTAAAATAAGTAACCTTTCTGGTTGATTTTTTACACCTTGTTTCTTGAAAAACGCAAATATCTTACGGAACCCTATTTTTTTCCAAAATAAAATATAGCCTATGTTACTCGTGGATAATGTAGCTTTCGAATGGTGGAAGAATTTTTAAAATCGGTGCAGTAGTTTTTGAGCCTATTCATTACAAACAAACATACAAACAAAGTTTTCCTCTTTATAATATTAGTGTAGATTTACACCAAATGTTTGTTCGGGCTAATATCTGAAATGGTTAGACTGATTTAACGGGACTTTCACTGGGATATAGCTGATGATGTAAGGAGTAACTAAAGACTACTGTTGTTGTTATATAGTTTTTTTACCCAAGCTAAGCAGAGCTTGTGTTATGGGTACTAGACAACTGGTATAAATACATATATACTTTGTTTTTGTGAACACACACATATACTACATAGAAAACTCCCAAACTCCGAAACAAAAATTTTTATTATTATATTATAGCTAGTACTATAAAGTACTAGCTGAATCCCGCGGTGCTATCCGCGGTACGACAATAATCACAGGCAACGTCGCGAGGCGAAGCTAGTATCTTTATAAATTATAGCCTACGTGTTATTCTGATGTATAAGCTATATTATTGTAAATCGTAAAATAAATAACTTTTCTGGTTGATTTTTTACACCTTGTTTCTTGAAAAACGCAAATATCTTACGGAACCCTATTTTTTTCCAAAATAAAATATAGCCTATGTTACTCGTGAATAATGTAGCTTTCGAATGGTGAAAGAATTTTTAAAATCGGTCCAGTACTTTTTGAGTTTATTCGTTACATACAAAAATACAAATCTTACCTCTTTATAATATTAGTGTAGATTAGTGTAGATAATCACTGAAGATTTTTTTTTCTTACAATTAATGGAGCTGTGAAAGTTGAATTGAATGACTGACTGACTTCAGCGAACATCACAATTGTACCTTAAGACTAACAACAAAAACCTCGTTGATTACTTCCACAGGAAAACGAAACTCAGTTACATCTTCCCAATAATATTATTACAATCCTAAAGGAAGTGAAGCTTGCAAAACGAATAATAAATTTTAGTCGCCACGAACGATCCGTTTGGAGTCTCTAAAATATTCTGTAGGCAGTATTCTTTGGACTCAATTGTAATCACAAGGTACGCCTATTAAGGGAATTGATGTAACCAATACGATAAAGCGATTTATATAAGATCTCTAAAGGCTCTTGAATGATGCTCATTTGGTTTTCGATGTCGTTGAAAGGCGGCGTAAGTTTGAAAATACGTCAGAGAAAAAGAAGGTAAATCTAATAGACGTGAAACGATTGTTAAGCTTTAAAAATTTTAAGTTAACAAAGACATACGGAAGATTCAAGCTGTATGGAGCATACAAAAAAAGTTTTACTAGACTATAATAATTTGTAAAATGGACGTTCCCCTAAAGTAACTTAACCATGTATTGCTAAGTTAACAGAGTTACTTTTACCTTTTCTTGGTATCCTCTTAGTAAATATTTAGAATACTTTAAAAGCTACATTTGGATGTAAATCCTACTTTTTTATGTTGCCGAAATCAGCTTGTTGTTTTGAAACCTAAATATCATTTGTAATTTACAATTCTTAATTCTATGATTTGCTCTTAAATACATTACAGGGGTTTTTCAACTACTTGTGATTTTTAAACTAACGACTAATCAGTATATTATTTATACTATAGTGGTTTTGTATACCAAAAGTACTGTCCAGGAGTGGACTATTTAAGGATATAAATTATGATTACTATGCAATATTTTATTTTTCTAAGAAACTACTTGAAATCATACTACTTTCTTATGAATCAAACCAAACAAGTCATAGGAAATACAACTGTAAAGGCTTCGGTAAAAACTCATTGATTTTGTATTGAGTCCCGTTTGAAAGAAAATGGCCGCCCATTTGCTATGGCATGGATTTGTGTGGAATAATTTATTGTGTACCTTACCTGTACTGGGGTTTGTTTATGTTTTCCCTTTACGGGCGATTAAGGAAATAAATTTGCTTTTTTTTATTTTATCAATAACGTCATCATGTTTCTATAATGATGAATTTGTCAAATTTTTACGTGACTTGACAAATCCAGTCAAGAGTTCGATGAACTAAAATGAACCTAAGGTTACATGTAGACTTCGAAAAACAATAGTAAGAAAAATTCCCACAATTGTTTAAAGATCTATTGACTCGTACACAAGCAATTTTCTACTCTGTGACATATTAAATAAAGATTATTTTTATATATAGTTCACTCTAAGTTAGTTTAATCAATTATAGGCTGTGTGACAACACAGAAATGGTCTATATTCGCTTGTGTAACTTCTAGATGACAAGCAGGTTACCGCATTCTCATAAGAATTATATACCAGGTAGTTAAAAAGTTGTATTCGTAAAGACGAGCGCAAAAATTGTGAGACTAGAAACTTCGCAGACGGTATTATTTGTGTTTATTGAATTTGAATGTGTCTGTGATATGCTTCAATGACAATTTTAAAGTATTTTTAATGAGATGAGTACATTAATGTAAGTACAAAAGTAAAATAAACATAGGTATTTATATATAGGTTATATATAAATACATACCTATGTTTATTTTACTTATATATATTATAAGTTGCCATTGTCTGTTAAAATATATAACCACAAGTTATCCAGATACATGCATGGTAACCGTTATTCACACAATTCCAAAACTTCTTTGAATATACTCGTATATTTGTCTACTTTTCTTGTGTAGAATCTGCAAGTCTTGAAGTGGTTGAATGAAGTTTCATCAAATTTGTAAGTGGGTAAAATCAGTGTTATAATCAGTTTATAATCGACTGCCTCGGTGGCGTAGTGGTAGCGTAAGCGACTGCTAAGCTTGAGGTCTCGGGTTCGATTCCCGAGTCGGACCAAATGTTTGTATGATCTGCAAATATTTGTTTCGGAGTTTAGGTGTTTTTATGTTTAATATGTATGTATTTACAAAAAAAAGGATATAAGTATTTGTATCAGTTGTCTAGTACCCATAACACGAGCTCTGCTTAGCTTGGGACTAGATGGCGTTGTGTGTTAGATGTCCGGAATATTTATTTATTTATTTATATATTATGTATTGTGCATTTATTAATACTGTGGCGATAGCGCGACCGCGCCGTCACGTCGCGCCAGCCGCCCCGCCGCACCGACCGCTCGTCGTGAGAACTAAAAAATTATAAACGTATTCTCGGCGCGCGCCCATATTTACGTAAAGTTACTTCGCTCCAATTGGCTGAGGTTTTTGTGTAGTCTTGTAGCTCGCTTTCACTGTCCTATGTTGTCGGCCAAAATTTAATTATAAGAAAATGCATTTGTGTAAATAAATCAGATAAGTCGTTACCTCCTCGAGTTTCACTACTATTCTAACTACGGTACGAAGGCTAACAGCTGGGCCGGTTTGAATAGTTACCACCACCTTTCCCTGGTATTAAGGCTACGGATCGAAGGCTAATCAGCTGGGCCGGCCAATATACCTATCCCAGTATCTGCTGTATTTAAGCCAGCTGGCATAGTGTAGGGCCGGGTCAGTAGACAACCCCACGGGTCAGCAAGCCTCACAACTGTCCCGAAACTGGTGACCCCGAACGAACGCTCCTAAGTATTCACGGCGTCGACTCAACATACCCACGATAGTCCGCGTGAATACCTACAACCATTACGTACGACAGTAATATCAATAGATCGATTGAAACCAGCATATACATATAGCGACGAGCAACACACATCACAATCATATTCCAATACAACAATGCAGACAACACCGCCAACTTCGAGTACCAACAATACGAGTGCAGCCGCCGCGACATCGAGCAACAGAGATGAGCCCGATGAGCCAGCCACGAAATGCAACACCTACGTCACTCGAACCGGCAGGATAGTTAAACCCAACGTACGCTTCGCTTGAGGGGGAGTACTGTGGCGATAGCGCGACCGCGCCGTTACGTCGCGCCAGCCGCCCCGCCGCACCGACCGCTCGTCGTGAGAACTAAACAATTATAAACATATTCTCTCTTGATTTCTTCTCGCCCTTGTTGGGGGCGGGGAGACTTCGTGGAGCGCTGGGCTCCTTGAAGTGGCTTTCCACGCGGCTCATCACTATGAGCCGGTCATTATGGTTGACCAGCCTCGAGGCTCGAACCACCGGTCATCCCTCCGAAGAGGGGACCGGTGATGCGCCTGCGAGAGGCTGGCGGTTCACTGTCAGAGTCCGAAGGGGTCACGGTCGCCCCGCTCGAGGGAGCCGTAATGAGCTCCCGAGCGGGGCGTTTCAGCCGCCTTCGGATTTGTAGTGTCGTGTCCGGGTGGGGCATGGGCGCTATGCCTGATAGGTGGGGGAATGTTGAGCAGTCTGCTCTATCAAACATTCCCGTGGCCAGTCTTCTTATGAAGGTATCTATCGGTTCCCACTTGAGGTCCCGATAGATGGTGGAATTCCTCAGGTACCTAGGCGCGTCGACCGTCATGCGTAGGCACCGGTTTTCGGTGGCTTGGAGTCGCTTGCGTGCTGCTCCTGCTGTTAGGTTATACCAGGCAGGCCCCGAGAAGGTGAGGCGCGACCTGATATAGGTTTTATAAATCCCGAGTTTCGCTCGGGTGGGCAGTTTGGAGGACAGCAGGGGACGCAGCTTTGATCGCGCCAGCTGTGCTTTGGTGATGACGGTTTCGACATGTGACGCCATGGACAGAGTTCTGTCGATCTTTAATCCCAGGTACCTGACGGTTGGTGACCACGGGATTTCTTCGCCCATGAGGTGGAGTTTTGGGGGCAGGTGTGAACTGCCGGTAAGGAGGGCCTGCGTCTTGCCCACGTTGCATTTGAGCCTCCACTTCTTGAGCCAGCCCGGAAGAACTTCAAGAGTGGGGCTCAGTTTCCGTGCAGCATGGTTGGCGTTTTTGGAACTTGCCATGTACGCAGCGTCATCAGCGAATAGCGCCAACTTGACGTCCCCAACTACCGGGATGTCGTCCGTGTACTGGGCGTACAGTGTTGGCGATAGGCAGCTCCCTTGGGGAACTCCGGCCCGGATGATCTTCTGCTCGGATGTGGCGTCTTCGACAGCCACGTGGAAGGTCCTGTTGTAGAGGAACGATGCAATGACCCTGATGATACCGGGTGGTAGCGTGGTCGTCGACAGTTTGTGGATGAGCCCGTCATGCCACACTCTGTCGAAGGCCTTCTCCATATCCAGCATCAGGGTCACCGTGTGACCGCCTTTGTTGAGCCACGTAGCCATCTCGTCGAGGACGCGGGTCAGCTGGAGTGTGGTAGAATGCTCTTTGCGGAACCCGAATTGTTCCGGTCTTGGGTGTATGTGGCGGTGGATTCGGGTCAGCAGTAGCCGCTCGAACACCTTGGAGATTGTGGCGAGCAGAGTTATTGGGCGGTAGTTCTCTGGTCTCCTGGGATCCTTGCCGGGCTTCGGGAGCACTATGACCCGGCCGCGCTTCCAGGTGGTCGGGAAGTGACCGGATCTTAGGATTCCGTTGTACAGCTGCGTAGCAGCTACCAGGGCCTTCACGGGCAGTCGGTGCAGCGCGGAATTGGGGATGCCATCCTCCCCGGACGCCTTACGGGGGTTCGTAGCCCTCATCACTGTGGCGACCTCTTTCGAGGTGAAGAGCAGCTCACTCTCAGGCTGGGTGTTGGGGGTTTCGAGGTAGCTTCTGACGGCTACCTCTATCTCCTGCGTGAAAGTCGGGTCGGAGAGCTCATGAGGGGTGAACTGCTCCTCCAGGCTGTGTGCGATTATATCGGCACGATCTTTGGCCCTGAAGCGGGGGCTCCCGTCCTGACCAAGCAAAGGTCGCGTGGGGTTGGGTTCTGCAGAAAGATTTCTACAGAGACGGTGGATGGAAGGTAGTTCTCCCTCTATATGAAGGAGAAAGTCCTCCCACGCGTCGCCCCTGTGTTCCCACAAGGCAGACTTGACCTTGTTGGTCAGGTTGTTGTAGATGTTTTTGTGGCAAGGATGCAATGGCAAGGATCCTTTGCCACCGCTTTTTGGCTGCCCGCTTCTCAGCCAGCAGTTTCTGCAAGCTGGCAGGCAGTGGACTGTGCCTCTCGGTGGGAGGCATGGTGCACGAGGCCGACCGAAGCGCGGTTTGGATGGCATCGGTCAATCCCTCGGCGGCTGCATCGACCTCCCGCGGAGTCCTCACCAGAGCAGGGCGTCTGTATTCTGACAGCTCCTGGTGATACTTCCTCCAGTCCGTTCGGATGCGAGGTTTGGGCGGGCTGACCACTGTCGCGTGTTCCCGGAAAACCAGTAACACCGGTCTATGGTCCGATGGTAGGTCCTCGAGGACCTCTTGCGATGGAGGGTTTCTTAGCCCCTTAGATACTATGATGTCCAGGACGTTGTCTCGGCTAGAGTCGATCCGGTCTATTCGGGTTGGTTCCCGTGGACCGGAGACTTCATAGTCGAATGCCTGGGCATCCTGTAGGATCAGCCTGCCAGCTGTATTCGGCGTGGAACAGTGCCAGGCCGGGTGCTTGGCGTTCAAGTCCCCCGCGACAATGGTTGGAATTGTGGGGTGTAGAAGACCCCGGAGTTCGCCCACCCGGAAAGGTGGACGAGGAGCTCGATAGGCCGCATAAAGGCGCATCTCCCCCCCGCCGATATGGATGTCGACACCAAGCGCGTACATGGTGCCGAGATCCCTCGGCCGGACGGGCTGATGCACCACCGTCCTCCTCACCAGTACAGCGAGTCCACGGTATGCCTCTCCGCTCGGCGATGTCTCGTCTTTGCGATAGACAAAGTATCCCGAGATCTTAAGTGGGATACTGTCCTTGAGACACGTCTCGCTTATTAGCATAACGTCGACCCGCTGCTCTCGGAGAAAGAGGCGCAAGAGTCCTATCTTGCCCCTCAGAGACTCCGCATTCCAATGGACAACCCTAAGTGGCTTATCCATTGGAAGGAAGTTTCGCCAGCAATCCCGTGGTGTTTATCTCACCGTCCTTCACACGCTGCGCGAACAGCATGAGAAGGGCGGCGAGCTGATCCCTCTCGGGGTCCTCCGACACCTTACCAGCTGGAGGTTGGGGCGGTTGCATAGGCGCAGCCTTCCTTCTTCTGCGCTTCTTGCGAGATCCGGTTGGGGCTGCGCTGGGTAGATTCGCCTTTGCCATGAGGGTGGCTGGGGCGGAGTCGCCAACAGTGTTGGGCTGGGCGATCAGCTTCGGCGGGCCAGTCCTCGGGGCCAGACCGGCCTTCCTGTTCCGCGCCTCCCGTTTGAAGACGGGGCACGAAACACTGTTTGCTGGGTGGGGACCCTTGCAATTGGCGCAAGTTGCCGGCTGGTCCTTGGATCGTGCGCATTTGTGCGCCGGGTGTTCGCCCCCGCAGCGAACACAGGCGAGAGGACGGTGGCAGTTGAGGGAACTATGGCGGAAGCCTTGACAGCGGTGACACTGCGAAGGCCCCTTCGTCCCCCTCCATGCCTCGATAACCACGCCCGGCATCATCAGGACCTCGTCGATGCCGTAGGCTTTGGTGGCGGCTGGGGTCTTTTCCACCTCCGCGAAAAAGATGCAGCCGGGCCTTCCAGTCCGGGCCCGGATGTGTTTGGCGTACTTGACCGGCACGCCTTTACCGGTCAGGTCCTCCACGATCTCTTCAGCCGGGGTGTCAGCGGGTAGCCCTCGTATCGCCACTTTCAGTGGCCTGAGGTGCTGCGATGCGATGGCGTAGTAAGGCGCCTTGTCCTGCCCAAGATCGTCGAGGTGGGCCTGGATGGCCCTGAACTCATCTTCGTCCTTGGGCGTGAAGCGGAACCCCTTCCCGAACGGTCGTCCGTTCGGCGGGTGCCCGATCTTGGCAGCCAGCTCCCTGAAATGGGCCGTCCAGTTGTCCAGACGGTCCACCACAAGGATCGGCTGTTTTCGGGTTGGGGGTTGTGCTGCGGCAGTCGTTGGCGGCTCTGGTCGCGCTGCCGCTGGTGGTGACGCCTGTTTAAGAGGCAGTGGGGCAGCCAGCACGGCCGCCATCGTTCTCGGGGCTGGGCTAGGCACGGGCGCAGATTTGGGTCCCGGTGTGTAGGTTGTCGCGGCGGCAGGCGCGTGAGCAGGAGTATGTGCAAGCGCGGGCGTCGACGCAGGCGTGGGCTCCGACGCAGGCACGGGCACAGGTGGGGAGCTTTCAATGAGCTCAGGCTCAGGCAGCTGGCGTCGGTGCAAACGCTGAGTTAGCGGGGGAAGGGACCTGTATGAGGACGAGTCCTCTCGCAGGATACCCTCATCCCCTCGCTGTGGTGTCGAGTGTCCCAGGGGGGAGCCGCCCGTTGTTGCGTCTGGCGACGCCTCGAGGTCGGCTCTCTTCCTGGGAAGATCTTCGGCCGAGTCTTCCTCGCGGGTCCTTTTGACCGGCGGGGTGTCGGGCAATTCCTTCTCCATCATCTCTTCCTGGAGATGGTGTTGCACGACTTGGAGAATCTGAAGGTCGTGCTCAGCGACATCCTCCTTCCTGCGATCGCCGAGCTGCACTTCCATCACTCGGAAGTAGGCCCCGACCCAGCGCCGCAGTCCCCGAGATAATACTCCCTTCTCCAGAAGGGAGTTGTATATACCCAGGTCACCCTGGTATATACGTCTCTGGTCCTGCGGAGCCGCATCGTGTGTGGGCCCCCCTTCGACGGGAGACGGTGGTGTAACGTCCATATCTATGTGGATTGTCTCCGTGGCGCCTAGACGGAGTTGGTGGCAACCAATCGCCGTTTGGTTGGAGTCAAAATGACCCCTTCCTCACGGCGCGGGCCCCAACCCGTCGGTTTTCTTGCGGAAGGCGCTCTCCGCTCGAGTGTACCACCCGGGTGCGAAGTTACAATTTTATTTATTAAAATAAATGTAGCTTACCGCTTACAATAAAATATGGCGCCCGAACGTTTTTGCGAGTGGAGGGTAGTTCTAACACTCGCTACGACGATCCGTTGCACTCTCTAAACGTATTCTCGGCGCGCGCCCATATTTACGTAAAGTTACTTCGCTCCAATTGGCTGAGGTTTTTGTGTAGTCTTGTAGCTCGCTTTCACTGTCCTATGTTGTCGGCCAAAATTTAATTATAAGAAAATGCATTTGTGTAAATAAATCAGATAAGTCGTTACCTCCTCGAGTTTCACTACTATTCTAACTACGGTACGAAGGCTAACAGCTGGGCCGGTTTGAATAGTTACCACCACCTTTCCCTGGTATTAAGGCTACGGATCGAAGGCTAATCAGCTGGGCCGGCCAATATACCTATCCCAGTATCTGCTGTATTTAAGCCAGCTGGCATAGTGTAGGGCCGGGTCAGTAGACAACCCCACGGGTCAGCAAGCCTCACAACTGTCCCGAAAATACAATATTTAAAGCTGTAAATTTATTTATCCATACTAGTATTATAAATGCGAAGTAAGTAATTCTGTCTGTCTGTCTCGCTTTCACGGCTAAACCGCTGCACCGATTTCAATGAAATTTAGCATGGACATACTTTGATCCTTGAGGAAGGGCATAGGTGTGTCTATGTCTTTCCTCAAGAAGCCGAGAACAAAAGCCAGTCTGTTTATATTTAAAGTTGGTTTATCTCCTATTAACAAAACTCAATCTCTTTGTACCTACCAGATCTTTTTTCTACATCATCTGAAGGTCTACTGGGAGGGAATACCTCAATCACGCATTACATACATTTTGTACAATCAATTTTGTATTAATAAATAATAAATAAAATTATTGATATTATTTATATCGATCTCATTTTATATATTTACTATCTGACCCACGCAACCTCGTTTGCGTCTTCTATTACCCGTAGCGTGAAAATTTTCCCCTGTTTTTGAAACATTCTTCATTGGTGCTCCACTTCTATTAGTATTAACGTGATGATATATAGCCTTCCTCAATAAATGGACTATCCAACACTGAAGAATTTTTTTAAATCGGAAGAGCGGTTCCTGAGCTTAGCGCCTGCAAACAAACAAACAAACTCTTTAGCTTTATTATATTATTATAAACTAGTTGAACCCCGCGGTGTTACCCGCGGCTATTGTCGTATCGTGTATCGTGTCGGTAACGCCGCGGGGCGAAGCTATTCTAAAAAATGTAAGCCTAAGTTACTCCTTGTACCATCAGCTACCTACCAGTGAAAGGTAAGTCCCGTCCAAATCGGTCCAGCCATTCCAGAGATTAGCCGTAACAAACAGACAGGCAGACAGACAAAAATTTTAAAAATATGTATTTTGGTATGTGTACCGTATATACATTCATATGCATGTAGTAGTAGATTACAAACAGACACTCCAATTTTATTTATTTGTATAGATTATGAATTACGTCAGGTTTTTTTGTTAGAATTGTTATCAGTTTTGGTGATTTACATAACTCGTCACTAGATAATTAGATAGGATAGACTTATTGGTAATCTAATCTATTTCGAGCTACTGTATCTCAGTTCCGAGCGGTATACCCAAGCATTAAATTAAATTTAGTCTGTTGTTAGTAGGTTTAGCGATAGACATAGAAAACAGACGAAAATCTTAAATATTCATTACATTGGTCCCAAATAGCGCTAAGAAATAAGAGCGGAAGATAATTAAGATGATAAATGTAACCATGATAGTACTGAAACACAAACTACATTAGTTAATATAGTTAGAGATCTAATTTAAGAACATCTCCCACCTAGTAACAAAACAGACAGACGACAGTTTCTCGAAGAGGGTGGTCACCTTGAGTGTGAACTATGGGGGGTACGGCTCAGAAGTTTGTTTTGCAAAAGGCCGTCACTTACATTTTCTGTGCACACTCAAAGAATCTTTGGCTGTGGTACAAAGAGAAAGAGATCACTATATATTTCTTTAACTTCTTTAAGAGCTAAGGAAACATTTCACAATTTTGTTTTTTATTCATGTGCATGTCGAAAAGTTCTGTAGTTCTGTAGTTGCTGTAAAGGCAGATCGATATTAATTAACTAATCCGTATCTAATGTCTCTTAAATATTAAAATCTCAACAAAATCTAAATCTGCTGTGTTTAAAATGGCACTGGAATCCTAATATCGTATCGTCATAATATCATATCCTAATATCGCATTTTTTTATGGAATAGGGAGCAAACGAGCAGACGTACCACCTGATGTTAAATGATTACCGCCGCCTATGGACACCCACAACACCAGAGGCGTCATAAGTGTGTTGCCGGCCTTTGGGGGATGGGGAGAGGGATGGGGGGAGGTGTTGGGGAATGGGCCTCCGGGATCCTCAGTCACTCGGTGGAACACAGCGCAGGCGTTGTTTCACACCGGTTTTCTGTGAGGCCGTGGTATTACTCCGGTCGATCTAATTTTCGAGTATTTTCACAAAAAGATTCATTTGTTTTATATCAGGCTTATCTAAGTATTTAAACGAAAAACAATCTACAAAGGAAGTTTTTTTTTAAAGAAAGTCGTCTACTGCCCTTTTAGAAATATACATCAGGCTATATAAACATGCATGAAACGGACACAAATAACACCCAGATTCAGAACACATTAAGTGTTGTTCCATGTGGTATTTGAACCCACAACACTTAACACAGTAGAAACCACTAGGCCAATCGTGCAGTCAAATCAGAAATTTCAAATTAGCTATTAAACATTTATACATATCTTTGTAAAATTAACTATTTAACCCGCTGTAATCTTATCGGTTACTGCCGTTCTTTGTAAGATGTTATGGCACTGTAATGGATGTTAAAACCCTACGCGTATTCGAAGCGTTACAAATTACTTACTACGTCATATATTGAACCCTAATAACTTCGATATATTCCCTTGAAGATACTGTGGAATATTTTTATTACAATCAAGCAAAAATATACAATTTTATAACCAAAACAAATAATGTGGGAATATTTTACTATTCAACATTTTACTTTTAATGTTTAATACTTATGTAGTTAACACCCAATGTTTAGATGAAAAATTTATACATGTAATGATATTATTAAACTAACAAAACGTTCAGATAAATATATTCATCATCATACATGATACTTACCAAATAGTTAGATCTATTTGTCAGCCTATAAAATAATTAGTTTGGAAATTACCTGAAACAAGTAGAAAATTATTATTATTTTGTGCAAAGGAACTATTTTACAGTTGGCCACAAATAGTCACATACATATATATTAATAAGGGGTTAGCAGAGTCATTAAAGTGATATAACAACGGAAATTTAGCCGTCAACATACCTATTCCATTTACGAAATCAAGTCTTTTACTCGTAGCATCAACTAATTATCATTCAAACGCACGACACTTGGTTCGATCCTTGGCTTCTCGCAAGTTGATATTTTAGAAATTAAATATGACAATCTATACTAATATTATAAAGCTGAAGAGTTTGTTTGAACACGTAAATCTCAGGAAACGCTGGTCCGATTTGAAAAATTATTTTAGTGTTGGATGGTCCATTTATCGAGAAAGGCTACATATGTTATATATCATCACGCTACTACTAATAGGAGCGGAGCACCAATGAAGAATGATTCAAAAACGGGGGAACATTTTCACGCTACGGGCAATAGAAGACGCAAACGAGGTTTCGTGGGTCAGCTAGTTAGTTATATGTATGAAGTAACACTGCAAGAGAAGCAGGTCGATTGGGATGTTATGGAGAACCTTGTTAAGTTGATAATAACAACTGTCCTTGTAGCGACTGATTAGTTCGGTGAAATACGAAGTATTATCACCCCTATTCGTTTCATGGGTGTTATAACTGCCTCGGTGGTGCAGTGGTAGCGTATGCGACTGCTGTCCCTGTGTGTTACCGAGTCGAACTAAATGTTTGTATGATCTGAAAATATTTGTGCCGGAGTTTGGGTGTTTTCTATGTATCATACATAGAAAACACCCAAACTCCGGAGTTTATAATCGACTGCCTCGGTGGTGCAGTGGTAGCGTATGCGACTGCTGTCCCTGTGTGTTACCGAGTCGAACTAAATGTTTGTATGATCTGAAAATATTTGTGCCGGAGTTTGGGTGTTTTCTATGTATCATACATAGAAAACACCCAAACTCCGGAGTTTATAATCGACTGCCTCGGTGGTGCAGTGGTAGCGTATGCGACTGCTGTCCCTGTGTGTTACCGAGTCGAACTAAATGTTTGTATGATCTGAAAATATTTGTGCCGGAGTTTGGGTGTTTTCTATGTATCATACATAGAAAACACCCAAACTCCGGAGTTTATAATCGACTGCCTCGGTGGTGCAGTGGTAGCGTATGCGACTGCTGTCCCTGTGTGTTACCGAGTCGAACTAAATGTTTGTATGATCTGAAAATATTTGTGCCGGAGTTTGGGTGTTTTCTATGTATCATACATAGAAAACACCCAAACTCCGGAGTTTATAATCGACTGCCTCGGTGGCGTAGTGGTAGCGTATGAGACTGCTAAGCTTGAGGTCTCGGGTTCGATTCCCGGGACGGACCAAACGTTTGTATGATCTGCAAATATTTGTTTCGGAGTTTGGGTGTTTTCTATGTTTATTATGTGTGTATTTACAAAAAAGTATATATGTATTTATATCAGTTATCTAGTACCCGTAACACAAGCTCTGCTTAGCTTGGGACTAGATGGTGTTGTGTGTTAGATGTCCGAAAAAAAATCTTATAAAAGCGACTAAGGGAGAAAACTATGCACGACAACAGTTCTGTTATGACAAAGGAAACTTTGACAACCAATCTGGCCATCGTGGTACCGTAAAACTAAACCTATTTTCTAAGAATAGGCCTAGGTCCAAACAGCGGACTGTTATAGGCGGTTGATAGAACACCTGTTTCATTCATATAAGCATATCTTCCATAAAATGTTTCTCCAAAATGATAAACACAACACATTATTTTCATTCCGCTGAGGTTCATTAATGGGTTCATTCTGTAAAATCTCACTTCCGTTTACACAATTTACTTTTTTTAGGCAAACATTGTTCTGGTGGCGAACCTTGAATAAACCGCCCCTGCGCACCCCGGAACACAGCCAAACGTTCCTGATTACATTTATAAGGGATGTTTTTCATTATTTACTCGCCAGATAACGCCTACACCCACTCAAACCTGTGGAAAGAGAGTCTGTTATTTTTTAAGGGAAAATGTCTGTGTTTTAAATTTAGAATGATTTTTTTTTCTCCTCCTTTTTCCTCAAATCAATTAATAGAAGAGTAGCGAGAAGCATTTTATTAAATGTAGGTCACGAAGTTAATAGGTATGCAAAACAGCAAAGAAGCTATAGGTTTTTCAATTGGGACGACACGTGGGAGAGCCACGCTTCAGCATGAATGGGCCGGCTCGATTGGAGTGATACCGCGGCCTCACAGAAAACCGGTGTGAAATGGTGCTTGCGCTGTGTTTCACCGAGTGAGTGAGGATACCGGAGGCCCATACCCCACCCCCTTCTCCTTCCCCCAAAGGCCGGCAACGCACTTGTGACACCTCTGGTGTTGCGGGAGTCCATGACCGGCGGTAATCAATCACCATCAGGCGATACGCTTGCTCATTTGCCTCCTACTCCATAAAAAAAAATCGAATATTATTTTTTGAGTAGCCCATTAGAAAGAAACTGTTACTTAGCTAACTGTTAGTTAGAATATTCCATAATGTTCGTCATTTAAAAATAATTCTTGTTTACATTCTTTTACATGAGGAGTTCAACACGTGGGCGTCTCTCTGTGGGTGGCATCTAAGCATGGCAAGTCACTCTTAATTAGATCAAAGGTTCTTTACACTCGCATGCCCTTGGCAGAAATGTAAATCACATCACACCCACTATTCAGATAATTGGTTACATTAATGACAGAATAGGAAAAAATAATGAAAGAAACCTCAGCCATATTTAGAAGCGCGTCGGTTAAATTTTTCCGCACATTCTTTGTTATTTTTCAGATCTTCTCATTGTACGAGTGATTCAGGATCACCCTTCCGGAGACCAACCTATCATAACAGGCGGTCCGCACGAAAAATAACCTTAACATCACACAAACAAGGTTGAAACACATTAGACTATGCGCGAGATTAAAATGTCGGCACATTTTCATATAATTTTGATTAAATTAAAAAAAAGGGAGTGGATATTTTTCTTTGTAATGGACTCACTTTATCATGGCTTGATTACAAGGGTAACATACGAATATAGAAAGTTTAATTAATAGACCCTTTGTTGGTAACTGGTGAGTTGAAAGACTACATCGTGTTTATCTTTTAAGGGTTATAAAAAAGTTATATTGGTTAACTTTGGTAATCAAAGTACGCATGTTCGTGTTTATTATTTTTTATTACTTTATATTTTGTGGGATGAATTATGTTTTGGTTAGTGATTTAATTAATTTTAAAAGGATCGAGGGTATGGAAACTTTTGTTTAGAAACTGAGATTTCGGTAAACAGAAAATATTAGATCGTAATGATGTCCGTGTACTTGTACTAGTGTAGTGATTTATATGACTTGAGATTGGCTTCTTAGGGCTGCTGCGGCTAGGTCATAATTACGTTTTCCGTCTAAGATTTCAAGAATATTACATAACCATGCTTGCACACATTTGTCAGGTTAACTGGAATGACGCCACGACCTAACTAAATATGGTAAGTCGGTACCGAAAAAACTTAGAGAATACACTGCCCTAGCATTCCTGCTGTACTTCTGTCTGAATACGACTAAAATTTCTAATGAGGTTTGGTCTCAGTTAAAACGTAGGTTTTATTTATTTATTTACGTTATCCTCTAAATCTATACAAATAAATAAAATTGAAGTGTCTGTTTGTAACATTAAAATAATCATTTTTTACCAAATGCACAAGTATAATATATGTATATATACGGTATATTTACCAAAATATCATTTTTTTTAATTTTTGACATTTTGTCTATCTACGAGTATCTGTTTATTCCGGTTAATCTCTGGAACGGCTGCACCGATTTTGACTGGACTTTCACTGGCAGATAGCTGATGATATAAGGAGTAACTGAGGCTGGTTTTAATTAGATATACTTTGAATCGCGGCGTTACCTGATGTTTATTTTATACTGTGCTCAGCTAGTCACTTATAAAAAATAATAAAAGACTCGGTAAGGACCATGCTAATGGTATATATTAAAACATTATATTCGATAACAAAACGATGTATATCAATAGATAATGATACCGTACAACGGGTAAGTGCTATAGAGGAAGGTCACTCATTAGACGCGATGATGAGATTTAAAAAATAGCTGGCCCACAATGGCAACAAATAGCCCAGGATCGGGAGAAATGTAAAGCTTTTGAGGAAGCCTTTACCCGAGGGTGGTTCCAGTGTAAAAAAGTTTATATATTTTAATGTTACTTAAAACTAGTTACATACAAATGCATTCAGATTCTTAATTCTAATTTTCAATTGTTATCTAAGTGTAAAGATACAAGTAGTTATAATGTTACCTATTCAAATTGTATATTACTGGAAATAAAAGGCTTTTTTATTTTTATTTATTTTACGATATTGTAACATTATTTTTTATTCTGACCGTATCATGATTGTCTAAAGGAAACAAAACAAAAATCCTTCAAAGTGGATTCACTAAATCCACTTTAGAAGGTTTTCGCATTTTTTATCAGAAACACATCCTGATACTATAAGTGTAAGAATAATTATATTTTATTATATTAAATGTATTTTGTATTATATTTTATAGTAGCAAGCAGTAAATGTGTCTTAATTCAGTTTTTGTATACCTACACCTATTTTAGAGTTTACCTATTTTTTTTTTTAAAAGACACCTCCCGCACTAGTAATAATACCTGTGTTGCGGGGGACTTTACAAACATACATGAAACGGACACAAAGAACACCCTGACTCAGAACAATAATTTGTGGATCACACAAAGTGTTATTCCATGTGGGATTTGAACCCACAACACTTGGCGAAGTAGGGAACGGCGTTGCGACTGCTTAACCACAAGGCCAAACGTGTAGTCAAAGTAATGAATTGTCGTAATAAAACGACTCATTTCTTTTTATGGGATAGAGGGCAAACAAACAGCCGGATCGCCTGATGGTAAGCGTCAACCGCCGTCCATATACATCCGCAACACCAGAGTCGTCACAAGTGCGTTGTCGGCCTTGAAGGCTTGAAACCCTCAAGAAAAGAGCGTACTCCTAGTATTGGTCTGGGAATACCACAGGCGAAAGTTCATTCCGTCCACAGTTTTGTAACGCAAGGCATAAAGTTTCTAGAAAAGCGCACATTTGTGAATGGCTACGCTACCAACCATCTAAATGATGAGGATTTTATTATATTAACTTATTAAATTATATTAACTGCCTCGGTGGCGCGAGTGGTAGCGTAAGCGACTGCTGTGCTTAAGGTCTCGGGTTCGATTCCCGGGTCGGTCCAAATGTTTGTATGATCTGCAAATATTTGTTTCGAAGTTTGGGTGTTTTCTATGTATAATATGTATGTATTTACAAAAAAAAAGTATATATGTATTTATATCAGTTGTCTAGTACCCATAACACAAGCTCTGCTTAGCTTGGGACTAGACGGCGTTGTGTGTTAAATTGTCCGAAATATTTAAAAAAAAAAGAAATATTTAGGATAAAACTGCTGTGGCGTAGGACGATGGCGGAAAGATGCGGCAGGTATCAGTTCGAACAATTCCTCGGAGCACTCTCCATAATAGCATCAATGCTAGATGCCTACCAATAAATAGCTATCAACTATATGTATGGAAAATATATGGTTATAATTAAAATAAATAAATAAATATTTACGGAAATTTAACACACAGCGCTATCTAGTCCCAAACTAAGCAGAGCTTGTTCCATGGGTACTAGACAACTTATATTAATACATATATACTTTTTTTTTTGTAAATACATACATACATATCATACATAGAAAACACCCAAACTCCGAAACAAATATTTGCAGATCATACAAACATTTGGTCCGACCCGGGAATCGAACCCGAGACCTCAAGCACAGCAGTCGCATACGCTACCACTGTGCCACCGAGGCAATTATAGTAATAACATACATCAGATACACTGATACCTATCAAAAGGTTAACAAGTATATAAATATGACAAATGATAAGAATGGCAATATGAGAACAGAAGTTAGAAGAAAATTCATAAATTAACATAATAATTGAAGGTTTCTTGGGCTATTGTAACAAGCAGCTGTTGTCTACCTATTACTCTTGCTCTAAAATTATAGGAATCTTTCTCACAGACAGACACACAATACTTATTACAGTACAACAAAAACGGAAGTTTAAAACTCTCTAAAAAAAAACACTTAGGTAAACAAAATTCGTTGTCAAAACTAAATAAATTAGCGCGTATTGTCCTTGACACAAATTAAACTTACATACTAATTATACAGCTATCGATTGTGGGAACTTCAGATACCCTCATTGGTACATGAAAAAATTCCGGCTGGTGCTTCGTCGGGCACGTACCAACTATTATGTCTAAATTTTATCCAATAACTGAAATATTGCCGGTACGTGACGAATTTCACAGTTTTTTTTATTGGTCCTTTACTCCAATGTTTTTTTATGAGTACACTAGGTATTTTTATTTAGCTGCGTAAGCAGAGAGCTTTGTGTGGTGTTCAAAATTTTTGGTTAGACACAATTTTTTGGTAAAATCATTTTTACTGTTTATGAGATGCTGTGTTTTCTGGTTATATTTTGGTACACTCCACAATTTTGATTGCATAGATGTTAAAGCAGTCGCGTCACCATTGCCTAGTGCTTTGAGTGTTGTGAGTTCAATCCCTTCATTATGTGTTTACTTTATGTGATTCAGAAATGAATGTTGTGTGTTTTATGAGTGGTTTAGTTGTCTGTTTTATAATTAGTTTATTAAAGTTCCGTACCCAAAGGGTATACGATTACTGAGACTCCGTTGTCCATCCGTCTGTCTGTCCGTCTGTCACCAGGCTATATCTCAAGAACTGTGTTTGTTAGACAGTTGAAATTTTCATAAGTATTGTCTTTCTGTTGCCGCTATAACAACAAATACAAAAAAAGCAGAAGTAAATAAATATTGAAGTGGGATCACATACAAAGAATGTGATTTTTGTGACGTTTTTATAGATAAGGGAACGGAACCCTTCGTGCACGAGTTCAACTCGCACTTGGCCGGTTTTTTATTTTTGAAGACTCCTATAACACAGGATATGTTTTTATAACCGGCCTTGTCGTAAAAATAGAATGAATGCACTTTGAAAATGTTTTATGTCACTAGTGTTTGTTTACGAATATAACTCAAGTTCCATTTAGAATACATAAACAATTTAAATTAAAATGCAAACAATATTTTACTCACCACAACACGCCAGAGAAACTTAACGACAGCACTTCATAATGTCTTAGCACAAGACGGTCCAGTCATTTTCACCTGATCTTTTACTACGTCATAAGTTATGACAGCCTGGTACCCAATCGACTAAGACGATAAACACACAATACATACTATAAATATTATCTTTATTTTCAAGGCACAAGATCTGTTAACATTTCAGTTCAAGATTTCGATGGATTAAACTTAGTTCAATACATTGGCGGAATGAAAAAAATTCGTAAGTAAATAAAAAAAGTAAAAATTGAAAAAAGATTTCAAACCAAAACAAAAGTTTTTAAAAGTAAATTACGTAAAATCATTCTTAATTGATCGAAAACTTTTTTGGTCTGTGGCATTCTTTTTTTTTTACTTTTACTGATTTATTAAAAATTCTGATAACTTGTCCCAAATGTGACAAAAAAAAGTTATTTCCTAGAAATGTTTTAGTAAAAGTGACAATTCGTGAAACGAAACGTAATTTGGTAGGAAACGAATCAATGCTAAACTATAATGTATTACATTAGCTCAAAGGCTGAATGCAGCAGAGCCTTTGCCCGTACGTGACCTAATTTAGAAGAAACAAAGCGATTTTCAGCTACAAACATTAATCTTAATGTTTATCAAGCAAAAATAGGTCTTACCATCTTAATGCTAAAGCTCTTTTAAAACGAAAATTGAGATTTGTTTCGTCGTTTTGCAAGACAAACAATGTTTGCACACGACTTAAGCGAAAATAGATCTTATCGTAATCCAATAAAGAGTGTTTCGATGTTAAATAAAAACATTGTCGGTATAACTTTGGCAATATTATGATTGTAGTGAATTTAGCGAATTCAAGCTCTATTTCTTGGTGATTAGGTGTGGTTTGTCTGTAAATGAATGTTGGTGCTGACACAGTGGATTCGATAAGGCCCTTCCATGGTTTCAATCATTGCCGAAATAAAATTCGGTATCTTCTATTTCGTTTTGTGTTTACTCGATTTTATGCCGAGGCGTGATTCTGAATATTTTTACGCAATAAAGTATAGAGATAAGGTCATTTCTAAAATATTACTCAGCTTTGTATGTATTGTACTATTTTCAACGATTTCTAAGATTCCGTTATCTGGCAATATTTAAAAGGTGAGGGATTTCAGAACAGCTGTGATTGTAATTTGATGTGATGTTATATTTCTATAGCGATTGTAGTGACTGTTTTATTAGTAATAATAATGACTTTAAACATCTCGTGGACAGCTGTCTGATTATTTAGAAAACTTGGTTGGTGATAGCATATTTAGACAACTATCTCACACTTTTAAATTACATGTGAGATACGAACCATTAAACCTCCACATAGCGAAATAACTGACTCCTGTATTAGTGTACTATACTGTACTTTATACTGAGAGTAGCCGCTCATGGCTACTCTCAGTATACGCGCTGTTAAGTTACGAAAGAAGAAGTCAGACATCAGTTAATATTGTGCCAATCTATACGTCACCATAATAAAATAAAATCCAATCAGACTGATCTTAATGAAGTCTCACCGTGAGTTATGAACTGCACCCCCTACTATAAAAACTCGATAGCGCCGGCAATGATTCATTTCGACACGTTGTCGAGTTTATCTTTTTATCTAAGCTGGGGGATCTCGGAAGAAAATGAAGTTATAACAGTTTTTATCGTCTTTTCTTTTTAAAATAGAATAGTTTAATTAACTTGAGTAACATAAAAAAACATATGGAAATAAAATTGTGTTCATTTTATTGTTAAGATTTGTTTTACTTAAATATCTTAGATTAGAGATTTAAATCTAGTTCTTATTAATTATATATTTTTAGAAAGAAAACCTATTATTATCAATAATTTTCGTTCTATATTAATAAATATTTCAACACCAAGATTTCCTGGCCAGTTTGATTTAATTAGATGCTAAGCATCACAGTTCGTTTTGGTCTTATTAGGATATTATTTGGTAGATACTATCTCTCTACATTGAAATCCGGCAAACGTATATATTTATAGAGATATTATAATACCTATTGAGATCATGGTCAATATTGTCATAATTATGTGTGCCATAGTATTTAATTCGTAGGATTTAAGTTCGGTTTGTGTTAGAGTTTAGTTTTATTTGTATACAGCACTCCAGTTTAGCATTTATTTTAAATTGTAATATAAATATATACCTACCTAATTATGCATTTTAGTATTCTAGTATCGATGGTATGGGCAATACCTGTTTTGAGTTTAGATGACTATGTGTTATATGTCTAAAGATATTTCAATTAACAGCTCGATCAACTATTGAAATATAAAGCAAAATGTTTTCTGTTTATGTTTTGATTCAATTAGAGAAACCAGTTTTGAAGTTCTAAAATATTCTATGAAGAAGAAAAATTCAAAAATATCTCAAAGAACAATTATTTCAGTGAAAAGTTCAATCTATTATAATTAGTCCACGAGGAAAGCCAGTCTGTTTAAACACGTAATTTATCCACTAATAAAACATAATGAATACATTATCCATGACAGATTCTACGGTAATTGTTCCGTTAAATAACAAATTTAATCGACCCGAATAATTTAACAAAAATTTAATTACCATAAATTGTTTCACCCCTGAACCCACCCTTATCTATTATTAAGATTACATTGGAACGATTTAGGGGCTGTGAGATATTTTATACTGGATATTGTAATCTTGTTGTCTGAGGCGGCCATTCTATAAACACCCATCAAATGTTATGGTTAATATTGATGTTGTTGAGTTTTGTAATAAATTCTATAATAAACGACTGAATTACCATGAATAAATAGTAGATATGGTTGGTAAATTGATCCCGTTGGTGTCGTGAGAGCTGACTATGAGGGACAACTACAGAGGACCACAGCCTTGCCATTTGAACCAGCGCGATTTCACATAAATTGAATTATAGTGCTAGCAGTCTTCACCGTTCATTTACTACATAGATACTGCATAGTCGTAGTGGTTTAAGCGGTTTTGTCGTAATCCCACATGGGACACTGTGTGATTAACAAATTGTTGTTCTGAATCTGGGTATTCTTTGTGTTCACTTTTGTATGCTTATAAAATCTCTAACGATATTGCAATGCAGTGGTTGTTTTTAATAAAAAACATGTTTTGATACCTTTTGAGTTATATTCAGATCATCAAGTTCAAATAACATTTGTTTAAATCCACAGAAGATTTACTTCAATATAAAATGATAAAAAAATATGATTTTCAGTAATAACTGGTATCGTACTATGTCAATAGGTACATATTGGTGTTGTGACGGAGAGCTGTTTTATCGTTATTTATGGCTTCGAACTCTTTTATGGCTCGAAAATATTTGAACACTTTTCATATTGGATATCTTGTCATGATATACTGGTGACAGATAAGTACTTTCATAGGAGATAGTGGTTGGGAAATGAAGAAAGACTCGTGATGTACAATATTTGTATAGTATCTTCACTTCCTCTGGCTTGTGGGCTTTGACCTCTCTTTAGATAGAAGGTTTTGTCCTACCATACCTCTCCGACCACAGATTGCTTAGGATTAGTTTCAAATTTTTCTTACTCTCTGCAGTGCTGTTGTTACAATGGTGTTCTCTTAGTCACCTCTTACGACAACGGTATGAATAGTGGCCGTGGTATTGTGTATTCGTTACCACGCGAATAATGATGTCTGGTTAAAATAAATCTATAACATGCATGCAATTAGATGTGTGTACACCATAATATATCTTAAGTAGTTGGCTCTCCGTTGAGACTGACCATCGTGGTCGAAGTTGGCAAATCAATAAATAAATATTTCGGACATTTAACTCACAATGCCATCTAGTATCAAACTAACGTGTATTATGGATAATTAACATCTGATATACATTCATATACACTTTCTTTGTAAATTTATTGCTGTTCGTTAGTCTCGCTAAATCTCGAGAACGACTGGAACGATTTGGCTGATTTTTGTTTTAAAATATTTATCGTAGTCCAGGGAAGGTTAAAAAGGTAAATAAATAAATCGGAGCATCAATGAAGTATGTTACGCTACGGGCAAAAGGAGACGTAAACGAGGTTACGTGAGTCAGCTAGTACAACAACAAAAACACTCAATTTCTGAAACACATATTAGTAGATCATACAAACATTTAATTTTGGTCCCGAGACCTCAAGCACAGCAATCGCATCCGCTACCACTGCCACCGAGGTAGCCAAATATATAAATACATTTATTAGCAGTCTGGTTATAACAATACAAGCTCTGCCTAGTTTGGAATCAGACCGTTGTTGTTGTAAGCTTTGTCATACTATAAATATGTGTTTGGCACAATCAGACGGTAATCTCATACTTTGATTCATTCATAATGACTAGTTCATTACAACCTGATTACACCACGAGTATTGCCAAAGACGTCATAAATACCGTGGGAGAGCCGCGCTTCGGCATGAATGGGCCGGCTCGACCTGAGTGATACCACGGCCTCACAGAAAACCGGTGTGAAATAGCGCTTGCGCTGTGTTTCACCGAGTGAGTGAGGATACCGGAGGCCCATACCCCAACCTCTCCCTCATTCCCCCTCCCCATCCCCCAAAGGTCGGCAACGCACTTGTGACACCTCTGGTGCTGCGGGTGTCCATGGGCGGCGGTAATTGCTTACCATCAGGTGATACGCCTGCTCGTTTGCCACCTATTACATAAAAAAAAATTAAAAAAAAAAAAATATACAATATGTACCTTCAGTCACAACTGTATGGCGCTAACAACTCTTTGTGAATTTACGATTTTGCGAAAACCACACGAGATTTCTACTATTTGCCTCTTGACTTCATCGTTAGATCAATTTCAATGTGTCGAGGGTTATCATTCAAACTAGGTATGACCAATTTTAATACTATAAATATGAATTTAAATTTTGTTTTTCGTTGTCATGGGTACAGGACTAAACTGATTTAAATAAAAACTTTCACCAAAAACACATCATAGTGAGTATGATAGGCTATTTTTTACCGACATGCATTATCAACAACCAATAACGTCCCACTGCTGGGCTCGGGTCTCCTCTCAAGAGAGGGCTAAGGCCATACGTCCCCACGCTGACGAAGTGCGGGTTGGGGACTGGCAACACAACGTTGCGGCTACGTAATCTTGCCGTTGGATGTTTTAAAGTCGTCCAAAGGCTTCCAACTAAGCTTTACGACTGTTATCCTATGATAACAGCCGGGACCGACTACTTAACGTGAACATGGTACGAGTAATATGTCACCAGTGATCACCCATCCAGGTACTAACCGCGCCGTCGTAACTTACCCTCGGTAATTGTTTCTAATCACCGAGTGCAACTGGGCTATGAGCGCCTCGACATGCACACGTATATAAAGCTTGAGTACGACTATTATAACTAAGTTAAACTAGACTTCTTAGGAGAGACAACAGAACTATTGGTGGATTTCTACAATTTTGTTGTTGTGTGTTAAAATAGTGAGGAGTGTCATTTTCCAGAAGGTGCGTTCAGAACAGCGTTACAGCTACACTTTCTATATAATTTAAGTGTCCCCAAAGTCAACAATTCCAAAAAAACGCTAAAGGTCTCAGACTTTCTTCTGGTAACAGCTAATACCTACTATAATTACTAAACCAGCCTATTCTTCTGAAGTTATTCCTTACATTCTGTATGTATAAGTAATGTCGTATTCCTACTTATTATTTATTTATTTTTATCAATACACTCTTGAATTTTTTATCTACTTAAGAAAATTTCCACTTAACAATAAAGTTTGGTAAATAAATAAAAAATTCACAACACCATCTAGCTACGAACTAAGCAGAGCTTGTATCTAATATTTCAATACTTTTTTTTGCAAATACGTACATATTATTTTTTTTATTGAAAACACTGAAAATCCGTAGCAAATATTTGCAGATCACACAAACGTTTGGTTCAACTCTTAAGCAAGTACGTCAACGAAGCAGAAAAAAAGTGAAAATAAATTATATTCGGCAAAACATAAATCTCAGTCTACTCCGATAAGTAAAGCGTGAGAGTAGAAACAAATGTTTTCAGTTTAGCTTACTACTTATCGCTGAGGTCATGTTCAAACTGCATTAGTATCGAAGAATAATTGATCAGTTAGAAACTTGAATACGTAAAGTTGCTGCATAGTTAGGCGTTGAGAGGAAATCAATGTAGTGAAGGGAAATCCTTTTATCATTACTGTTTAGTACATAGTTTCAAAGTATTTGTTTGTTAGGTATCATGTCCTTTCTTAAATATTCTTCCACGCAACCTCGTTTACGTCACCTATTGCCAGTAGCGTAATAACTTTCGAAAAAAAGAAAGCGAAAAATATTTTTTTTTATTTAATTGTGAGCATGTTTATATTTGTTCACCTTTTTAACCTTCCCTGGACTACGACAAACATTTTAAAACTAAAATCAGCTAAATCGGCCGAGCATTTCTTGAGTTTTAGCGAGACTAAAGAACGATAAGATAACTAAATCCGTAAATGACAGTTTGGAACTGAGCAACTAGAGTAATTAATGTAATGTTTCAAAAGTGCCTAGAAAGACCTACTTGAAATAATAATATTGGTTTTGATGTAGACCTCCCTTTAGAAGTGAGGTTTTAGCAACTAAACTAAACTAACTATTATACCACGTGAGTCAGACGGCTTGGTATAGGGTTTCAAATTTTCTTTCTTTTAGTATTGCTTTTGTCCTGCGTATTTTGTTCTCTTTGTAGCCTTTTATGAAACCTATCAGAAAAACAGGGATTGTCACATTCCCCATTCCCAATCTGTCACCATAGACTCAAATTACAAAAGTTCAATTATGCCTTTGTCTTATCGAATTTGCCATCTAAAAATCTCTGAAATTACATCACATATGTGTTTTCAACCGACAATATAATCCCAAATACAAATACGAAACTAACTTCGTCTAAACGCATACATTCTACTAATATTATAAACGCGAAAGGTTGTAAGTATGTAAGTGAGTACGATTGTTGCTATTTCACGCAAAAACTACTGAATGGATTTTAATGAAACGGTTCAGCTAGTATCAAATATATTACACAAACTAAAGCTGCATTCACATTGTGAACGTATTTCAGATAAACTAGGAGATTATTGTGAGGGGAACAGTTTGCATCGGCCCTTAAGCCGTAAGGGAAATTGTATGGGTAATGACATTTTGTTTTATTAGATGATGTTACAGAGATAGGGTGCTGAGAGGATATGGCTCTGATTATAGATGGTGTTTTTATTAGATGGTAAGAAGATTGCATTAGGGTTGTATGAAATATATTAACTTTAAATGTTTTTATTAATTTGGAAACTTTTTTTTTTGTCAAGTTGAATATATTTTCAACTCGTTTGCATTGGTTTTTAACACACTTGAAGTTCCAGTAGGATTCTAGTATAAATACAAAACCTGTTCTACTGCAAGGACCCAAACATTAACCCCTGTTATTCATAAACGTGATTTAATTTTCAGCAATGGTTCTGTGTTACTTTGAACTTTAATGTTGTAAGTTTAAAGTTAAAAATAACAGGGAAGCATTGCTTAAAATAAAGTAACATTTATGAATAAGATGATTATGATTTAGATTTCACTGTTCATCAAAATAAAACCGTCAAGCAATATCTAAGTTATAACTATTTTAGTACAATCCCTACTTAGTAAGGGTCCACTCGTCGATACGTAATGTGCCCTTAGCCCTTATATTATATAATTAATGTTAATTATTCAACGCAATCACGGCCTCTCATCAACTTGACCTTCTTAAGTGTATGTGTCTTGTTCAAAGTAATTCATTTAACTTAGGCATATTAAAGTCAGTTATTTCGTTACATGAGGATCTTAGTGTCATGATTAAAATGTTTAAATGGGGGTATTACAACTGTTGACCTTTGAAGTTCAGAAAAGTAGGTAACAATTTTGGAGCCCTGAAGTTGAGCAGTCCAATTATGGAAATGATTATACTCGTATTATAATTAAGACTATTTAAAATAGTTAATTTTGTAAAGGTTTGAAATTTATCTGTTATCTTTTAGGTAGTATTAGGCCAATAATACCTGGATTGAGACAGACTAAACCCGCCCACACGCCCACCACTGTAACTTCTGTACACCAGGATCAACAGCAGTGACCACGAAGAGTTATGACACTCAGGAAGTCCCAGGAAAAAAAATAACTGTCTTGGAACCCATAACGAAATTAATCAGAAGAAATCTGGAGGAGTTGGAAACATAATGTGTAAAATTATAGCTGAATATATAATGTATTAAGATCTAAAGTAAAGTATATATGTATTTATATCAGTTGACTAGTATCCATAGCTCTGCTTAGTTTGGCACTAGATAATCATACACCACACAGTACTTCTCTTGGTTGGGAATTGAACCAACGGGCCAGCAGTCAGGTCCACTTGATCATTCGATCAACAGTGCAGTTGACAGATTTGCAAACACGTTGGTCAACGTTCTACAATAATATAGAGATAATAACATACATTATTATCTGCCTAGCCTTTATTATTCTTAATGTTATTTGGGATCCGCGACTAGTTCAACCGGTTTTACCTGAATATCAGTTTTTACACAGACCTCCGCAACCCTGAGGATGAACTAAAGTCAAAGATTGAATTAATTGTCAGTATATTTGAGGGCACTGACTTTCCAATAGCGATTGCTATAGATGTTTATGACAACCGGGACTGACGGCTTGCTCGACGTGCTCTCGGAGGCACGGGCGGGAAACACGGCCATCTTCCATACTCCAAGCTGCGATTAAGAATGTATTGTAAAAAAAAAATTGCGTGTACTAGCGTACACTCGTAAGAAGTGAAACTTCTTTATGACGTTATTTTTCAAAAAATAAATATCATTTGTCGACGTAAGGTATAACGACAAAAGACTTATAAACCAGCAATATTCGTGACAATTCTTATTTCAAGTGCAATAAAAGTTAAGGAGCGAGACCTGAGTAAATATTTCGCGATCTGTGGTGTGAATGAAGTAAGTTTGTGGAATGTGATGTGTGTAGTTATTTACATTGTGGACTAAATAAAATAATATTGTTTGTAATGTGATATTTCATTGTAGTATTAATTTGGTCCTGTTTGTGTTTGAAAATGTTTTTTGTTTTATTTTATAATTTTTTTTTGAAGGATTGTATATAACTACTCTCAATAATGATAAAACATTTTATTTTAACCCCGATAAAGAAGTTTCACTTCAAAAAGATAGCGTAACGGATAAATATGACGCGTAACGTAACGGATAAATGTTACGCGTAACGAAAAAATGTTACACTAAATTTTTTGACAACCCCGATAAAGAAGTTTCACTTCAAAAAATCCAACAGCAGCAATCCCACATACAAAGAACTATATGTATTTTTAACATTGAATTTTTCCTATTACGTAATCAATGTATCATATAGTATCTATTCGTGAAGCAAAAACCTTTTCTACGAAATTTGTGTGAAATATCGCACAGCTATAGTTCACTAGCTGAACGAACAAACTTTGTTTTTCCATAAAAATAAAAAAATAGTTAGGGGTGGGTAGTTGGAATTACCTCTCAAATTCCATTATTGATTTATAAAAAGTATTAGTTCATTACTTTTTACATTCAAGTATTGTCAAATCTCTATTGTAATGGTTCACCCCTGCAACACATTTCAGCCCTTATTGAGAGGGATCAATAAAAAGCATCCATCCACACATTACTGCTTCCCCTCTATGTGGCAAGGATGAACATATATCATGATAACAAGAATGATGACGGCTTAATGTGTTGCAGGAGAAAAGTTTTATCTTAAGTCGATTGAATGTTTTATTTTTTTGTTTATTTTTATGTATTACGATATTGTAATGTTTTTTAGAAAATAGTTCTGAATCTTTGGCCAATGGTATTTTAAAAAACCTAACATATTTGTGACTGAAAATATTCACAAATATGTTAGCTTTACCACACCATACTGCATTGTTGCTTTGTATGCATTCACAATGAGTATGGTGACCACTACTCCTGGATTCTGCTCACATAAAACAAATCATCACGTAGAGTAGAGTCACTTTTACAGGTATAAGATATAAACTTATAAAAAGTGGATCTAAAATAAGCCCTTTGATAATACAAGATGTGAATGTATCTTACACTATGAATACCTATCTATGTAGGCGTGTAGCGTTTAGTCTAGTTTTACGTCTTTGCTTACAAGTAATCCACAATAATCGTTCCATTTGCCAAAACCATATAACACATAATGATAAACCGAGAAAATATAACTAAAATCCCCTTTGGTGTCGGAAGAAAACATTTATCACCAAGATACCACGGACCCCTAAAATACTTAAATCAGCACTTTTGTAAATAAACTAACCTTGAAATAATTTGATCATTCATCACTGTTTTATAACGTGTGATAGGAAATTATGAGATTGAGGAACCGTCAATGTATATCGCATTACAAGAAAACGTCTTAAAGTGATCTGTCGTTTTGTTATCCGAGTGTGGGGTGTAGGGGAAGTCGGGGTGTGTTGCGAAATCGTCTCGTTTTGTTCAAGATAATGCGTCTCAGCTTCCCCTAAGGGCGGTGTCACACTGAGCTGTAACGACGTAATCATATTATAGCGAGTTATTTTGTTCTACGTAATTGAATATATGTTTTATTGTGTATGTGTTGATTTGTCTTATGTCTGCCTTTTTATTTCTCTCGTTGGTCGAGGAAAAATGGAAAAACATTTTTTTTCTTGTCTGAGGATAATCTGTAATAATAAGATAATGCTCTTCCTTTTATTTATCATGACGTTTATTGTCTAAAACAAATAAAATGTTATTCATTTCAAATTTGTTGGTTAATCGTAATCTTAATCCAGACTACGGCGAATCCAAAAGGAAGGGTAATAGATTTGGCAGTAAAATCTTTATGCCTCGCACAACAAAACTGTGGAATGATCTTCAAACCTTCAAAAAGGGCGGACTCCGTATGAGACGTGTAAAATTATTATTATTATATATAATTCTAGTCAAGTTAAGTAAAGTAAAGTAGTCAAGTAAGTATTCAGTACATGCGTGTACATCGAAAACTTTGCAGCAAGCACCAGATGCAACCAACGATACAGAAGCAACACTAATCCGCCATGATGTGGGTCAACATGCTGCATTGTTGCATTGTCTACATTCGCAATGAGTTTGGTGGCTACCACTCTTGGATTCTGCTCATGCTTTCCATCAGGCAATGTAGAGTCACTCTTTCAGGCCCATTCATATAAAATTACTCTGGGGTTTTTCAAACCTTGCACTATTTAAGTTACCGGATAAAGTAATGGGGGGCCTAAAAAACTTATACTTAGTACTTACTTTGTAATTCTGTACCTGAACAGTTTTTTTTTGATAAATTTTGTAAATATGAAACCAAGTTAGATCGATTTATCGCCCCCAAAATCCCCTGTATAGTAATTTTCATGAAAATCGTTGAAGTCGTTTCAAACATTCAGATTTCATATATATTGAATGTATATAGACAAGAATTGATCGTTTAAAAGTTTCGGATAGATAGATTAATACGAAACCAGTCGATTGATATAAAATAAATTTTAGTCTGTTTATTGCCATACAATTTTCGATCAAAATAACTTATGTAAACCATTCTTTTCATCATCGTCACTAATATTCTTAAATAGTCTACTATTGAACGTCCTCTCCTTAGCACGGAAGCTGAGGAGAAATATCCATCTCAAGTCATATTACAAAATTAATTCCAAAATAACCAATATCAAAAGCAGAATCACGTGTGATAGCTTACTAACTACACAAATCTCTCTTACCCTAAGTACAATAAAGATAATACTCTAACTTTTAACTAAATACGCATTAAAATTAAGCAAATACACTCAACTTTAAAGTCCCCTTCATTCCACTCCCCTTCAAATTTAGAGGACACTAAATCTCCCTCTCACATCTATCCCCTTATAACGCATTACTAAAATCAAATTGTTTCAGTCTGGTTCACTTGCGACTCGACCAGGCCCCTAAATAGGGGGTCTCTCTCCTCCATTGACGTATTTTAGTAGGATTATCTGTTCTTGACAATTTGATTGATCTGTTTCTCTAAACTTATCTTGGGTTTTAGAACTGAGTTAAGAATTAACCCACAATGTTTTAGAAACTTATGATTACACAAAGAAGAATTAATAACCTGGCTTGATACTTTCGACTAGATAAATTTAATGATATAGGTTTTAAATGTTCTAGTTTCGATCTGTTAACATTTTTTCCAGAGTACGCTAATTCAAAAGGAAGATTAATAGTTTCTACAGTTTAATTATATTTACTAGTAGTAGCCCATACTGAATCGGCTTAAATGAATGGGGTATCAATAGGTTTGTAATATTGACCCGGCTATTGGCTATATACATTTTTTAATAGATTTTACTTAGTCTCGTATTAAAAACTTTTGTTATGGTATACTAGCATTTGCCTAACCTCAAGAACTAAAGTATCTCCGTGCCAAATTTGATACCGTTGCAGCAGTTTACTCGTGAAAGCGTAACATACAGACAGAGTTATTTTCAAATTTATAATATTAAGTATGGATATTATGGACGGAGTAAACGAGTGTACGTATCTTTTACAGGTGAAAAAAAAAAGTCACAAGTGCATCGCTTTGATCCCCAACTCTCCATGATTCAAGGAGAAAAGTCTATCTGTACTTGAAACTCGCAGGCTGGGTTTCCGCAATTCGACGACTTCATTGCGCCTATTTTGCGTGAAAAAGTCTATCTGTAAAAATCGAAAGAACTGGATGCGATAAGCCGAGGATTGAGCCAAGTGATGAGCAGTTGGAGAGGCCTAGGTCCAGCAGAGGACTGCGGTAGGCTGATAATGATGATGAAAGAACTGGTCAACACTAGTTTTCTGTGACAATCAGTTTTCACTAAATGAGTCACCTGATGAAAAGTGAAAAAAGTTACTATGCGAGCTTTTTCATTTGAGTAGGCTAGTTGACTAAATTTTAAAAATTGTGTAATATTAAACCTTAATATCTATTTTACCCCGACATTCCATTATTTATAAAAAACTGAATATTTTCAATGTTTACTTATCATTTGAAAAAAACAATTTAAATTTCCCGTGAAAACGCTCATGACTGTCATGGCGTCTCAAATGACGTCACGCTGTGCTAAACAAAACTGATTTTGTATTGAGATCAAAGTATTCTATAATTATAAATGAATTCCTCGTATCATAAGTAATGTATAAAGCTCCAGTGTAAAAGCACAAGCATGAAAACACCAAACAAATTATATGAATGATGCTCATTATTTATCAACAAATACAAGAATATATTTTTGTGAAGGTCATATCGATGTAAGTAATCACACAAGTATGTAAGTAATCTAATCTAATGTTAAACGAAATTAATGAATTTTGCTCAAGAATATCTTTACCGACGAACTCAGTACCGCCATATTTATTTTCATGAATGTTTTCTAAATTACCGAAAACCCTCTTTTAGTATTCATATAGGGTTAAGCGAATTAAGAAAATATGACAACCCCGGTTTCTTTTAATTTTCTTCTATACAAACCTTGCCGATACAATAACAAACAAATAAAAAAAATATTATACAGTTACAGTTAGAATCTTGGTGTACTCAACAGATCGAGGCAGTATTTCTCTCTGGCCCACCGCCTTCTGCTTTATAAGGCGCAGGTTCAGCTTCACATGGAATACTGGCAGGGGCACCCCAATACCAGCTCCTCCCCTGGACCGCATCTACCATGGGGAGTGCTCCGAGGAATTGTTTGGACTGATCCCTGTCGCCTCTTTCCGCCATCGTCCTACGCGACAGAAATTTCATCCCCATCATCTAGACGGTTGGCAGTCCACAACTGTGCGCTTTTCGCGAAACTTTCTGCCGCGCACAACAAAACTGTGGAACTAGCTGTCGCCTGCGGTGTTCCCGGACCAATACGACCTTGAAACCTTCAAGAAAAAAGCGTACTCCTTCTTAAAAGGCCGGCAACGCACTTGTAACGCCTCTGGTGTTGCGGGTGTCCATGGGCGGCGGTAATCGCTTACCATCAGGCGATACGCCTGCTCGTTTGCCCCTATAAAAAAATATATATTAATTTATTTATTTAGTTATGCGTAAATATACATTTTTGTAATTATTTTTTATTTATATACCTGTAGATATATTATAATATTAGTTGAAGTTAAGAATTTTGTTTTATGATTTAGAACATATTTTCATTATTCCTATTGCTAGCCATGTTAAATCCTGATTTCATGGTGAAATTGCAATACATGACTAAGAATAATTATAAAAGTGACAAAAATATAACAAAAAAAATCAAATAGCGCGTTCTGTTCTATGAAAACGTCAATCACAACAATGATGTTTTGCACGGCGTGACGTAACACTTTCTGATTGACGTTTACAGTCACGTGGTTTAATGGGTATTTTTTACAAATTCCTTTCGTAGAAATAATAATAAAATTAATTTTTGATGTTGCATATCATTAGAAACTCTAATCCATCCAATTTATTCTTAGTGGATACATGCCCATTGGTCGGCTTACTTAAATTCGTCGGTTATTCTCTCTCGTATATTTAAGGTTCTTGTAAAAACATAAATCTCTACATTAATGGCGAGATTGCATTTAACTATAGTGAAAAGGTAAATGTGTACGGGAGTCCGTCCGCCCTCCGTACTCAGCCCTCCGAGTTCGCAGTCACTCTCTGTCTTCCTCTTCCGCTACAAATCACATATAACTCAACAGGAATGACCTTTTAAAGAACAACGCACATTGATCGATGGACTGTTATATTTAGTTTTTATGTAAGGGTAAAATTTTTACATTAAAATGTAACTTTAATGATTTTACTGTCATTTAATTATTAAATACTATTTTATTATTCAAGACTTCTGTGATATATAATGTACAAAATATATCACATGAATATCGCTGAAACAGCGTTTTTCCTTGTCAATTTATTTTCTGGAATTCTTGCATCAAGTCCTAACATTGTCTAGAATAAAATTTGTTACTATTGTAATGTGAATTTCTATAATCTAATATAAATATTATAGAACTGAATAGTATGTTTGTTCACTTAAATGCATTAATTTCAGAAAGTATTGAAAAAAAGAAACCGATAAGACAAGAAAGAGCATGTCGAGGCACCCCCAAAGTAGAATTACGCGAGTCAGCTGGTTTTAAACAAAATTAATCAAATAAAATACAATGTAACAGACAAACTCTTTTCTCGTTATACAAACCATTCAAATTGTCGATGGTCCCGAAATTGTAGACAGCGTGTTTATAGAGTGTTCATCCACTTGTATTGTCAATTTATTGATCATAAAGGAATTTCTTCATTGTAGTTAAATTAGAAATTATACGAAAACTTAAATTATTGTAGCAATATATTGTTGGAAATCTTATACTAACCTAGTAGACATGTGGAATTTAACGTTATCATCAGTTTTTCGCAGTCCAGTTGACTAATTACCGGCGCCCATATCTCCTCTTAAATATATATATATCTGTTTGCGACTGCGAACTGATATATATCGATACTGAAAATGGCTGAACACAGACAAGGTCTAAGAGGGCACCAAAATACACCTAAAAATCTTACACAAGAGGAAATGAAATAGAAGTGATGAAGTTTATTAGTCTGCATACAATAATATTATACAAAACTATGGATTCAGTACACGTTGCGCCTTAAAGAGATTTTCTCTCAGTAATTCTTGGGATTCGTTAAATTAGACCATTTGTTGTGACCCTCAATGGTGTTAACGAAGTAGTTTTACCTGGTACATGTATTTTTTTTACTTTAGGTATGTGGACAGGGGATTGGCCAGAGAAAAAATTGGTTCGAGGAGATTAAATCCATCACTGATCGTGGTAACGTTATTTTTGAGGTATACACAAAATATTCTTATTTTAAAAATTGTTTTCATTTGAAATTTACCTGCATTGATGGCGTAGTGGTTTAAGCGGTCGCTTCGTCGCTTTCTACTGTACTGAATAGTGTGGTTTCTAACCCTGCATGGGGAAATACTCTATGTGATCCATAATTTTTTGTATGTATGTAAAGTCTACCGCGACACAGGATATATTACTAGTTGCTCTTAAAAAGTTAAAGCATAGGTAAATACTGTATGCGATGTATCACCAAAGGGATAGAAAAAGCATATTGTAAGGTTTATATAGACTTAATTACATGTCAATATTATATACATATTTACACCCACGCCTTTTATCCCCTAAAGGGTATACAGAGGTGTATTAAAACGCCTACGTTTTGCCAATTATAATTTAACTCCTATTTACCCATTGACATTTCTTTTGGAGTCAATCGGGCATATATTTTTCTAAATAAACATTTTTATATATTTGTAAATAAATATATGCTATAGGTAATTTACACAGTTAATAGATTTCAGTTAAAGGTTCTCCACGACAACCGGTCCTGTGTTTTCTGCATCAAATTTTTGGTTAGTTTTTTTTAATTTGCATTTATGAGCCTGTCAAAGTAACTGGACTCTGCCTGATGGAAAGCATGTGTAGGATAGTGGTCACCTTAGTCATTGACAACAACCACGACAGCACGAATCCTGTCATTTTATGTTGAACTTCTGTGAGAGGGTAGTACTACCTCGATCAAACTGGCCCAAAAATATATCAAAATATCACCCACACACCGAAGGCGAAGAAGACTATATTCACTAAATATAGTCTACTAATACGACGTCGATCAGTACTCAAATAACTGTTATTAAGCTCATAATGTACGCCTAGGGCGTCATGAAAAGTATCACCCCATTGTTCCCTATCAATTTTAACACAGTGCTCGATACAGGCTTCTGAGAATTAATAAAAATTTGACGTAATATTTCACGTATGTACGGGTTTATTTCAGGAATTCCTTCTCTTTATAATGTTGTTGTCCTAGGTAGTTTAATTATTCTATAAGGGTGGTAAATACGTATTCTCAATCTGTACCCATCTCCACACGGAATGTAAAATTAATCTAAAATAATAAAAAAAAACAAAGACCCAAAAGAAATTCTAAAATACCTCCAATATAAAATACAAACAGCAAATAAATAGAAACTATTATAACCTCCTTTCATTGTGTCGGAGGGTCGGTTAAACAATAGGGGTTAATGCCACCCATTGTACGAGGACAGCCATTGTACTCGATAATACTTGCTATTTTTGCAATCAGGGGTAATGTCGGATATTAAATAATAGTGCATTGTGTAGAGCAAGATATCACAATCATTTAATAGACATAGATCACTCCATGAAAATAAAGTTTTCCTACTGTCTTTATTACCCTGGCCAGCAGGTTGGTATATGGTTCATTTCCTTCTTAGGGATAATATATATGGGGAAATAGGGATGACAATCTATTCCTGGTTGGTAAAAAAAAAAAAAAAAAAAAAATATTCCTAATCCAATGTTTTCCATATTTTTATTTAAAAAAAACAATTAGGATCATGTTAGTAGCAATTTGAAGATGTATACTAAAAAAAACAACACGCTGTATAAACATAAAACCATGTACCGTAACAAAAACTAAAACCTTTCGTTTAAACCAACACGCTCAAACAGTCCTCTAGGCCTACAATGGAGTCGAATCCCTCATAATCCGCGCATCCCTTCAGGGCTCGATATACCTTACGGTATTTATTTCTTATCCCGAGGGCCAAAGGGCCAAAAGGACGAGCCTTTTAATCCCCCTGTACAAGATTGATGGTAAGTCAGAGAGGGTGGCAAGGGCATGTTCTTATAAAGATAATAGTTCTGAGCAAACTATTTGTAGCAAATATTATGTTAACGTTATAGTGGTATATGCAAAAAGCAGGAGTTTGTGAGAGCTCTTTGGATTGTTTCATTGGACCCAAAATATTATGGTTTATGAAAGCTACTGTTTTAGGTTTAAACATAAACGATTTTCAATAATCGTAGAATTGTCTGAATAATAAAACGAAGTGAATGAATTAACAATAGAAGTCAGTCTAGTTAATTTCTATAATGTAAAAACTATCGTTAAAGAATATTTATTATAATACACTTTCATGATGTACCCTAAACATTTACCCTGCGATTCGTGATACGTACTGACAGTGAAACAAATACGCTACCAGCTTATAGTAAGCCACATATAGTTGGCCACAAGAGAACCCGCTGAATGTTAGTCAGGGTGAGTAGTTGGATATGTCGCAGAAAGTTGGCCATTTTCACGCTCCGAGGGGCAGAGCCAATCGTTTTCGTATTGATTTAAGACTTATAAATGCATAAGTTTAAGCTTTGTTGACTAAATTGTTGGAGGGTTATATTTTTTCTGAAAATTAAAAGAGTCAAGTGGCACGGTTGGCCTAGTAGTTTAAGTGGTCGCCACGCCGCGCCGCTTGCGCCAAGCGTTGTGGATTCAAATCCTATGTGGGACAACACTTTGTGTGATCCAAAAATTATTGTTTTAAGTTTGGGGGTACTTTGTGTCTGTTTCATGTATGTTTGTAAAGTCCCCCGTGACACAGGATGTACATTCTTAAAGAGGCAGTTGCTTCTTAAAAAACTATCATTACAATGTGGTTTGGCTTCTGTTATTTGGTCTAAGTTCTTTTGTAATGGATACCTGAATCTCAACAGCAACACTCCTCCTCGTTTTCCCCTTCACAGAGTTAGGGAAAACCTCTTGATTTCGAAGCTCCGTTCAGTACTCGTAACCGCTGATCATTTCGTGATAATCAAAAGAAGAACAGCTTGAGATTTTTTTTCTCTGCCGCAGATTACCTATTTCTAAATTTGTTAAATTTATAAAAGATGTCATCAACAATATTGATTACCATTTAACTATAATCCCATCCTACCAGCCCAAAAGTGAATATAGCTCTTAATTGAAACACAAAGCACTCTTCTAATTACATAAAAATATTATTTTATTCAACAAACCAAAATATTTACTCAACTGAACCAGTTCAAACGAAACGTTTTGTGCCTAATGCTAGAGGAGTATTTAAAGTACATTTACGATTTTTTTTGTAAAAGGCTGATTTTTCTTTACATAATATGATGAATGCGGCCAGTCTCAACGGAGACCAGCCAACTATGCAGGATATATTATAGGGCACAAGTGTGTGCGTGTGTGCAAACACAGAGGACTTCACAAAAATAAAAGAAACGGACACAAAGAACATCCAGGCCCAGAGCATGGATCGCACGAAGTATTTTTCCCCATGTGGTGGTTAAACACACAACACTCGGCGAGACAGCAAGATTTCTGCTCAATACTTATTTAAATGTACACGTAAAACAACAAAGTTTAAGAAATTCTTGAAAAAATAAAGAAAGTTCATTATGTACATTTCACACAAAGTCAATTTCTAAGATCAAAGAACATATACATTTGTAATAACATTCATTTGAAATGCAATATGTATTGATAAGACAGTTTATTTGTAATATGTACGGTTCATTTATATCACCCGTAAATATATCAATAAAAACTCACGTTTTCTCCTTTGACAGGACTTTAGGGTTCCTCGGCCAATGTACTTTGTTCTATTTAAAGACAGAATACTTATATGAAATAATGAGTATTCAAGTGTTCGTCCTTAAAAGAGTCAAGTGTCAAGTCAAAGAAGGATAACTTGAAGTTACCTGTCTTGGGAGAATGACATAGCAGGCCAAAAACTCGTATCTAAAGTGAAGTCTATGTAGCTAGTGGGCTATTAAAGCATTTATAATTAGTATGTAAACATATTAACTACGGAACCGCATACAAAAAGTGTCTCAACACACATTTTACGAGTTTTATTTCTGAACTAGCTGAGCCCAGTGGTGGTACTTACGTTGTTGGAAGCTAGTCTAGAGAGAGAGAGAATATTATTTCATTTGCATTCAGTGAAAAGTTGTTAATTTAAAGTTACAAACAGACACTTCAATTTTATATATTTATACAGATGAATAATATCGCTACTATGTAATGTAATAATGAGTAATGTTATCCAATAACCCTCTCATTCTGAGGCGAGAGGGCACTAGGAGAGCGTTAGTCATGTAGCACCTTTGAGTCCATTTGTTTTAGTGCCCATTATATCCAAAAAGAAAACCCAACTTATCAGATTGTATCTAATCCAAATATTAACGAATATTTAAATTGGGAAACATACATTCATTTAGTCCGATCACAGGTTAACCATTAAATAAATGTATTTCGCTGTTTACTCAGTATTTACGGTGAACGAAAGCTGGTCAATGAACAAATACTGGTTCAAATATTGGACGAACGATATAGGCCTTTATCAGGTAGGTAATCAATATTCCAGATGGAAACTGAGTGGAGTGGAATTTATTGGTGTGTATATAAATTGGCTGATTTTGGATGGCGTCCGTTTTGGATATGTTGTGGGCATACTTTAAAATTGTCACATTATGAAATGGGCTAATATAGTTCTATGATTTATAGCTACATATGCAGAAAATAAAGTTTCGTAGAACTAAGCTGTATAACAAGTTGTCACTTGTGGTGTTTTTGGAGCTAAACGACTTTCAAACCTTAAAGAAATGATACTCCTTGTAAAGTCCGGCAATCCACATAAGTCTCTTGAGTTGACAGCTATCATAGATTTTCACTGCCTTTTTTTACTACATATTAAAACGGCTATTGTCATTTTTACGTAAATCTTTTCAAAACCATAATAATGAAACTTTAGCCCACAAGAAGTTTACACTTCTAGATGGAGTAGTAAGAATTAGGTTTTGTACCTTTATTAAGCAAAGCATTATTAAGATATATGAGAAAATACATTAAAAACAAAAATATATATCTTTAATCACAAAAATAAAAATTTCGAAGTGATGCTATTCAGAACCAAACTGAAAAATCCCTTATAATTCTCAAAAAACAGATGACAACAAACCGGTGACCGGTGTCCGGACTAATACGGACATGAACAGCCATTTTGCCCGACAGCTATACAACCTGACTTGTGACGTGCATCCACTGAGAGGGTTATTAACGGTGTAGGTCGAATATTATTAGTGATCGGCCTTCGGGGTTTTTTATCATTGGAAAACAAGGGTTCGACGTTTCATGGTTTTAATTAAAATGTTTCTGAAGGTAAATTATTTCTAATTAAATATAAACAAAAAGATTAAGTAAGAAAAATAGTTGATCGTTAGTAACATCTGCTTGTCCTTGTCTAATTTAATTATGGGTCGACGTAAAGGCAGACATTGCAAAGTATTTGTAGTTTTTCATCATGGCGGGTCGTCTTCTTGATGCTGATCCCTCTTTGGAACATAAAATTTATTTGGATAAGAAATCATCATCTTCCTAGCCTTTTCAAATTTGAATATCAGTTTTTACATAGAGCGACTGACATCGGACCTCTGCAACCCAGAGGGTGAACTGAATTCGAAGGTTAAACTAGTTGGCAGTATATTTGAGGGCACTGACTTCCCAATAACGATTGCCATAGATATCCATGACAACCGAGACCGACGGCTTAACGTGCTCCTCGTGGCACGGGCGGGAAACACCGCCATCTTCCATACTCAAGGCTGTAATTAAGAATTTCTTGTAAGGAAAATCCAACAGCAGTCCGACCCAGGAATCGGACTCGAGACCTTTTGATCTGCAGTCGCTTACACTAACCACTAGACCAACGAGGCAGATATTTGGATAAGAAATATAAACTGTAAACTTGGATAAGAAATAAAAATATTACAGAGAACCTTAGTTTAGAAATACAAATAATAAATCTAGCTGGAGAAATGTAACTAATAAATACTACAGTCCGACTTCCGAGTTAAATCAACTGAAGTTGCACTCAACATGTTATATAATATTGTTTCCTGATACGAATCTATAACCGATTGAGGGTAGCAACTTCGATTTCCGTTTAGTCCATATATACGTGTATGCTTGATTATACCTCAATAAGTGTAATTGCATTAGTCTAGTGGTTTCTGTTTACAAAATGTATAAAAAGAAATTTTGTATATTTGACTCTAACTAACGTCATATTTCAAATCAATCTATTACCGTCCATTGTTGAATGAAATTCTTCTCCAAGGAGCACCTACTATCTCGATATTAGTATAATTGTGGTCACCATTTGTAACCTGAACTAAAATTTTACTGTATAGCAACTACGATCATTCATTCTGTTTATCATTCATACATAGTTTATTAATATATTTACCAAAATTGTATACACTTTTGTACATCGATGGCTTTAATGCAGGGCATTTTTTGGATGGTTAGAAATCTTGTATATATCCATTTACTCAGTGAAATTTTCTTTAAGAAAGCACGTTATTAAAAATAAGAGAATGTAATTGTGCATCTTTGTATCACGTAAGTATGTATGAATGTAAATATCAGGCCCTACCTAGATTGAGATCGCACGTTATGTGTATGATGTTACGAAAACCTTGTGGGCGGGCGCGGATTCGGGTAAAACTCTAGAATACTTTCATTTTCTGATATTTTTTTTTATCTATCTTTAAACATATCATTTCGCGTGTGTGCAAGATTGCGTTCATCTACTGGACTCTAATACTCTCCTGGCGTCCGTGCGTCCGAACGTAACGTCGTTATGTGAACGCACCCCTATTTGCATTAAGAAATGACGTACGCTTCTCTGATTTAAAATTCAATTTTCAACTTTTCATTTTCAGGGTGTGGTCTAAGTTGAAATTAAGAAGTCTGCCTCTTTTATTTAAAGATCATTATGTTTTCTTTATGTTTGTTCATATTTCATAATTAATTTCGACTGCCTCAGTGACGCAATTCGTGTGTGAACTAAATATTTGTATAATCTGCGAATATTATTTTGTTTCAGAGTTTGAGTGTTTTTTTTATGTATAATATGAATGTGTTTATACAAAAATATGTAAAAACATTATATTACTAATTTGCAACGAAACTTTACGAAATAAATCAGTCTTTTTGGTATAATATCCAAAAACAATCCGATTACGATATAACTCACAGTAAAATTATTCAAATGTTAAAATATTTTCGTCACTTTGGCAGATTTTATTGCGGTCATGTATTTATCCTTTATTTAGGTAGACACCAATTTTCAACAATATTAATTCTTGAATACAGATATATATGAGGGAATATACATGTTCAAATTACTTGTTATTACATTTTACTAGTTAGGATATGTAACTTTGGAATGAGCTTGTGCAATAGTAACCCTAATTGTCGATTATACATAATTGTGGGGGGACGGGTATCATGTTCCACCCAACACAAAGGGAGGATCCTCAGACCAGGCGAGGTGATCATGCCTGGCGGGCTACTGCCCAACAGTTGATGTTGGGATGTTGTATATATGATAATCGGCGCGAGAACTTTAATTGCGCGATTCAGGATTGGTAGTTTCTTCGTATTGTAGGTTACTCCGTAGTTCAATGTAACTTCGGTAGATGACGCTGTAGTATGTTATGTTGTATGTGGAGGTCGCCACATAATTATTTTAGGTTATCGGTAGAAAGACAAAGAGAGTTACTTTCGTTTTTTTTATGAAATAGGAGTAAAGTAGCAGGCTTATCGCCTGATGGTAAGCGATTACCACCGCCCATGGACACGCAAAACCAGAGGCGTCATAAGTCTGTTGCCGGCCTTTTAAGAAGGAGTACGTACGTACGGAATTTTAATTTATGATATTAGTATGAGTGAACGATTAAACTGGTGCTTTTAATGTAATTTGTATTGATGAACATCTTATTGTAATACTTATTATCCTATTCTGGACGTAGACAAATGCAAAAATACGAAAATTAGTTCAACCGTTATTAAGTTACTAAACTCATATTACAGATAAATGATTATGTATAACAAAATAAGCATTAAACCAACGAATTTTGGCTCAGTATTTAGTATCATTAATCACGAAACTTTCTGATCTAATAAATAGTCTTCTTAGGAATGTTGTTGATTCAATGTCATGCTTAAAAATACATAAAAAGCTCCAAACAATGCAATTATACACAGTCATCTACACAAATATTTGTAGAACGGAAATCGACCCCAAATCAAGGTCATTAACGCACAAACAACTCTCAAAAACAAGAAAAGGCAACATCATTTCCTTACAAAACCCGAGCAACAATCAATTTATTAACAAAACAATGAATGTTTCAATGTCGGAACTTTTCAAGGTTACATCCTGGAGCCCTGCGCCCTTTGCCTCGTAATAATAGACGGAAATAGTTGTGCAAGTATTCAAAGTGGAGCAGTTTTGTTTGTGGTCGTTCTGACCCCACAGCCTGGGGTTAATAGCAAGGGGAAGGTATGGGGTTTAATTGTGCACGTACCAGTTACATTATTAAAATAGTTTTGAAGACATTTTTTTACAAAGTTGCATTTTCTGTTCTCTCTCTATTTGGTGAAAACATAATAAAAATTAAAACGGTGATAAATTTTGTAAATTCAAAAACTTTCGAATGCACAAATAGTATATCTAATGATCTGTGATGAATGATGAATGATTAAGTGATCAACTCACCGCTTTCGATTGCGCCGAGAGCTGAGCTACTCAATAACAGATTGTGTAGTACAAAAAAGGTTCAAATATTTTCAGCCTACAATTAACCAATTCTGATAAATGACAGTAATCTCGTATTTTTATGGCGACACTAACAATTATTGACACTGAATAATATAGGTCTCGTCAACGTATTCATTTTGTATCGTTAAATTGACAAAATAATTGTAGGCTCTCTGTCAAATTGAAAATATTGGCGAATGTGTTTTTTTTTTGTTTAAATAATAGTAGTAGACAGGTAACAACTAGATATACTTATTCGCTTTTTCATATTTATTATATTTAATTCAGCATTTTTTAAGAAGTAAAGTGGCTGAAGTGGCACTAGACTGGGCATATTAGCCGCAGAATTGTCAATCGTTAGCGTAGAAGAATTCTGTAGTTGAGACCGCGTCTTTATAAACATAGTATCGGACGCCCACAGGACAGGTGGAATGATGACGTTTATTAATTTTTATTAATAACATACACAGATAGTGTGACCAATTTTGTGTGACAGGCTTTACTCCTTAACTAAAAAATATGTACCCAACATGCGAACGAAAAAATGAAATATGACAAGTCTAAATACATTTAACACTTAATATAGTTTTTATACTGTCCGTTCAAAACCTAATTTTAAATTTAAATAATTGTTTGGAACATGATAATATGTCTACCTCCTGAATACAAATATAATATGTCCACAAAAAAAATGCGCATAAATACACAGTTTTTTGCGTAGTTAGTTGCATGGAGGGGTACATGAAGATGTAGATTTCCACAAGATATCTGGCAAGAGCTGAATGGGATGAATCTAAAACTGATCAGATATAATGGAAGGCCTATTTCCAGCAGTGAACTGATTGCAGCAGGCCTCAATAGGCCGCTGATGATTATATAACTAACTTTTCTTTTGACAACCATAGATCGTCTTTCTGCTGAAGAAGAAAAACTTTGTCATTATCTCTACTACCAATCTTGGAAGTCAATTTCAATCATTTTTGGATTGCCGAATCGAAAATGACCTTTGTAAGTACAAGTACTCAAACACCCCGACGACTAGCCTCTGGCGCCCTACTCTCGGAGGACCCGGACCATGTTATTTCAGGTCCTCCCCAAATTGACGCCGGGCCTTCTGTCTTTCTGTCCCCAGGGAAAATTATTCCCCCCCCCTCGATGTAGGCTGATTGCACAGCTATGCAATCAATCTGCCTCCAGAGGTCCCCACCCTCAGCGGTCCGCAAGTATAAGTAGCCAGTTTATTAAAATAAACAAATCCAATTGTTCTAAGTTAAGAGTTGTAAGTAAATTATATCCATGAAAGAAAACCATACTGTGAAATAAAAAACCTTAATTTTTAAATAAGTTAAAAGAACAGTACCTATTTTACATTATACCAACTTTAATAAACACATCAAGGTTGGATATTACGCGAATTGGCTGGAGTATTCGTTAAATTTAATATATAAAACATGTGAGTCGTGTCCCGGGGGCTTCGGGTAATAACGTATTACTGGGTACCGCGCGCAAAATATTATTTATTAAAATAAGGTATTTATTGGTGGGGAAATTGGGGCTGTTGAGCGGGGAGTTACAATTTTATACTGGTTATCCTACCTTTATAGTTCAGTGGATAAGAAGCTCTGCTGCTACGTAGCAATAGTCAGTTAAAGCTATTACCTTAACTCCTTAATCCATCCGAATAAAACATAATCTGGTTTTCCATTCATACATTTTTTTCTGCACTCGTAATATGACCTAAGTCGTGTGAGATTTTATAGTCATAAATTAAATGGATATAAAAGGCACATAGACTCAAAACAAAACTTTGTGGGTGATATTATAATGCGTTGTTGAATTTTAACTTCTTTAGAATCGTTGCGATTTCAAACCGGATGCAACGGCAAAAACGACAGGTAAGAGACACAAATACAAAAAGTGGCCTGTAATTAGTGAGCCAGAGCGAGAGACCAAATATCGGTCTCATTCTTTTGTCGATTTACTGAAGTTTCACTTCTATCGTGTGTGAATCGCACACACACCTTTTTTATATGTAGGGATCAAATCCATAACAATCAGGGCAGTGAAGCATGATGACATATTTTTCAATTTTTTCTGTATATCTTAGAAGCCGAAGAGTTCAGTCGAGGTTTGGTAAATAATTTCGTCCCACGCACGTAATTATGGTACATGTTCGAACCTAAATATTAGTAAGAGGCAAAGTGTGGGTGCTTCATGCTCATTGAGGGCACTTATGGGTGTGTATATGGTCAAGAACTCCATCTGAGCCTCATATTCTTGGTACAATCTATTGAGAGATAGATTTTTGGAAAGGATGAATGAAACGTATATAAATTATTGTTATTACTAAGAATTATTACAAATATAATATTTCAAAGTACGGACTACGGAACATTTAACTTTATACGAAAGTGTTTTGCCTCAATTTTATTGTGCCAATTTTAAAATAGACTTCTTATTCATATCAACATTTTTTCTAACGCTTTACAAGTATATATTAGTTTAAAGTTTCACCAATACGTACATATATATATATAATTCGACTGCACGGTTGGCCTAGTGGTTTAAGCGTTCACTACAACGCTTGCTATGCGCCAAGTGCCGGGGGTTCAAATCCCACGTGGGACATCACTTTGTGTGATCCACAAAATGTTGTCCTGAGTCTGGGTGTTCTTTGTGTCCGTTACATGTATGTTTGTAAAGTCCCCCGCGACACAGGATGTATATTCCTAATGCGGGAGTTGTCTTTTATAAATAAAAAAAAAATATATATAATACAGCTAAAGTGTTAATCTATTTGATTGTTTGTTTAAACGCTAGATCTATGAACCCACTATTCAGATTTTTGTGTATTGAACAAAACATTCAATGACAAAAGTTACGGGTTTTATTAAATAACAATATGAAAGTATAACTGCAGAGGATAACCTGTCTTAGATAATCAGTATAAAAGCAAAATTAATTACAAACATAAAATAAGTAAAATGCGATCTTTTGATCAAAATAAATTGGATACATGAGAAACTATTCATTAAATAATAATGGCTGTCAATAAAATAAATCACGAACTAAGCCAATGAAACTGTCATTTCCATTAATAAAAAGGTTCTTACATCGAGGGGTGACCTTCACTGAAATAATCTATTAATTAATACCGCTCTGACTCACTGGAACTAGCGGCATTCAGTCCCGACTCACTGGAACTGACCATTAGTACTGGCACGGTCCATATTAGTGCATGGACTAAGAAAGGAGTTATGTGGTGGCTTTCATATACAGCCAATGATCCTTCAGTTCCAACCAACAGAACTAAGACACACCAAACTATAGAGCTGTTACTAATTCTACTAATCCTATGATCACTCAGATTAGTTAGAAAACTTCATAATACATAACAACTACGGGTTTTCCATTTCAATAACCTCACCTTATTGGTAGGACATAAAACTCATTCCACAAAAAAAATTCTCCTTTATTCCTTGTGTTGTACGTAAACCTAAAAGAGTTGCAATATTTTGTTTCAGATTTTTCATTTTAAGACAGATTGTTACTGTTATTGTAAATATCACTGAATATAACCCTTATATAATAATAAAAATGTAAGTTAGCCTCTCTATCGCATTAGTTCAACCTCTAATGAGAGTAAAGATGATATTGTAATACATAAATAAATAAATAAACTTCAAGACAGATGTTCTAGGATAACTCACTTTCTGGAGTGTCCTCAGTGGCTGTGTTTGGTACATTTGTAATCTTATTTCAAGGAGGTTGCCCAAGATGATGTAGTGTATTATGTTATGTTACTCATGAAATATTTAGGTAGGCCTTACTTGGTACTCATTTCAATGCATTATACATAGTAAGAAACAGAGTTATATTTATGTGTTGGGTGAAATTCTCAAAGAAGATTGGGGAATTTCTGGCATTACGTAATTGGATGGATCCTGGCTGTCGGTATCTCTTTGAACATTATAATAATGTACAAAAATGTTTGTCATTTTGGCCTTTCCACTCCAGGATTGTGATTAATTGTTAAAATTGTAAGAAAAACTGTTTAACGTAAGATTTTCAAAGCCTTCGGAATCGAATTTAAACAATAGAAATAGAAAGTGCTGGCATTGTTTTGAAGAATTCTCCGACAAATAAATAATTCAGGTTTAGAATTAGATTTATAATATTTTTTGTATTTCATTTAAAATTTTATGAAATTTTCATATTTTTTATTTTGCATTAAGGGGAAGAAGATAGATAGTTTTGTTATGGCTAATCGCTGGAACGGCTGAACCGATTTCGACGGGACTTTCACTGGTAAATATCAGCTGATATAAGGAGTAACTTAGGCTACTATTTTTGACCAGCTTGGCTCCGCGGCGTTACCCGGGGTTACTGTTATATCGCGGATAGCACCGTAGGGCTCAGCTATTATTTGATAGTTATTGATTTTTAAACAAATCATCATTATTATTGTCAACGGTTTTTAGTAGCCCTTTATTGTATAGGAGTCTCTTCTTAGAAAGATGGTTTAGGCCGATCACTGGCCACGAGTTTGGATAAAGGGTTTGTAACTGCTCTTCTTTGCAGTAATGATGTTCTAGTGCTCCCTTAGTCTGCTCTTATGAAACCTACGGGATGATTAGGAAGTGGTAGTGGTGATAACCCGGGTACTTAATTCGTCAAAACACGGAAAGCATAGTGTGTACGAATACATTTGATATTCTCTCAGTAAATATTGTGTCTCAAGTAAATTATTTGCATACGTATGTGCGAGTGCTATTACAAATTGAATAAATTTACTTTCGCTTTGTATCTCGAAAAGAGCTTTTGATCTTATTATTTAAGATGCCAAAAGAGAAAGTTTAGGAATGAACGATCAAAGCAAAATTTCGCGAATTTGTTTTAAATAAATTAAATATCTGTGGCTTTTCTTAAATCAAGTTGAAATTTAGGTTCTGCTAACACAAGGTAATGTATTTTTTAATCAGTAATGTTATGTCAGCTAACTTTAAAAAGTCAAAAACTGTCGGTTCTTTTATCTTGAAATTCTCTGGCATCTTTATGTTAAGAAGTTCGCTGTAACTCTCCTCTAAGGAGTATTTGAAATAATATCGTTTTAGAAGGTAAATTTTAGCTATCGTCAATTAGAATAAGGCAAAGAAAATTATTAGTTTTCTAAGCATTTAGCTTTTACTTGTGTTTCGGGACTAATTTTAGTCTTTGCTATACAGTTTTCACGTATTTATTGAACTTCGAATAGAATGCTAACTTGCTACTTTTTATACTACTTTAAGAATTTTGCTAAAATTTTGGCGTCTGCAAGTAAATATTGCAAATCGTTTATTCATAGGAATTTTTTCTTTTAGTTAATTTATGAAACCCTGTTACTAAAAATGTTACCTTAATTTCATAGATAAAATTTATTCCTAATAAAATTTAAAAAAGTTACCATTTATTTATAACTTGATTTTGTTAGATTCACTTGTATGTTTATTGTTTGTAACCGATTTTTGTAAACGTGTTACTTAGTTTTTTTAAACTATACTTATTTTGATTTCAAGAAAATGTTTTATTTTTTTATTTACACGTGATCAATAATACAAATTGTTTATTATACATTTCTCTTAAAGTTATTTTAGGGTTCCGTGGTCTGCTATCAGTGGCCTGACACGAACTACGCTGATTTTTATTTTAATTATAATAATAAGTGTTTTAGTGAAATGAAACACACAATAAACTGTATTATTCAATAAAATTGGGTGTTAAACTATTCACCCCTTTAATTTGTCAAGAGGATTAGCAAATCCAGTAAATTACACGTATCACAGCGAATCATATAAACTGAACCTCGAGGAATTCGCGGAATAGGCATTTCTAACTTAAAGAAATTGTCATCCATATAAAACATAGTTTTAAAAAAGTAGCAACATTAAACGACACACTGTAAGTGGTATAAAATCATACTTGAGTGACCGTAGTGTGACTGTAGATTGTAGAGTGAGTGGCTGTAGACACATATTTGACAGTGATATTAAGAAAGGAAAAGTCGCACAACTTATTATTAAATAAAGAAATATTTTCGACATTCAACACACCACGCCACCTAGTCCCGAGATAAGCAGAGCTTGTGTTATAGGTACTAGACAATTGATATAAATACATATATACTTTTTTTGCTAAATACATACATATTATACTTAGAAAACACCTAAACTCCGAAACAAATATTTGTAGATCCTACAAATATTTGGTCCGGTCTCAGATTCGATTCCCGGGAATCGAACAACAACAAGAACAACAGTCGCATACGTTACCACTGCATCACAGAGGCAGTCAGTATTGGTCAAGATTTATTGAGAAGAGCAATATGTCGTGACTGTAATCGTAACGATAATCATCAATAAACCCCTCGTAAACATTATATTTCAATAAAATCGATTCGACTTATTCTAAACCTCTTTAAAAAAAGATTTTGGATATCTAACGTGATATAGAAACAATTTACAATATAAAAGGTCGCAAGGCTTCTTGGTCAACAAATGTTAGAAAATTATTTTATAAATTTGGCGGTATTCGCTCACCCCAAGATATTAAATTTGTGTTGCCATGCTTAATAATCCCCCACACATCTGGTAATATCTATTAAATTTTGTAAACGTAATAAAACATTCTAGGGAGATTGGAAGGGAAATAAAATATGGATGTCGTTTTTCTATTTATTTACATTTAGGTCAATTGGAATAATAATTGAAGGTACATTTTAAAGAAGTAGGACACTGCGAGGGTTGTTTGGATTCGATACCCGCGCGTGGTAATTATTAACTGTGTTTTGGAAAAGAGAATAGAACTCTGAGCATATTCTTTTTTGGGGTTTAGGTTGATTCTTTCACCAGAAAGCAGACTTCAAGTATAGTTAGAATGTTTTGCAAAATCGAAAGTAAGGCATAAACTCCATTTATTTGTTTTTCTTACAGGTAGAGACTGATATGAATTATCGAATTATTTTACTTTTGCACCTAATACAGCTGTAAGTGATATGTCTATTAAAATTTACTCGTATGCGATTTATAACAAACATCCGAATTAAGTTAAATAACATTTAACCTTAGTTTTTTTATATATCTTACTACTTGAAACGTTTCTTAGGTCCTTGGGAATAATTCCACCAGTATCCTCAGAAATAAAAATAAAACATTCTGTCCCATTTCATTTATTTTAACGTCGAGCTAACAATGCCCAAGGCACTGGCGACAATCATATCCATTTAAATAAATGTAGTAATACTTTAGTCAAGGACAAACAAATTTCTATAAACAACAGAGAGAGTACCTATGTCGGGTTTACAAACTACAGTAGACCCTGGAGAGCTACAAACTGCTGGTAATACCGTGTACGAAAGCGGAACTTTAATTAAGCATACGTCCTAACAAAACGAAGAAACAGCCGTCACGGATTGCGGTAGTATGCTGTGGCTGTCTATACATCAAGTCAAGGAAAGCAAGAAATAATTGAACATGTCATCAGACAGCAACAAATATCTCTGAATATAGCCCTTTTATAAAGATTTTTTAAACCGCATAAGTGAGACCTGTTGTTGATCTAGTGGCTAGTCACCCAGACTACTGAGCTAAAGGTCAACATACACTCATCAACAGTAGCTGATAATCGTGTGTTCGACTTTTACCTTTCTTTACAAATTAGTACAGCTACGATGATTTTAACACGAATAGGCCGGCTAGACTGTGGCTGTACTACCCTCGCACAGAATTCGTACTGTCATGTGTCGTTTGCAAGTGCAAGACCGAAGGACCAATGATGCAAATGCAGACTATGCCCACCAAGCTGTATTATTGCATTGTCTGAATCAAATATTTGTTTCGGAGTCTAGGTGTTTTCTATGTATAAATAAATAATAAATAAATAAATAAATATTCCGGACATCTGACACACAACGCCATCTAGTCCCAAGCTAAGCAGAGCTTGTGTTATGGGTATTAGACAACTGATATAAATACTTATATACTTTTTTTTTGTAAATACATACATAGAAAACACCCAAACTCAGAAACAAATATTTGCAGATCATACAAACATTTGGTCCGACCCGGGAATCGAACCTGAGACCTCAAGCTTAGCAGTCGCATACGCTACCACTACGCCACCGAGGCAGTAGCAAATATTTATGTATTTAGAAAAAGTAGCTATATCGGGGGGCACGGCAGTGCAGTAGGCAGTATATTTGTATTTATATCAGTAGTCTAGTACCCATAATACAAGCTCTGCTTAGTTTGGGACTAGATGGCGCTGTGTAAAAATGTCTGAAATATTTTATTTGTTCTGTGTTTAGGTGTAAATAAATATATTCATTTAAAAATATTTCACCCCAAATAGTTGATATACTAAATTAGTCGTGGTTGAGAAAGAAACACATGCTTAGCAATCAGTATCGTAAACCACTAGACCAAAAAGCCTATTATGTTTCCGACAAATTATAATGAAATGAAATAATTTATTATTCAATTAGGTTAAATAACCACTTTCGAATGTTAAACTTCTTTTGAGCAGCTAAGTTGAGGGCCTTTCTTGAGTAGACATTCGCTGAGACGAAATGATTAAACTGTTACGTTTAGTTTTAAGACATCAACACTAGCAGCAACAAAAAACCAGAAAAGAGCCTTCCCAGTAAACTAATACGACGAAACTTCAAAAAACCATACAATCAAACCGTATCCATTTCGGCAGCGTGCACCTAAAATTGAATATCTGTGCTGGTGTTCGCCCGTACCAGCTCATAGATCAGATAGTGTGTTAGCTCAGAGTTACGGACTAGAATTTGTTTTGTGTTAGTCTGGACAAAAATCGAATATCGAGGCCATGGGCAGACCAGTGAGACTACATACGTTACAAACTTCAGACATTCTTCTTAGTATTTTTTTGACTAAAAAACAGAATTCTGAAAAAAAAATTTGCTGTATTAGTGACAAGAGTGAACAATTAAAACTATATTTCGTCCTTTTGAATAAATAGTGATTAACTTAAACAGTATACAATACTAATTTACAATTTAAGTTTACTATTGGCAAACTTTGAACGAACTTAAGCAAATTAACTCGACAACCATCCTGTTCGAGTTTGAATAATTTCTACACAACATAATAGCTTTCATGTGGAACAAATATATATCAATGTTAATTTTTTAAATTACCTGGAAAAGCTTGGAAGTAAATCAATCGATTAAACCAACCATAGGTAAGTAACAAATCCACGTGAGCGTGAATCGGTGCCAAAATTTCAAATATAACATACTTGTTTTCAAAACCTATTTTCAAAGGAAAGGATTATGTGCACTAGTGGATTATAAAATACTGTCGATGCGGTGCGATATATGATATTTTATTTGATTAAGCTTTCATTACGCATTGCACAAAACATATTATTACTAAATAAGCTTTTATAGTATCAAAAATACAAAAATATATACTGAATCTATTGTGATATTAAAAACAATGTAAAATCTAAAACGCAGCTACGACAGAAAACGACGTAGTCACACGTTACATACGTACCATTACACTTTAACAACACGTGACTACGATTTTTCAAACTTCTTTCATACTATTTCAGCGTTGTTTTTTGTCGCAGTTGGGTTTAAGTTTATTTAAAATATTTTGGTGCCGTCATAATATTATTTTTCTTTAGAAAGTATATTTTAAATACCATAGAAATATCATAATGCACTTTGCAATGATACCAAACACGGCATGTTTATTTAAAATTTATTTTTTAACAATGTCTTTTATGACCACTATAGGGTGCCACATTAAATACAGTGACACATCATATAGTCTATAACTAGCAGACAATCAAGACGCTTCTAACGATACCTGATTTGCTCAGTTCTAATAAGCAGTTGAAGAGCTATGAGGGAACAGATGAACATACATACATTCATAGCCTATCAAAATCATAACCCTACTTTGGCTTTGCAGTAGTCGTTTAATAAAACAGTTCTTGGATAGTCACAAACGACATTTTACTAAAACATCTTTTTTGCACAAATACTACACACTGAAAAAGATCAAATTATTAACATTAGCAAAAAAATCATACAAATTTAATAAACAAAATAATGCAGATAACATATACAAGTTAACATAGACAAGGATATCTGATATTACAAAGCAGAAAATTAGGTTGGTACTTCAATACCTTCCACACCCAATAAAACAAGCTATTAAAACTATCCAAAAACACAAAGTTTAACTATGGCTTTCAAAGCATCAACTAAAAATTGCTCTCGCAGGGTAGTCGAAAGTTTTCGTGGTAGTACATGCACGCGGTACAGAGATGGCGACACTGAAAAAATTCCTAAAGCTTTAAGCTTGCTTCACCACGGTTTCGGACTGAACTGATTGGCATTTCCACAGACGGGCGTTATTAAATAGTAATCCCCAAAATAGTATTCTTTTACAATAGCAGCACGGAATAAAATATATATTTTTGCCTCACTAGTTACAGTCCAGTATGTATGTATAGGTTGAATTCTATGCTAGAGTTTGTGCTACAAACTTTTAAAGTAAACATACGGTTCGACGATCACTCAACATAAAGTAGTGTTATGTTTTACATTTATTTTGATTTTAATTGTCAATCTTGTTTATATAAAAATTATCTTAACAAAAATATAATCAACGATATCTTTGGTGAGTTTGTTTTCAACTGATGACAATAGATGGAGAAACAGTGTTATTTTTCAATAGCTTTTTATGGAATAGGGGGCAAACGAGCAGACGTATCACCTGATGGTAAGCGATTACCTCCGCGTATACACCCGCAACACCAAAGGCGTTGCTCTCTATGGAGGATAGGGAGGGGTTGGGGTTTGGGTCTCTGGTATCCACACTCACTCGGTGAAAAGCGTCGCAACCGCTATTTCCGCCGGTTTTTTGTGAGACTGTGGTATCGCTCCGGTGAAGCCGGCCCATTCCAGCCAAAGCGTGGCTCTCCATCCATCACCTAAGCCATAGAACATATCTCATTTCTATAAATAGTCTTAATGCTGACACCTACTAGAAAGAGCGATATTTTACCGTTGTCAATATCTTTTAGTTTCCTTTTAGTTATATACATGATCTGTTTCCACGTGTTATAATAATATTCTACATTTATCTAACATGCTCAAAGATATGAATTCCTCAAATCATGTTTTATTTGTCGAATGAGTTCCATTTCAGCCTTAACAAAATAATATGATAAAGATCAAAATGTTTTCTTCTTCTAAAATACTTGAATAATTTTTCTAATATCGTCACAATCAAGAAGATCGATTTTTTATTTCTTTTGCAAATTTCAGGTCTGAGTACCATTTTTTGTTATTATAATATATATCGTGGAAAGTGATATCGTTTAGTAGTAAGTTGCTCAATTGATTATATTATCATAGTACTAGGTAAGGGGTAAACACAATGACATCACTTGATATTGTAATAGCGGCACGTGGACAGAGTCGTATTGGAAACTGGGGGATTGAAACGGAACATTATCATTCGGAACGCCGACGCGGTCACTGGTTACAGAGAATAAAATGAGATATAAGTATTAACATGAACACTGTACCACATACTCAGGACAGAAACAATACTAACGCTCAGCCATCGGTCCCGCCGTTATATAAATAAGTTGTTACCTCTTTCAGCAGCAGCACGTGCGCCCTCGATGACGGCCAAGATAAGAATGATCAAAACTGCTTTCAGCGCCATCTCGTATCAGCTGCGCGCACTCAATCACACCATTACCACTAAACACATCAACTTCACTATAGTAATACTTCTAATTGTTCACTACACTAATTTTCTTTAAAACATATTTAGTCGTATTTGTTCGGTCCTGAAAAAGAAAGAATATTTGTTTAAAATCACATTTTTTAAATAAAAGATACAAATTTTAATAAAAAATTTAAATAAAATAAAAACAATTCTTATATCTCATTACTCATTAAGAATAAGAATAATTGATTGATCTGCTGGTCGATTTGGGATACTAAGCCTAAGAATATTAGGTTTAATTTTCACCTATGATAAAAATGTGATGATTCTGACAGGATACAATAAGTATAATGTCCAGTTGAAACCACAATACATAATAGACAAAGATGCTGACACAAATAGATGAGATAAAATGATAAATGTAGAACACATGACAATATAGAATCTAAAACATTATTATTAAAACGTGGGCAAGCCGGAATGAGAGCCCGTAGCCAGGATTAGAGGAAGGTCTCAGTGATGGCAACGAGCCTCTTACTTTTAAATTGCAGATGACTCATCTGATCCCTTGCCATCTGACAATTATCTAGAGAAAATAAAATGAAGCATTGAATGAATTAAAAAATAAAACCCATTATGCCTAAACTCATGTCTGTAACTACAAGGTTTTGTTACCGAGTTTGTGTCTGTTTCTGAACAAACTAAACTTGCCTCATTATAATATTTTAACGAGAACATATTTACGTTGAACATTTCTAACTTTGCCCTACCCTGGAAAACAAAATTATTGTTCACTAATTCAATAGAAATTAAAATGTTACAAAAATAAAATGTATGAAGTGTTACGAAATATGTTAGTTTGAATACTGGTGTGGGACAAGAAATTATATTTCATTTCATTAAATGTTATCGTTATCATCATAAAAATATTATATTAATTTAATAACAAATACGGCTTAATTAAATATACAATAATTTGACTAAAGTTTAAACAAGCTCCCTATTTCTATGAATTTTGTAAAACCAGTCAAATTAATTTAATATTAAACTCTCCAATATCTGAATAATTACCACTTGATTGGGCAACGAATTGGCACAATTTCATTTTATACAAATTTCATAATCCAATTTAAAGTAGTTGTTCAAAATAATGGGCCGTGTTCAGTGTTAATTATAAAACTAACTCTAAATCTCTCACTAAAATTAACGCTGCTTTTGTAGAATATTTATTACTTTATCAGATTTAATTGAAAGCTCTTGATTTGCTTTCGATAATTAAAAAATATAGCATTCAAAACTTTCTTTGTTGAAAATTCAACTTTAACTTGACTTACCAAATTAACAAATCGTTATAATTTTGAAACGCAACTTCACAAATTAACGTTATAGTTTTTACTGAAATAGTTGTAAAACTAAACACGTTTTAACTACTGTTTCTTGTGGTAGCTTTTAGGTCATGACGTGACCCAAACAGTTTAAACTTTCAATTTCTCCAACAAATTACAAAATCCTGACACTTCACCTGTTATTATTTAAATTATAACTAATTTAAAAGTTTCTCGTCCTATTCTTCTTGTATAGTTATTACTAATAAATGAGAATTGACTCGTTCAGCATAATTAGTTAACATCAGAGTATACAACGGTATGTGATTGATTCCAATCACCGAGTGCGACTGGGCCATGAGCGCCTCGTTTTGCAACATTCTTCTTTACTTTATAATTATACTCGCATGTTCGCTACCCTTGTGTTCATCAAGTATGTTAAATGAAATTCTTGGATGTACATATTTTATCTTTAAGTTTACTTGTAGCAGCACTTCATATTAGCATTTATTAGTATTCACATACATTATAATATTAAGGAGAGTAGTCGTGTTGACGCTCTGGTGTTGGGTTTACATTGTTATGTATCTGTAACACAACTTGTGATATGGAGGGAGTAATATTACTTATGATTAAGAGTAATGGCAAACAAGCCTTTTTACCTGACTGCGAAAGAAGGAGCTGTATATTTCTTTGGCACGCCCTAGAGCCTCAACGGCTTGTCGTATTTTATGTGAGTAGTGTCAATAGATTTGTATTAGTCGGTAGTTTGTGAGGGTGACACTGGGTACATCAAAACAATTTAAAAAATCCTGAATGTAATAAAGATGCATGACGCAATCGGGTTTTTTTTAAAATAAATAATTCATTACTTGTGTGCCTTTTATTTTTCGCAGTCTTTTGTACGTTACACCGTAGTGCCGAAACTACTGAACTGAACCTAACTTAACGAAGGGTGTGTCAAAGGATTCGTAATAATAACTGGAGTACAATAAGTTAAATACATTTTACAAAATCTTTTAACGTAGTCGGGTTATATATTTTACGCATATTTCACACTATATACGTGACTCAAAGTTTATAATTTAGAAGGCAGAACACCACCGAATATTGTCAAACGCAAAAATATAATGAATACAATAGCTATGTAATACCTGTTTGTTTATAATGCGTGTTGAAGTATAATTTTTGATGTTCCAAACTGTTTCTCTCAAAAACATGTCTTAAAAAATTGAGAAAAATTTTAACAAGAAGAAATCAACATAAATTTACACAAATTTACAATAAGACATTAAGTACATATTGCATTTTTTTTATGGAATATGGGGCAAACGAGCAGACGTATCGCCTGATGATAAGCGACTACTGCAGCCCATAGACACCCGTAACACCAGAGGCGTCACAAATGCGTTGCCGGCCTTTGGGGGATGGGGAGAACGAATATGGACCTCTGGTATCCTCACTCACTGGGTGAAACACAGCGTAGGCGCTGATTCACATTCGTTTTCCGCGAGGCCGTAGTATCACTTCGGTCGAGCCGGCCCATTTATGTCGAAGCGTGGCTCTCCCACTTAATAATGATCGCGTATGTGTTGGTGGTGCGTAATACGAGATCTTAGTTTTCAATTTGTCAATTGATTAGGATTTCCTTTATTATAACTTTAAAAACAGATATCAGAATTTCATTTGCATTTACTACTGAATATGTTTTTTACAATTCCGGTACATAAAACCAACTGGTTATCAGCACATAGAGCTAAGCTACAATACTTCGATTACTGCAGCTCAGCTAATTGGCCGTGTATAATAAAATTTGATATGACGATACGTAATTAATTGTATTCCTACTTACTAATTATTATTTTTATTGTGCATTATAGGACACCTCATCGGTGTCCTATAATTGAGGAAACACATAACTTTTTCATTGTGTTACTTTTATGTTTTTAAGATTACCCGAAACAAACAGACAGGCGGATAGACAGGTAATAAGTCTGTCAGTTTATATACAGTATTTACGTCAAAGAAGATTTTTAAATAATTGCTTTTCTATCTGCCTATCTGTCTGTTTTTTCCAAGTAATCTTACATACAGCTGGACCAATTTAAACGGGACTTTTGGTGTCAGATAGCTGATGATATAAGGAGTAAGTTAGACTTCTTTTTGACGTGACAACTTCTAATAATTCGATGAACGCTGGCTCACACGCACATAAAAGGGTAACTCATTGTCCCGTTACGCTCATTATCCCGTTACGCACATTGTACGCTTGCGCAAATGATTCAATTTTATTTATAAAAATATGCAATCATTTCATCAATGTTTTGTTATGACGTTTTCACGTTAAAATATCGTCCACAAACCGACATTACCCGCGGCGTTACCCGCGGTTATTGTTGTAAAGCTACTACAACAGCGGAGAGTAACACCGCAGGGCTCAGCTAATAAATTAATAAAAAACTTAATATTAAATGCATACAGACTTTTTCTAAATATTTCGTTTTCAAGACCTGCAAAGTCCACAAAAGAAACAGACAAACAACTTTTGGCTCATGTCTCTTGCAAATTGAAAAGTGCAACATGCAGTTGTTTCACATCGTTTAAATTTATGGTCTGTTTGGGTTTCAAGATAATAGTAAATGTTCGGTGGCAGGCTGCCAGGGTATCTTCTCAGAGATTATCATTCAATCAAATTTATCTAGCATGCCTCAGATTTTCTACAACAAATAAATTATGTACCATGTCAGGGTATGTATAGTCTTCAGTAACAAACTGTCGTTGTACAATAGGTTTTGGCAAAATAACTATTTTTAAGTATAAAAAGAAACAATTTTAGCTACATTATTTTTCCAAAACTTTAACCATCTACCCAGCGCACGCAATAGAAGCTCTCAAAAGGAATAATTTTCTTCCGTTTTTGCAACACTTTCCATTGATACTCCACTCCAATTAATAGTAGCGTGATGATATATAGCCAATAGCCTTCCTTGATAAATACACTATTTAACAGTTAAAAACTTTATGAAAACGTACTAATAGTTCTGATATTAGCGCGTTCAACCAAACAAATAAACTCTTCAACTTTATAACATTAGAATAGATAGGACTCGTGACAATGTTGATGAGATTTAAATTCATTTATTCCCCATCCAAACCTGCCTATAGAAGTTTTCACTTCAATCAATTTCTGTGCTACTTTTACATGTAAACATTAATCATTTCAAATACAATTTGCTTCCGTATTACATATTTATTCCGTGTTCCATATTAATATAGAAAAGGTTTCAAAAAACTTTTACGTATTTATACTTAGATAACAGAAAAAATAATCTTTGTACCCACGTATTTTTTGTACAGTGTGTTGTGTTTAAAGAACAAGTAAGAAATTATTTAAATAAAAACAACTCCATCAATATCTGTCATCAGAATTAATTACTAAATTCATTGAAGAACTGAAAAAAAATATGTAATTCTTTTTTTTTTAATTTTTATGTACCCAGTGTCACTCTCACGACTAAGACGAATCTATTGATACCACTCACAAACATACACTCGAAAAACATAACCCTACTTCTTTCGCAGTCGGGTAAAAATGCACAAAAGTTGATTGTATTGTAAGCTAGTTGATCTGGTAAACTTTGTACCGCCATTTTTTTAGGAATGTTCTTTGATTTCTTAAAATCTTTTTTTTAATATCTATGAGCTTCTTACCCTCCCACATGGAGTGTACATTCACGGAATCAGAAAATATAATACTTTCGTATTTTATAATTTAATTCTATACTAGCTGACCCTCGGAACCTCGTTTAAGTCTACTATTGCCCGCAGCGTAATAATTTGCCCTGTTTTTTAAACATTCTTCATTGGAGCTGCGCTCCTATTGGCCTTAGCGTGATGATATGTAGCCTATACCTTCCTCGATAAATGGACTATTCAACACTGAAATATTTTTTTTTAATCGGACCAGCTGTTCCTGAGAATGACGCGTTCAAACAAACAATCAATCAAACAAACAAACTGTTCAGCTTTATAATATATTCTATATAAATCTTGTCCTGACAACAAGAAAAATGCATTTCAGTGATTCATTTTTATTTATACAGACTTAAATCCTATATGAAAACTATCGTAGTTTTTGCACTAAAAAGTCGTGAATATTTTCTTATAAAAGTTATTATTAAATTACACAATTCGATTATAATAAAGAAGATTACTATAACATAAAGATATTTAATGACCTCAAAAGGTCAAGGACAGATTTCCTTCGCTACGAAGAAAGGTTTTACGAGGAGATAAATGAGATAGGCCTTAATACTCGTCTTTTGTGCAAAAGGTCATATCATCACGCTATGGAAAGTGAGGCTTGCTCTGATGTTCTTCATTGTTAGACTATTTTAAGACCCTTGTAATAGTATATACAATCCCCCCAATCTGTGATATATGTATGTAATAATTTAATTTTATCGCTGATAATGCTTGCTTTCAAATATAGAGCGTTGTATAGTGTAGGGCGTCTGGTAAAGTAATGTGTGATTTCTCCTAAAATATTATTTGTTAAAAAAGACAACTCCTACATTAGGAATATACATCTTGAGTCGCGGGGGCTTTACGACAACACCTAGACTCAGAACAACAATTTGAGGATCACACAAAGTGTTGTCCCGTGCAGGTATTGCACTCACATCACTTGGTGCAGTAGAAACCGGCATGGTGACTAACACAGCTTCAGTCAAACGTGCTGTCAAATTATAATAGGTCTTCAAAATACTGGCATGTTGGAGTAATTATTCTGACTAAACCTTAGTTAGTAGGTTTACTTCAAAATTTACGTAAATCTTGTGTTATGAGTACAATCATAATATATTTTGTTATGAGACTGTTACTAGTATAGTCAATTCTCACGGAAATATTTGTATTTCTTAAAAATAATATTTGTGTAATGTTTATTTGAAAACTTCTTAATATGTATCCGATAGTGTGCAATTGGTTTTCCACCTATTCTGTGAGTACAACTAAAATAATAGCCATATAAAAACATGCCATACCAACATTTTCTATCGTAAAGTCGTGAGTATAAGATTTGTATGAAGTGCCCAGAAGCGATGTTTCCTATACTAATCCATGCAAACTACTCTGTTCCTATATTTTCCTTAAAAATGTACGAAACATTGGATTGTTCCGTAACATGTTGGTGTGTTGTCTATAAATAATCCGACCACAGTCTTTGGTTTCGTTATCCGAAATAGCTGGAGTGCAGAGCTGAGCTATTTACGGCGCGATAGATACGCGAATATCATGCGATATGGCAACTAATCTTTACTCTTGTCAGTCCGCACTGGATCGTAGAATTCTTCGGAATATTTCATTTCATTAAAGCTTTATTTTATGGAATGTATGATTACAATCCTTGGGAGATGTGATACTTTATGTACAAAGGCGAAATCAATACAAATCTGCATTTTATTTCCGTGAACATTTACAAATAGTAATGTATATTAATGAATATTATAAACTGTGTATTGTTCATAGAGTGATCTATCTTTAGCAGTGGACTGCAAAAAGGTTAATGTTGATGATAGATGTATATTACACATATAAACATATACGTTCACAATATGTACGTGTTATCGACGATAACTAAGGTCAACCCGCATGTGACATAATTGGTTTACGAATACTTCAAGGCCAACAGTGATAGCTCACCATAATGTGGATGACATAGACTTGTTTGACATATATCTAAAAACTAACAAAAATAAGAAACCAAATAATCACGGTTACATCACGAATAAGAAGAATCAACGACCAATCAAAATTATTATTCAAAATAACGAATAAAATACTAATATTAAACTACTCGTAATAGAATGCTAACACTAAAATATACCATATATGCAAACTGTTGTAACGATATTGTCACTATAAGATTGGGGAAGATACTAACACCTGCAACACAGTCTTTACTAGTGCAGGTGTTAGGGAATTCCATAATGTAGTACTTAATTGTACTAATGTCAATAAAGAATATTATTATTATTACTAAACGTGGAAGTGCCACGCTTTGGCATGCATGGGCCGGCTCGACCGGAGTGAAACCACGGCCTCACAGAAAACCGGTGTGACACAGCGTTTTTCACCGGTGTTTTATCGAATGAGTGAGTGATACCGGAGGCCCTACACCAGCCCCTTCCCCATCCCCTTCCCTCATTCCCTTCCTCAACCCCCAAAGGCCGGCAACGCACTTGTAACGCCACTGGTGTTGCGAGTGTCCATGGGCGGCGGTAATCGCTACCCATCCGGCGATACGTCTGTTCGTTTGTCCCTAATCCATAAAAAAATGCAAAAATAAACTATGATTCACGGTTGTTTTCGTACTTTGTTCACCCCACGGAAAGACAACATTATTTTTGGCTGAAACCTTTGTGTCTAATTTTATTCAGATCCATTCTGCCGTATTTGTATGAAAGAATAACAAACATTATATATTTTCAAATTAACTTTCACGTTTTTAAACGAACGCACAGTTAAATTCAAGAAGTTCAAACAATAAAAGAATTAGTTATGTACGATGTTGTCATGAAATTCCCCTGTCTCAATGAACTTGTTCCCGTCTACGCAGACATGTTCAAATATCCACAGCGAGAAACAATCTGCGGGCACGACTCATTACATGAGCACTAAACTATTTACCAACTGAGAGCTGAGGCTATAATTACTGGGGTTCAGAAGAGCCTGGCAAGTTGTGTGAGCACACAAGAGTTCGAACTCAGTAATCAACAAGTCCAGTCAGTGTAGACATCTCTGAAAGTTTTCAGCTTGTGCATCATGTATTAATAAGATGATTAAGATTTGATAGTCATGCTATTAATAGACTCGAAAATGGTAAAGAAGTTAAAATACTTTAGCTTTTATTTCAAATAGTTGTTTTCAGGAACTTTCGAAATGTTACATTAATGATTCTAATTGCTCAGATCCAAAATGTCATTAATATAGAGAACGATAGGTAAAGAACTTCATAATAACATACACTATAATATATGCTTTACATTTAAAACTTAAGCTTTTGTTAAATCTAAATAAGCTGGAATGAAATCAAATCTTTTTGATAGTGCATCTGCCTTATATTTGTAGTTTGCTATTATTTGGTCTAAAGGCACTCTCAATTTCATTTCCTACCAGGTCTATTGAAGACATCAAATTACATCAGCTTCAGAGCAAAATACATGCAATGTTGGTATTAGATACAACAATTCAAAGTAGGTTAAGGCCAAGATTTTTGTCGTTGTTAACTTAAAAGTAAAAGTAATCAAATAAAGTATAAAAACCACATAAAATTTTCATTAAATATTAAATTAAGAAGAACTTTTAGTTTTAATAAAATTATGTACATGTGTATGTGTTACAATGAATTTTAAGAAACAATGGTGTATAAAATAGGATAATAATGTCCTCTAAATAGAATTAAGTCCGGCGTGACATCAAGGCCATCGCTCAGTCAATCCATTACGACCAAGATGAATGAGGTTCCTTTATTTATTTTATTTTGTTAATTATACTTTTGTCGTCTCGTTAATTACCTATGATGTTTGGATCTTGGGAACGAGCAAACTATTCGTGTCTTAATTCAAATTATGTATTGCGTAACCTGTGAAATCATAAGTAATGCTAAATACTTGGATGTGAATTGTTTATCTAAACTATTAAGGTTAAATAAATAGTCACAATTAAGAAGTTACATTATTAGGAAGTAACAAAGTCAACCTCTAACCGCGATAAAAGACATAAAACTGTTTTTTATTGAAAAGGTAGCATACGAGCTGACGTATCGCCTTATGGCAAGCGATTACCGCTGCGCAGCACCAGTGACGTCACAGGTGCGTAGGCGGCCTTTGGGAAATGGGGATGGGGTAATTAATAAAGTCGATAGTAAGTGTATGTTTTTGTTAAATTGCCATGTAATAGGCTCTACCAAGCTTGAAATCAGGGGACCGTGCGTGAAGTATGTATATTATTTTTATTGTTTAGATAGGTTACCTGCCTGTAAGCAACACGTTCACCCGTGGACACTCAAGGGTTACAAGTGCGTTCTCATCTATTGTATCTCTTCTTACAATGAGAGGGAAATCAATTATGAGCTCTGGTATCCTTTTTTACTCGACGAAAATCAATGAAAAAAAAGTTTAACTCCACTTTTGTATAAGCTCAAAATCTTGGGATCTCCCACAATATTTGAGGTATATTTTAAATTCGAAAAAAATTAAGTCTGTCTTTCAGTCCATCGGTCTATTATGGTTTCAGGGCTTACCGCTGCACGAAATTCAATAAAAAATTGGCTTTGATTATTGAGGAAAACATAGACTACATACACGCGGTTGAAAGCTTGCTATTCTTATATTTATTGTAACTATAAGTGTACAATATGCTTAGAATTTTTCTGATAGAGTACAAAACCATTGTTCTATTAATCATCGTTCTAGACTTGAAAAAAAGCACATCTTCAAATCTGTCGCTGTTTATCTGTAATGATTTGTTGCAGCAACATGCCTGGCTTCTCGCAGCTTGATCAAGAACTGAACACAATGTCTCAATATCTAAAGCGACAATGGCACTGTTGGTTTTGTGTGGTACAAGTTATGGGCAGTGGTGTTTTGGTTAATGAATATTTAATATTCTTTGTTCCTTATTTTGCTAATACAAGGCTATGAATATCGTCTTCATCAGACTTAAATAGTTTACTGCTGAAAATAACTTTTATTGAAGTGAAACTTCTTTAGAATCGTTGCGATTTCAAATCGGATGCAACGGAAAAAACGACAGGTAAGAGACACAAATATAAAAACTCGCCTGTAATTAGTGAGCCAGAGCGAGAGAGCAAATGTCGGTCTCATTCTTTTGTCGATTTACTGAAGTTTCACTTCTATCGTGTGTGAATCGCACACACACCTTTTTTCTATCTTTATTATTCGACATTTATGTTTTAATTTGGACTATTTTTAGTTTACTTATTTCCTTAACATAAGTACGCTACTAATAAATTCTAAAATTAAGGACTACTACATTATATTTAGCAAAGTGGTGGCTACTTAAATCAATGTAAAGAGATTTTTGTCTTTGGTAAAATTCCTTTAGATCCGATTTAGTTCAGTACGTTAGTTCAGAAAGTTTCTTAGATAATCTCAAGTCCTAAATTTCAATGATAACATTATTACTATTTCTTTTCAAAGTTATCTACAGTAAGTCTAGGCAACCTTAGCCTGCGTTACGTGCTACGTTAATGTGTTGCAATAACTACATTGGCGGTTGTCTCCTATGCTTTACTCCATACCCCTTTACAAAGGAGTCAATATCACCCCATATCCTTGTTCGTCACGCAATCACAAACACCAGGTACGTCACCACATTTGAACACACTCACACATACGTAAACACTTGTGTAGTACATCAGTTATTGAATGTTTGGCATTCGATGGAATGATTCAGGTAGTATAGATAAGGTGAAACTGGAGTGTTGAGCGTTTCGTCCTTGGTACGAGGGACCCAAACCTTGTACGTGCAGAACCCGGTAAGCGTGGTTCAAGAGAGACTTAACACAGGTACATGACAATAGAACCTTATCTTACACCCTGAGCCTCTTATATTTTGAAGTATGTATTCTGCGGAGGACCGTAATTTGAAACACCTTGTATTTTTCTCATGCTTCGAATGCGTGACAATTTTTTATCTTGGCAACTATAGTTGACGGTTATTTCAAATGGAAATTTAATACTAGAAATTTTAAACACTTTATTTCGTAAATAAGATGTTTTGTTTTGCTGTTCTGTGCAGTTTAAGTACTTATTCATGAAATTTAATGTTTATTTACTCAGTATTGAATTGTAGTGAAAGTATTTTTAATGAAACAAATATTACTCATTTAAATAGCTCAAAGTGAACTACACTTGTTCGAATTTCAGTTACTATAATAAAAAATTGTGAGCTACTGATGTAAAATAGATTTATTTCAAGAATCGGTAAACTCTAAATGAGGAATTTTCACAAAATTACTAATTATTGGTGTTCCTAGAAATAAAGTAATCAATTCAACCGGTCTGCTAGTTGTGCTGAAAATAATTATTGTTTCGATTTTTGTAATTTTATCACACTTCACTACATAGTATAAAACAAAGTCGCCTTTTCTGTCCCTATATCCCTATGTGCGCTTAAATCTTTAAAACTACGCATCGGATTTTGATGCGGTTTTTTCCAATAGATAGAGTGATTCAAGAGGAAGGTTTATATGTATAATACATGCATCATATACTAAGGCAACATTGCTAATTTTAGAGGTTTCTATTTTATGCCCGTGCAAAGTCGGAGCGGGCTGCTATGTTTTTATATACAACGTTCATAGTTTTTCTGTAGTGTATTTAATTTAGTATCAGCATTGCACCCGTGTGAAGCCGGGGCGGGTCGCTAGTATAGTATAAAGATAAAATAAAGTTTGTTTGTTACGCTTTCACGCGAAAAACTACTTAACCGATCATCATGAAACTTTATACACATATTCTTGGAGATATTAGAAATATCATAGAATACTTTTATTAAATGCGAGCGAAGCCGCGTGTGAAAGTTAGTAACTTATAGGTATATTACAAGAAAAAAAATGACGTGGAAAATAAACAAAAACGATCTTTTAAGCGGTTTGTACATCATGTTAAAATTTGTTGATAGTTGTTACAATTGAAGCTTTTTACCCGACTGCGAAAGAAGGAGGGAGGTTTTTCGAGTGTGTGTATATTTCTTTGACACGCCTTAGAGCCTAAATGGCTTGTAGTATTTTATGTGAGTGGTGTTAATAGATTCGTCTTAGTCGGGATACTGACACTGGGTACATCAAAGTTGAAAAAAAAATACCTTAATTTAATAGATGGCAGATATTCGCAGATAGAACGTAGTATGTTTTTTTTTAATTAAATAACTCATACTTGTATTCTGCTGACATACACACACACTTCAATTACATTTTGAGTTCAACACCTTTCCAAACACCCACTTTAATTTGTAACTAAATTCCTCATGTATCACATTATAAATTCACAGCTTCACTTAATTTTGAAGTACTCAATATATTATGTACGATATTCAGCCCATCTTACAATAAAGCTGCTCAAATTTCCGGATTAATTGAACTACCTACTAAACTGATATATTCATAGTGTAGGATCCAATCGAGGTGGAAAGTTTTGTAGCGAACGCTGTAGATAATACTCAAATGATGCTGATCGGAATTTAACATTGAATTGTATAAATTTTGAAGCTGAGAACACACTTAAATTTTAATGGACTGAGTTGTAAAACTTGTGCTGTAATTTTCCGTGACGTTATTCCAAAATTATTGTTCTTTTCAAGTATAATACTGTAATTCAGAATATATTGTTTCGACTTTATATTGTTCAGGACTTGTATTCAGTCTAGCAATAACTTAACAGCGATTGTTATCTCTATCCTTCTTTAGTATATTATATTTTACCTTGCCAAAGTGACTTTATTCTGCTTGATAGAAAGCAGAATCCAAGGGTAGTTGGCACTATACGCATTATTTGCAATGCGTACAATGTAACAATGCAAAGTATTGACCCTCACTAGTGAGTCCTACTGAGACGCTTTCACATTATTGTGTTTTCTTTACATCACCCATTGTTCATTACACACTTTCGTGTAGTTCAAATGTAATTAGATTAATATGTATAATTGTGTAAAGAGCTTTTAATTCTCCTTTACGGAATATAAAATCTAATCTATACTTCTAAACTAATATATATAACTGAAGAGTTAGAACGCGCTAATCTCAGAAACTACTGGTCGGATTTGAAAAATCCTATATGCAATAGAAGACGCAAACGAGGTTGCGTGGGTCAGCTAGTTCTATTTATAATTTTCAGTTTAATGCCCGTTCCCTAACCTATTTACAGGATCGTATTATGTTACTCATTAATAATGATATGCAAACCAAATATTAAGGTTAATGAAACCCCTGGGGCCAGCTATTGCCACTCGTTGCACTAAGTTCTAAGTAGGTACAATTAACTTATAATTTTACAGGTTGTCTGGTTATCAAATAATTTGCATTAACCTATCTCTACCAAAATTGACTAATACGAATAAGGTAGCTCCTTTGCAAACCTCAGAACCTCAAGACAAAGTATTACTGGTTAAAGGGTTTAAATTCCTAACATTAAAACGTATTGACGATAAGAAACCATTCAAGACGAAGGCTAATAACACTGGCCTGCCAATAAGAGATATCATACAGAGGCTGCCCATAACTACTAACTTTATCTTAGAAGCATTCGCTTATAATTCATATTGCATATTCTATTCGCACACGCGTGCTGAAACCGTCTTAATTACTCAGAAAGCTTCTGTCAAATTATGTAATGGTGCTCGTGTGTTTATCATCTGTGCAAAGATACTGCGATGCAAGTAATTATATAGATATGGATTTATATTCATTAAAAAATGCTGAATAGTAAAGGAGATAGAATGCTAACGAGTGGCATGCCCATGTATGTATGTATAACCGTCCTGTGATTAGGTATGCTTGCTTTAAAGTTAGGGAGAAAACTTTAGGGTTGAAGAGAGGAGAATTTATGATAACATTCCCTATCATACTCATAATTTCGAAATTAAGGTTCACAAAATTATATTCAGGTTTCGTAACATCAGTTATTGAATTACGTAGTGTTAATTTACAGCGCAAGTAGTTTCCAAAGACTTCATAAATTATAAAGTGTCTTCAATAATCCTTTCGATTTAATATTCACCTCCGTCTAATATACATACACCCTAACTCATAATTCGCTCCCTTCGGGGGTGGAGTTATTGTGCGAGGGGTAATTGTACAACAGATTATAAATAAAGGCACCTGGCTTAATTAACTGTTGCCTGTGCCTTTCTAGGGTGTACGTGATTTAGATAAGACTGTCTTTTGACACATGACTTTTGTTCTGAATGGGTTGTACTATAGGGATACTTATTTTATTTTCGTGCCTAAATTACCTCAGCTGCCACTCACCTGTGGGGTTGCTATTTTGGACTCGAACTGACTAAAAACCGCACCCATCTAATATTCCAGTAACCAGAAAAGCAAACGTATCTGAAGGAGAAAGCTCTACTCATTCGCTGTACCTTGGACTTGTTATTATGGCTTGTAGATTATCCTTCAGTTTACTGTACACTGCGCTCAGAACAAATAATCATAAATTGTCAGGTATTTTTTCTTTTACTTTTATGGAAATTTTTATAGAATTAAAAGAAAAAGTAACTAAAAATTTAAGATCCATTTACTTTCGTTTATCTTTCGTCATTACCGAAACTCCAAAATGTTAGACTAAATATTTTGACAGCGGATTTTGTTCATTTAGCAAAATTACATCAAATAGGTAATAATAAACTTTGAAGTAAGTTGTAGTGACAAGTGAATAGGTTATTCTTGACGTGTTTCTTTTCTCCTTCGTATTTTCCATCTTAATATAAACGTTTATTTTATAACTAATTACGAAAAATCGTCACATGCCTGAAATTTACAAAAAGCTTAACGTTATAGTAAATTAAAACTTGAGATCTGTACATAAATTTAAATACAAAATCCTATCGAAAATATTTCCAAAATGATACATACCCTACTCATCTCAAACAGGTGAGTGGTAACTGTCATCTAAGTTAACGGAAAGCCGAAACAACGAGAGGGAACGGAACAGCGATAATTGTCCAAACAATTATCGTTATCCGTTACACGAACCAGACTCAGACTAGAAGCAAAGAGCTCAAGGAAAGTCTTACCAACTGAAACAAAAGGCATAACTTAACGTACTTGCCTAACCTGAGCGTTACTTATATACGAAGTAGCTGTTTCTGAATTATGAAATGTTTATAGTATAACTAGCTGACCCGACAAACGTTGCTTTGCCATAAAAAGGAATATATATTTTAGGGGTGGGTCAATAAAAATCGCGATGGAAAAATAGGGGTTGATCGTAGAGGGTTGAAAATTCAGGGTAGTATGTATTTTCTAATGCCGTATTATAAAAAAATAAAAATTATCTAGAAATAAAAAAAAAAAAAATTGGCGGTAGACTACCCTTATCATTTAGAGGTATGAAAAATAGATGTTGGCCGATTCTCAGACCTACCTGATATGCAAATAAAATTTAAAAAAAATCGGTCCAGCCGTTTCGGAGGAGTATGGTAACTAACATTGTGATACGAGAATTCTAAATATAAGATGTTGTTTTTAATTTTGAATGTAGAATCTGTGTTAGATGTTTTCAGTTCTAGGTTTCTTTTATGTAATTGCTGCCAAAGTGTCTTTACTCTGTCTTATGTAAAGCATGAGTCGAATTCAAGAGTGATGGTTACCATCCTCGTTGTGAACGTGTACAATGCAGCTTGGTCTCACCATGGCGTCTTAGCGAGATGATTTTCATGGCCCCGGCTTAACAGACCCAGATTATGGTGGGTGGAAAGCACGGCTGCGTTGGTAGTTTGATGAATAGTAATAAAAATGAGCTATTTAGGCCACTTCAAAACAATTTAGCTCTTTTGTAGTGTTCACCGGGTGACCAAAACAGTAGATGATCCTCCCTCTCCCCCACCTAGATTAATGGGAAAAGGATGCTCATGAGGTGACAAGATAATACACTTGTGTCTCTTAAATTCACCTTGGGCAATGGTAGTCTGCTACTATTGAGTGACAAATCTAATGGAGTATCATTAAAAATACTAACGTCCGAAAGACACTAGACCGACTTAATTAGGTTAGGTGTTTGTACATCACTGTACTCATAATCGTTGTAAGTTTTGTAGATAATAAGATAATGTCACAAACATCCTGTAAAAAGCAATCAGTAATAAATATATTTCCAAAAGCTACGCACGAAGCACTTTAGGAAATTTCTAGAAGGTTAATTACTAATGGGGCTTAATATACCGTGACCGAGTGCGAGATCCTATACAAAATCGCCCAATTTAAACCCAAATAATCCCACTGTACGCTAACATAAAACCATTCAATATCCGAAATAGCCTGAATCACTGGCTATTTTGAACAATGACCCAATCTGCTTTCATTGTTTACATTAACTAGTGATATCCGTATAAAGGCTGCGTACACACTGTAGTGTTGGACTGTAGTACTCAATTTATTTGTATACGATACGATCAATGAAATTTCGCGTGTTTGGAACTAAAGTGTTGTGATGTAATACAGAAAAATGTGTTCTATAATACACATGCAACTGGTAAAAACTAAAACGGTTTTGTTTTTTAATCTCAACCTGCCTGATTCGCAGTGTTAAAAGACGGTTTTCTAAGCTCAAGTAATTTAGATGTATAAATGAATATTATTATATATTTAGAAATCATCAAGATACATCCGTTTCAAAAATCAACCCGGATAACTGCACATCCGATTACCGTACAACCTATAGTGTGGAACAACCTTATTAGCGTAACTTGTCCAATGTTAATTGGTTGTGTGTATATAGTTTCGTGTGAGCTGTCACTTGCAGTGGTGCCAAGTGGTCGCAATTTACCTTGAAGTGGACAGTTTCTAGGGAAAATATACTGTACTTAGGGATCTCAAAATAGTGAAGTTCAACTGTAAATCAATAAAATAAATTGCAAATAATAATCTAAGTTGTCATTATCATATTTTTCATAATTACACAGACACATTACATGGATTTAGTTTTTTTTTCAATTGCGTACTTGAATTGTCTTGAATGTTTTAATATATTGATATAAAACACGCTGTGGGAGAGTCATGCTTCGGCGTGAATGGGCCGACTCGACCGGAGTAACACTACGGCCTCACAGAAAACCGGTGTGAAATAGCGCTTGTGCTGTGTTTCACCGAGTGAGTGAGAATACCGGAGGCCCAGACTCCAACCCCTCCCCCATCCCCCAAAGGCCGGCAACGCACTTATGAGGCCTCTGGTATTGAGAGGCGATACGTTTGCTCGTATCCTTAAAACTGCTGTTACAATATAAATATCAATTCAAAACGTATCTTTATTTAAATGTATTAAAGAAATGATCCTGAGCAGACATATATGAATATCGCACAAGCTAGATTTATATATCGGACATTTAGAAACAACGCCATGTAGTTTCAAACTAAGCAGAGCTTGTATTATGATATCTAGATTGACCACTTATATATTGAATACATAAATTTATACATATTTTATATAGAAAACATTCAAACTCAAAAACAAGTATTCTCAGATCATACAAAAAATATATCAATATTATTCATAATCCCTCTTCTAAGTCATGCAGATTCAACCCTCTTTTTCTGCAATCTTATAATAATTGATAAATTTATCCTAATTATTAAAAACCGTTATCAAATTTTCAACTCTACGTCATTACCTCAAAGTACAGACAATCATAAAATTTAATCGGTTACATGTACAAAAACAAAATGGAATTAACTTTTAGTATTACGTGTTTTAAGAAATCATTTTTATGTTCATTGATATCATTATAATATCACATTGGACTTACTGGATCGAATATATTATGTCCTGCAGAATCCAAAAAAAAAATTTTCTAAATAAATAAATATTTACTTTTTGTACTCGTAGAACAATAAAAAGGATATCACAAACAGTCTCGTTGGTCTAGTGGTTAGCGTAAGCAACTGTAGATCAAAAGGTCTCGGGATCGATTCCCGGGTCGGACTGATGTTGAGTTTTTCTTACAAGAAATTCTTATTAGCAGTCTAGAGTATGTCTGTATTTCCCGCTAGGTTAAACTGACGATTCCGGTTGTCATGAACGTCTATGGCAATTATGCGTTATTGGGAAGTCAGTGCCCTCTAATATACTGCCAACTAGTTCCATCTTCCAATTCAGTTCACCCCCAAGGTTGCGCAAGTCCGATACCGGTCGCTCTGTGGAAAAGCTGATATTCAGGTAAAAACGGTTAAACTAGTAACCGACCCCAAATAATCTTAGGAATAATAAAGGCTAGGAAAATGATGAATAAAAAAGAAAATAAAATTAACAAACAAAAAAGGTTTTTTTTTTTTTTTATATAAATAAATAAATAAATATTCAGATCATCTAACACACAACGCCGTCTAGCCCCAAGCTAAGCAGAGCTTGTGTTATGGGTACTAGACAACTGATATAAATACTTATATACTTTTTTTTGTAAACACATACATATTATACATAGATGTGGGGGAACGGGTATCATGTTCCACCCAACACAAAGGGAGGATCCTCCGACCAGGCGAGGTGATCATGCCTGGCGGGCTACTGCCCTATGCGGTTTCAATTCCTTTTGCAATGTGAAAAAGGGTTTTAAATCTAAAACTGGTACTTTTATGTTTAACTGATATTCACGGGATCAGATTATTTTTTAATAAACAGTAAACAGTTATTGTATTTGGATTTTTAAACTTTACTTCAAAAATTGGTCAATATTTTATGTCTTTCCAACATACCAAGAACCTTATATTTGCTGCTAACTGTACTCATTGAAATAGTGGGATTAATTGTACCCGATTACTCTTCGCATTTAGTCTGTAACATAAAGCCAACCCTGTTATCAACGCTTGAGTTAAGATCAATGGAATCATATTCGAGACTCGTCCATCTCGTTACCTTAGAAATTATACCGTAGTAATCCACACTACTAGTATAAATTCCGAAGAGAATCTGTCTGTCTGTATATCTGTCTGTCTGTTACATTTTAATGGCTAAACCGCTGCACCGATTTCAATGAAACTTGGTCTGCAGATTCTCGAGAAAGCACATAGGCTAATCTACACTCTACTGCGATAACTGACAAACACCCGCCAGAGCCGCGTGCAAAAGCTAATATGAAATTAAATGAAGCAATGATAAGTTCTATGGCATTATAATTTTTTCCAGATACTTAAACAGTACATACAGATGATTAAAATATATTAATGAGAATGTAAGGTCAGGATCAGAAAAGAATAATACAAGGAAAGGGTACAAGGAAAGGGTACAAGGAAAGGGTACAAGGAAAGAAGACCTTCAAGGTAGTAGAGCCACGCTGCACTTCACTTCAGCACGAACAGGCTGGCTCTACCGAGACGGTACTACCCGCACAGAAGATCAACGTACAATGACAGCGTTCGTGCCTTTGCCTGGAAGAGATTGCATGTTAAGCGATAAGGCCGCCATTTGTACTGACCTAGCATTAAGTATTTATTTAATTATCTGGTGTACAATAAAGAGATATTATTATTATTATTATTTTGTTGGTGAGTGCGAGACCGGAGGCCAACGACGCAAAAGCATCACAAAGCCGCCTCAGTGTGGGCCACCGTACTGCATTGTTGCATTGGCTGCATTCGCAATGAGTATGGTAACCACTACTCTTGAATTCTGCTTTTGCTTTCCATCAGGCAGAGTAGAGTCATTTTGGCAGGTCAATATATAAAAAAAACAAATTGATGGCCTACGTAGAAAATAAATGGCTAAACACAGGTTTTGTTGGTGACCCTCACTATGGCGGCCTGTTATACACCAAGGAAAACGACAACACGAATGATAATAGATACTAACTATAAAATTAAATTAATGATATTCAATAAATATTTTTTTATGAAGTTTAAATAAAATATACACATGTATTAGAAAAAGTCAGTTGTAAATCATTGGTTTAAAATCGGGCAAGTGCAGTGATATGAATGAAAATAACGATAAGACTACACCGGCAACAATTAATACGATAAAGCTAACAAATAAAAATATATGTTAGCTTTATCGTATTAATTTACACGATATTACTGAACCAAGCTCTTAATTCATACGAATATTAAAAAATTGACAAAAACTCTGTCTGTTACGCTTTCAGCTAAACCACGGCACCGATTTCAATGGAGTTTGATATAGGGATACTTTGATTGTTGAAGAAGGACATGGACTACCTTTTATTACGATAAGACATATATGCGGGTGGAGCTGCGGATAAAAGTTAAGTACATTCATAAAAAATACTTAATACTGAAGGAAAATAAGCTTTTGTTTAGTTAAGCGGGGTATTTACCATGTAGCGTCATGCTCACGGATGAACCAAGAAATTACGAGAAAGATATTAGTCTCACAACCTTTACTAATTTCAATACTATCAATATTTTAAATTGACCAATAGTTTAGATCAATAAGTAGCCTGGTTTTACTTCAATAAATAACCCTGGAGATTGTACAGAATCAAAAGGAAAGAACTGAAATAAAATAATAATTTAGGACAGTTGAAATTCAAAGAGAATCAATTAATTTCCAATGAAATCAGAGCAAGAGAACAGATAAGGTTACGTAACAACCGCACATCACAAATAGTTCGTCCATCGTTACTTCATAGCAGCCGTAGTATCGACATAAACTTGTTAACGACTTCCCACACGACCGTCTGTCAAGGTTACAGCAATATCGCACAACGGCTTTATACGATTTTCAGCTATTTTCATTATTACAGTCGACTTTGGCCTAATAAATATCAGCACACATCGTGTAGAGGCGGATGTTTTCAATATTTAGCTGTTCAAACTTAGTTCATCCTCCAGGGTAACAAGTTCATTAAAGTTTGTCTTAGAGTAAATTGTATATTCAAAATTCCTGATTCTTTTAGAATTGTGATATTCTGAACAATTTTTTTGAAGATGATTCTAATTTCTTTATAATTTTTTTGGCTTTGTTTGATTTAAAAGCACAAGCAAATATGTGACAAAAAAGTTGAAAGTTGTGTGAATTGGGTGCATTAATACAGTGATTGTAAATCTGATTTTAAGTTTAGGTGTTCTTTTAAATTATTTAGATAGGTTCCCTGCGAAAATACCAGAATCTATGCCATTTTGTATGGTTAAGATATATGACATATTTAAATGACACAAAATTTGATAATCTAAATGTTATACACGTAGATATAAAATTTGTCTACTAAAGCAAAATCAAGCCAGTCAAAAGAATATTTCTATCTCAAATTTTTATGCTTGGTATAAATTGATCTATAAAACGATCATATTTTAGAAAAGACAAATTGAAATTAATAGATACCATAACAAACTGAGGATGACACAGTGCTGCCAACTCCATTAATAATTGATTGAAAACTGTCATTAACAATCTGTGGTGGTTACTCATTAGTTAACCCTTTTATACCCTCAGTCTCATTAATAATAAAGATAATTACTTTATCTCCATTATTAAGTTCATCTTGATTGTTTTCTTATTTACTTGTTTATTTTGACGTGACAACGTCTTATAAATTGGTTTGCCGGGTGACACTTCAAGAAACTGCGTTACGCTCCGCTCACGTTATGCGCTCACAATGAGAGCGAGTGAGAAGCACGCGTCCCTTCCACTCGGGCATGGTTAGCCCGCCTAAGAGCGAGAGAGACAGACATAAAAAGTGAAAGGCACGCGTCGAATTATATTTAAAACGTTAAAATTAATGTTTTAAATATAATTCTTTGTATAAATAAATGTTTTAAATTGTTACTATTATTTCATCCTTCTTCCTACTATACGAATGAATATTCACATTAAAATTATTTTACCACTCAAAGTCGTTGTCACGTAAAACTTTCGCCCGTATACCGACTTTACAGGCAACCAATTTTTTATTTCGTGAATAGAAGCTATTATATTTAATTTTCTAATAAATCTAGAAATGTATACGCAAGGTTATTGTTTTACATACAACAACTTTAAATTAAATCTTTTTCGCATGATGTTTTTATTCTAGCATTAATAGCCTTTGATACTTACTGTGAAGTACTTTTTACATTTACCTCTATCTGATAAAAACTATATTCAAACAAAACAATTAAATCTTTAACTATAAATGAATACATGGTAAAGTGTCGATAACAATACATCTATGAATGATATTAAGTGGCAATTGTTCAATGTTTCCATAAAACAATTTTGATTGTATTGAAAATGGTTTTATATTATGTGCAAATGTTTTTACACCTTGTTCGCGGAATTAATTGTGTATAAACAATGGTTGAACGCCCACAATTGAAAAATCACAACTAATTGGCTCCGAATAACAGTGAATATGCGAACTTATATCAATATTCAGTCACATTCGTAAATCTTAGTAATTTTATTTTCGGTCTATTTGGCATGATCGTAATACATTTGACTGCGTCGGTGGCTCAATGGTTGTGAATGCGACAGTAGTGCTTGAGTTGGTCTCGGGTTCAAAACCTGGGTCGGACCAAATGTTTGTGTAAATCTACAAATATTTGTTTCGGAGTTTAGGTGTTTTCTATGTATTATATGTATGTATTTACAAAAAAAGTATATATGTATTCATATCAGTTGTCTAGTACCCATAACACAAGCTCTGCTTAGCTTGGGACTAGATGGCGTTGTGTGTTAGAAGTCAAAATATTTATTATTATTATTATTATTTGACTGTGAAGTCAGAGGTTACGGGTTCGATTTTGTCTTCTTCTTCTCACTCGCAAGATGTCCAATGATTGACATAGGTCATTCTCAACTTTTGCCATAACAACGCCGGTTCTGTAATCCCCGAAAATATCCCTCCACATTAATCCAGGTAATGCATATATTTGTCTACAAAAAGTATTAGTATGTTTACTTCTATTACACAAACTATTCATGCCTTAATTAAGATTTAGATAATGCTGTGTTTAAATTGAGAACATGTTATTACTCAAAGAAGAAAACATTGAAGAAGTGGAATGCTTCTTTGTTTGAACTGAAAAAAAAAGATATTAAAAAGGCTACAAAAAGGATAAGTGGAATAAATGAATAAAGAAGTCGAAGTTAGAGAAAAAGTAATTAAATACTTATTCAGAATCGATTTCTAATAAACTGGTGTTGCTTTTAGCCTATCTGATATTGTTTTGCCGACAAGTCCTTAGAATACAATTAGTAATTCTATATAACGAACAAATGAAACTGAGAGAATTCCATTTAATAAATCATCTCATAAAGAAACGGTTTGTTCAAATCCAATAGAAGTATCATCTTCTCTCATCTTAGAAACTACAGAGTCTATGATGGAATAACAGTCTTTATGTAAGTCAGTAATAAAAACGGTTATTGTTTCAAAAGTGATCGTTGGAAATTTTTCATTACTCTTCTAGTTTCATTTTGGTTCCACGTTTGTTTTGTTGTGTGGTCCAACTATAAAGATACAACATTCATAAACACATTATGCACAAGATTGGTTTGATGTTTTATATGTATGCTTTTAGTAAATTTTAATTTATTTTACGATATTAATGCAATCATCAGCATTTCCGTGCTGCTCTAATTTTAATTTAGCGGAGAAAGAACATGTGGATCAATTTCATGAGATAAATAAATACTACTAGACGAATGTTATACGTTTATGGTTGTATTAACATATATCACATCTCCGTCTTTGTCCTGCACACATTTTCAGCACAGTCCATTCCTCTTTCCTTGTTCGAGCTGTTACTCTCTGGAACACACCCCACTAGAAATCAGGAAATAGGGACTTTCTGGCAGAGGCATCAGAATAACACTTAAGTGTCTTTATTATATTTATATAATATATTTACTTATATTTATTTTTTACATTTATATTGCATATGTATAATTTCTTCTATGTATATATTATATACCTAGCATCTATTTATCTGTAGGCATCATTGTATTTTATAAAATAATTTTATTTAGTCTCTCGTCTTGCGAGTACTTGTTCAAACACACACCTGCCACAAACAGCTTCGCAACACCCAAAGGCATGTTTGCAGGAAGTTTAAATAAATAAATGTCAGAAAACAAGTAATTCATGAAAAGATATCAGTCGCATATCAAATTAAACTCAAAGAATTTCAATTACAATGATCAAACTGATTTAATTATTACGGGTAAGTTTGTTAATTTTTTGCGCGGAGTGCTTGATCACATGTCAGTAGATTATTATATGTCACAAATATGTTGGGGTAAATGTCAAGTGTGACGTCAAATATTTTACTACCTGATAAAGGACCTTTTACATAAACTCTAAATAGGATGCCTCGTAATCGTCTATTCGTAACTACACAACCTAGTCATTTCTGCTTAATTAAAAAAAAACTACACCTTTTAACCATATTAAATATAAAGCTAATAATATTTCATCCAGTACGTTTACTTGATTATTTAGGGTCACGTTCTTACAAAGTAACACGTTTACTTAACAAAAGCAAATTCCAAGTGCACAGCTCTCACTCAATTTTCAAACTTCGCTCATCCATACCACAATGTTCATCAGAATCATATTTAACTTACGAAATTCTACCGGTTACAATATTTTGTATCTTTTGTTGCATGTAGTTCATCTGAAGTTTGTGCAACGGCTTTAAATGACTCGCTGTCTTTTATATCTTAGGCGCGATTATGGTTGGGAACATTTGGATGTTCGCCAACTGACTGACCACGCCGGCCTCGCTTGATATTATTACCACTATTTAGTCAGTTTCTTTGACTTACTCCATTGATTAGTCATAAGTATTTTCGGCTAGGATTATCTAGGTCATATGAAAGGGTTTCGATTTCCTCATAATAAAATTAAAAAAATTGACAAGAATATTTGAATTAGAAATGTGTGATTTGAAATAATTGAATAATGAATTAAGTTTAGATATAACTCAAGGACGAATTTATTATTTATTAAAATCCTGGCAGATATTTTAGTTTTTTCTACTAAAAATGGGGTATTTTCTATGGTAACTCTCTACCACGTGTTGTAGTCTCGGGTGCTTGAAGTCTCGGGTTCGATTACTGGGTTGGACTTTGTATGATTCGCAAATATTTGATTCAACGTTTGGGTGATTTCTTTCTACAATACGTATGCATTTACAAAAAAGTATATACCTCAAATGTATAAGTTACCTGTTTAGTGCAAAAGCAGGTTAGTTTAGGATAATATGGCGCTGTGTGTCAAATATCCGAAATACTATAAAATATTGTTATACCACAAATTCCCTTGATAGGTCCTTGATTGCCTGGTATTCATCACTCACACATACAAAACTTTTCATCGTAGGAGAGCCACGCTTCGGCATGCATGACTCCGCATGCCGGCTCGACCGGAGTGAAACAGCGCAGGCGCTGTGTTTCACCGAGTGAGTGAGGATACCGGAGGAATTACCCCAACCCCTTCCCCCATCCCCTTCCTCATCCCCTAAAGGCCGGCAAAGCACTTGTAATGCCTTTGGTGTTGCGGGTGTCCATGGGCGGCCATACATACCATCAGGTGATACGTCTGCTCGTTTACCCCATATTCCAAAAAAAAAACATCGTAGAAAATAAACCAAGTACGGCTTGAATAAATTTCAAAAATTCAAATGTATTCGTATAGCAACCCTAAGTGTAAAAATAGCAGATAGCCATAACTCCGAGCGTCATAAATTACTCCCAATATAAACAAACTGACAGTGTTACATCAAACTTATGATTACATTGCTCATTAAAGACCCACAAAATGGTGTATTTATAGTACATAGCGCGCATTGTATATTAAACCAAGCTGAAGATTAACAAGGCCGATGCATTGCTAGTAATGAAATATCCGATCTTTACATAAAATAGATTTAGTCGGGGATAATGTTATTGAACAACAACGGTCTTAGTAGCGAAGGATCGTAATCCAGCTGTATTCCTATAATATAATAACAACTCTATGAATGTTATACACGGCCTTATGACCAAAACCAGGCAACTAGTATACCAAGGTAGCCAGCTTACTAATTGACATACTTATTGATTTATACATCGTGCATTTTTAGTACATTGGCGTACTTAGTTCCTACGGTATTTTTTACCGAGAAAACATGTATTTAAGTGTGAAAATGTGTAGAATAAACTAACTAATTTAATTAAACCTATCATGCAATTAATATCTACGTGGGCGAATCTGAAAGTTACTCATTATTGTTTCCTGAATTATTCTCCATTATATTTTAAACACTTTTCATTCGTCAAAACCTAGAAAACACGAAGACCATTGGAAAACTTTGCATGCAAAAAAACTTTTGAAATTCAAACATTTATGGGCGGCCAGTAACGCAAAACTTTCAGTGTTAACCATGAAATATACGAGTAATGTAATTTAATTTCCATAACTTGGAGATCACACTCAACGGTCCAATTTAACAAAGAGTCACTAAATCAAAAACATTTGTTTAGCCCTAATAAGTATCACATCAGTAAAGAATCTCTATCTTTACCTCATGAATCATAATATCTCTGTTCCAAATTTCATTGAAATCGGTGCTGCGGTTTGGCCTTGAAAACTTGATAGACAGACAGACAGAGTTACTTATGCATTTATATTATAATCGATAACAAAATATCTAATAGTATAAACACATTGACATGGCAATGGATCTATTAGAGATTTGATTGCCGCTGCAACAAACGTTACTAGAAAGAGTGAACATCACGAATCGATAAACTGAAGGTTCCACAATTAGACAGGGTACATGACCAGGTGAGAAAGCCTGAAGAAGAAGAAGCAATGGTCGAAGAAAGCTCGACAAGAAATGCTCATAATCGGCAGTAGGTTGCAACACGTGGATTAATTATAGGTGAAATATAATATGTGTATCGTACACACACGTATTTCACCTATATTGTTACTGTTTTCTATTTTCAACATAAAATGTTACAGCGTGACATCTAATTCCTATGACATGATTATAGTTTACTGCAGCATTACGTAAACTATGACGATCCATAGAGTGATGTATTGGCCAATACCTGACAACTCAATAGATAGAGAACTTTACAATTTCTTTTGTTATATATGGCAAGCAATTTTTCGTGCTACTGAATATTTTTTTACAAAACACACAACATAAATAATTCACTGTTGAATATAGCTTAATTTGGCTATATAGATCAGAGAGCTAGATGGGATAATCTCGTCCACACGGTAACTCCTGTTCACCAAGATAATCAGTAGTGACCAACTAACACACCGAACTATGACACTCGGGAAGTCCCAGGAAAAATTAAACTGTCTTAGAACCTGAAGCGATATTAATTAGAAGAAAACTTACTGCCTCGTTGGCACAATGGTAGCGTACGCAAGTACTGTGCATGAGGTCTCGGGTTCAATTCCCGGGTCGGACTAAATGTTTGTTTAATCTGCAAACATTTGTTTTAGAGTTTGGCTTTTTTCTATGTATATATGTGTTTAAGTATTCTATCAGTTAATCTAGCTATCATAATACAAGCTCTGCTTTGTTTCAAGCTAGATGGCGTAGTGTGTGAAATGTAAAAAAAAAACTGGTTTAGTTGGAAATACAATAAGTTCACTTGGAGATCAGAGAGCTATATATATAGAGTCCATAAAAAGCACAAAAACACACTTCACTTTCAAGGACCTTACATCATACTGAATGTGACCCAAAGATTCCCAAACAAAGGCGTCTAGACTAAACTGTTTTGGAACACATTTCACACCACAACAGTTCAATAAAGTTATCATTCATCGTAGGAAATCGTTCGAAGCGGAATTATTGATGCGATGTTTTATTTCTATTTGTGTTTCGGGGCTAAATACAAGATTTCGTTTTACGGCTTACGTTTTGTCCACAACATGACTGCCTCGGTGGCGTAGTGGTAGCGTATGCGACTGCTAAACTTGAGGTCTCGGGTTCGATTCCCGGGTCGGACCAAATGTTTGTATGGTCTGCAAATATTTGTTCCGAAGTTTGGGTGTTTGTATAACATGTATGTATTTATAAAATAAAAAGTATATAAGTATTTATATCAGTTGTCTAGTACCCATAACACAAGCTCTGCTTAGCTTGGGACTAGATGGCGTTGTGTGTTATATGTCCGGAATATTTATATAAAAAACAAAAAAAAAAAAACTAGTTGCATCAGTCACTACCCGTTGGACATTTTTGTGTTATTTATTTATCTCACTCTTTTCTTATTACTATACTCACAGTCATTTTTTTATTGTTGGCTTTAATACGATATTATTATCATTACATGAAGTTGAATTCCATTCTTGTATTTAGAGACTCATAAAGTTAGCTCTGTTTGATTTAAATATGTAGTCTCATAATTTCTTATTTCACCAAATCCAAAAAATGAAATCACATAGGTGAAGTTTTCTATAGTAAGTGTACGGAACCTTATTACTGCGCGTGACATCATTAGATATAGATTATAAAACCATGACTTTACTATTAAACATAAAGTACATAATAAATAAATCAGTTCCAGGTTATCCAACAAAAGTGAAGCTAGGAGCTTAAGTACCTACTTACATAATACTGTTGCACTCCGGTATCGAATATCGATAACCACGAGCTATCGATGTTAAGTCCCGATTACAAGAGGATTACGGTAAACAAGTTATTTTGGAAGGCTTCTGAGTATTCGAGCCGATGTGTTGACACAATGTATACGAATTATACTAATTTCACATCTATTATTTACATATGTTAATTGAATCGAAAGGTAATGCGGCATGAAGATTGGGGCATTAAACAGCACTACTATTACTCCTCAAATGTTATCATTTATTTATTTTATTTATTTATTTACTAAGTTACTGCACATGAAGTACAAAGGCGGACTTAATGCCATTAGGCATTATCTACCAGACAACCTTCAGGTGTTGCAGGAATGTGATGCGGTAGGTGCAAGTATAAAAATTGCATTGCATAAATAGTAATTACGAAAATATAATAGAAAAACCTTTAGAATTACATTAAATTGGCGCACACACACACACACAATAATATAATCTCAGTCTGATCCAATGGGATAAGGGGTTACAAAATCAAGGGTATTTATTTACCACTCGTATTCATGCTCACGACATGTGGTATACGGTAATGGACATAACCACCGGCGCGGCGGTTGGACTGGTGGCTGTTAGAGCAAACACAACTTAGGATAAACCGTCGATCAGTATGCTGAAGATAGGACTTCCACAGTCAGATAGATAGACAGAGATAGTTGAGGTAAATGAATGGGTAAATGTTAGATAAGAGTTCGTGGCCATATACCAATACCATAGCCTCACATGGAAATCTGTTAAGCAATTATTTCATTGCTGTCAGACATCAAGCTATATTTTAAGGACTATAGAGTATTTTAAGTTGCATGTGACTTTGAGGTAATGATTCTCCACACTTGTTTTATCGCGTGATTACATACACGCCTGATCGTTTCTCTCAATCCTAAGTTAGGACAGTTTCCAACATCATTAGTTGTATTTTCTCACCGTAGTAAAATAAAATACTAATGAGATTATTGATATAATCGAGGTTGACTTCCAAACACACAACATCACCAAGATCAAATATCACAATGACACACGACGACACAATCAAGCTGTCTGAACGATTGAATTCCACTGTAAGTAAAAAGCAACAAAAATAAGATTTATTTATCTTCACAACTTTATTTATATAATAAATTGTTAGAAAAATTACGCTAGTGATTTCCCAAATCGTGTTTGATGTACCGTAAAAAACTGTCAGACAGCCAGCAAGCGTTCTCATATAAATCTTCGGTACTGGCATTAAAGGCTTTGGATCTTACATGTATTTCTATTTAGCCTTATCCTCAAGGTCGCTACACGGGAAGGTCAATACGGTAATCGAGTTTTTTATCGGCTAATGTCACAAAGCAGATACTGATAAGATTAACGTAAGCCTTTCAAGAATTGAGAAGCTATAGGAGCTTGCGATGTCTTTGTGACTTATAACAAATGTTTCCATTAAACACATTTACGAGTAGTTTATTATGTTTCCTATTTCGCACATACTTACTTCCACTTTTTAAGCATTACTCTACTACTCTATCCTTCTATTACTAATTCTTTTTGAGCATTACTTTTAGTATTCTGCTCTTATTTCACTACTGGCCACTGAACATGACTCTTTCAAAATTTTGTTTAATATATTTACCGATTAATTCATGTGAGATTAAATTTTGTTTATTTATCTTCATTTTCTTTGTCCGCTTGGCTTTTGTGATTGAAATTTTGCATTTCGGGTTCATAGTTCTATTACAGCTTTAAAATGAGATCATAATTACTTATCACGGATTAAATTCTACATCATACTCTCTCTTTAATAGCCCATTGCAGGATATAGGGCTCTTCGTCTAATCAAATTTTCTTTATCTTTGATAAATTTCTTAGTAAATTAATTTCAAAGCGTGTTCAGGATTCACGTCAGTTACTCATAATGTGGTTATACTCCCACGCTGAATAATTATTTGGATGATTCACAAATATTTATGTTTGGTGACTCACTAATTATCTACAAAAAAAATGTATTGAGACTTAGCAGAACGAAGGTTACGATTTTAGTGAACAATTAACAATATATAGTCACGGGGACGGTTTGACCCTGTAAATTATTTTATATCAAATCTTTACTTACTATATTATTAATGCCAATGTGTCTTTGTAGTGTGTTATTAAATGTATATTTGTTGACTGTAAGTAGAAAAGACAAATGAGTAGAGGAGTCATCTCATGGTAAATGATTTCCGACATTCAGGGTCATCTGTAACTCAAGGCACATAAGTGCCATCATTCAAGTCCTCGAGCATTACTTAGCACCCCTTATCTGCAAAGCCGATATATTATTACTTTGATGGAGCTGGTACATATGTGCTGAAGCATTGTCATTTTCAGCCTTTTCCGCTGTTGGGCATGGCACACTCACAAGGCATACACCACAGAGCCCGGTATTCTGCTTTTAGCATCTATCCAGTCTTACGCATTTCATCCCGCTATTTGGCCAAAAGCATGGCTCTTGAGATTGCAGAATAGGACACACCACACATACACCTAAAAACTATTCTTGTATATTTGAATTAATTCATGAAGTAAATATTTACGTGACTGAAACGCCGAGTTGTCTATACTTTACATACTTATATTATTAATGTGAAAGTAACTTTGTCTATCTGTCACGGTTTTACGGCCGAACCGCTGCACTCGATTTCAATGAAATTTGGCATATAGATACTTTGATTCTTGAAGAAGTACATATGCTATTGTTTTTTAATAAATAAAATTTTAATAAATATTTAGGACTTCGAACACACAACACCGTTATAGTCTAGTCCCTAACTATGCAGAGCTTGTAGTATATATAATAGGTCTTTACCTGTGAAATTGCGTTTCTTCAGTACTAGTCATTTCAAATAAAAAAAACTTGAGAGGTGTCAAGGGACACCCGGAAGTTCGAAATAGAAAGACGAAACGAAAATATCTGTGTGTGTCGTCGTCGTGTCGTGACAACAAATTGTGTCGTGACAACAAATTGTGTCGTGTCAACAAATTGTGTCGTGACAATTTTTCCGTCTAGCCCCCTTACACAACGCGCCATAAGGAACTTCGTTCCAAAAAGTTTGTAATGGCTCTGTATTCTAAATTCAAATTAATTTTGTTTTAAAACCATGACATTCTATTTACAAATTCAGTCTTTTATTTTTTGACTAGCGTTGTATTTTCATTACATTTGAACATTTTTCGTCATAATGGATACTTTAAAAGTTCGTGTAATTATGGAATATGAGTTCCGTCGTGGCACCAACGCGACACAAACGGCACGTAACATCAAAAACGTTTACGGAGAGAACTGTACAAACGAACGCACAACCCTTTATTGGTTTTCCCGGTTCCGTTCTGGAAATTTTGACTTGAAAAATGAAGCTCGTGGTCGTCCGGAGACTTTGGTTAACAATAATGAATTAAAGGCGATTGTGGAAGCTGACGAAACTCAATCTACAGCTGAGCTAGCAGCAGCTTTTAATGTAAGCATCAAAACAATATTGATCCATTTGCGACAAATTGGCAAGGTAACAAAGCTTGATAGATGGGTGCCCCACGACCTTAACGATCGCCAGCGCAACGTACACGTCGAGACCTGCCTTTCGCTGCTCAACAGGCAAAGAAATGAAGGAATTTTGAAACGAATAGTTACGTGCGACGAAAAATGGATTCTGTTCGACAATCGAAAGCGCTCAGCAAGTTGGTTAGACCCTGGTTCAGCACCAAAGCAATGCCCTAAACCAAAAATGACCCCTAAAAGGTGATGGTCACTGTTTGGTGGTCTAGTGCGGGTGTGATTCACCACAGCTTTTTACAAAACGGCATGAGCATTAATGTAGATGTGTACTGTGAAGAACTGGAGATAATGATGGAGAAGCTTGCACATCTGCAACCAGCTTTGGTCAATCGGTCGTCCCCACTGCTCCTTCACGACAACACGCGACCCCATACTGCGCAACAGACAGTCTCCAAGCTGCAAGAGCTGGGGTTGGAAGCTCTCCCTCATCCGCCATACTCACCAGACCTTGCACCTACCGACTATTACTTTTTCCAAAATTTAGACAACTTTTTAGTGGGTAAAAAATTCAATTCCCGAGAGGCAGTACAAAATGCCTTTGAAGAGTTTGTTGCCTCTCGTCCAGCTGATTTTTACAAGAAGGGCATCAATGAACTGCCAATGCATTGGCAAAGATGCGTCGATTGCATGGGTAATTACTTCGAATAACAGAAATAAAAAAGTTTGAAAAAATAAGTACTTTCACTTATTGCATACAAAACGGCAATTTCATAGGTAAAGACCTAATATATATATATATATTATGTATGTATTTACAAGTATGATTATAGATAGTAAACACCCAAACTCCGAATCAAATATTTGTAGAGCATACAAACATTTGATCCGACCCGGGAATCAAACCCGAGACCTTAAGCACAGCAGTCGCCATACGCTACCGCTGCACCACCGAGGCAGTCACTGCGATAAGCGACAATCAAGCGGGCAGTAACGCAGGCAAAGTTTAGGTTAGTTTTAATATAAAAACCGTATAATCGACGTATCTGTCAAAGAAACAATTTGACTCAGCTAATATATACTGCCGTATTCATTCACGTGTTTATTTCGGTAGACATGATATCAGAATGTGGGAAAACTTCGAGGTCGTTCAGCACAACGTAACGAGAAACTAAAAAACTAATGTGTGGAGTTACGACATTGTGTTTGTATATTTTGAAAGGATAGTTGACCGTGATACCGGTATTATGTTCACAAAATTATTTATTTTGTGAGTGAGTTATCTTACGTTTTAGCAGCTTAGAAGCTTTCAGACCATCTTGTCTTGATGACCAATTATGGTAAAAGTGCATTTGACTGTAATATTACGCTTCATGGCATAAGCAAACTATTTTCTGAGGATATCAAAAATGTAATTAGGCCTTATAGAATATCTTAAACTTTGAATATCGTGACCTAGAACATCTTAATTTCAATGCTCGTAAATATTATGCTAATAGAACTTTTCAGGCAGAATACAGCCTAACAACGGGTAATGTTAATTAACAGAACATCTAACATTTTGGAATTCTTAGTGATGATATAGTTCGCCGTATTTTTACTAGCTGGAGTGTTTTTATTGAAGATGTTGTTAATGATTCCTAATAAAGCGGTTATGTTAATTTAATTTGCCCTAAAGCTCTGACGATATTGAATTTTTTGATTGAATGGGCCGGCTCGACCGGAGTGATACCACAGCCTCACAGAAAATCGGTGTGAAATAGCGCTTGCGCTGTGGTTCACCGAGTGAGTGAGGATACCGGAGGCCCAAACCCCAACCCCTACCCCATCCCCCTTTCCATCCCCAAAGGTCGGCAACGCACTTGTGACGCCTCTGGTGTTGCGGGTGTCCATGGGCATCTGCTCGTTTGCCCACAAATCATTAAAAAAAAAAAAAACTGGCTTTGAGTGGTGTATTTGAGTCATTCATCAAGAAAAAGAGAAATATAAAAACTAAAACAATTTAAATTAGAAAATTTAATCTAATTTCATAGATTAGTGGTGCTGAATTTGCTGAAATGCTACCATTGACTTCATAAACAAAAGACCATTAATCAAGGTCACCAACATACTCAATTTAATGCGAATAAACCTTTATTTCATCCTGTAATAGGAAAGTCTAATACGTCAGGGACCTTTACAGACCGTAGACAAATAACCAGATTTGGTATACATTGTACTTTTGCATGAAAATGACTGTATTTAAATAGAATGGCTAGTATAGTTTATGTCTTTATTATATTTTTAGATAACAGCCACTGCTTACAATTAAGACGTTGTTATACTCCTTGGTCTTCTAATTGTAAAACCCTCAGAGCTATTTAGTAGAGTTAATAAACTTTGATCTCAAAACTCAATTTCGATTATGTTAAATTCGATATCCTATAGAAACCAAGACTAGTATTCCAGTTATTTCAGCTCAGATGACTCTCAATTAATAAGCTCAGTGTTTCAGTTGGCCAGTAGTTCGCATCCGAGTTCGTTGAGGCAATAATTTTCAATCCCCGTAGACACCTGTTATAGGTATTAAGCTAGGTTTATGCTATCGGTAGGATTCGATACAACAACAATATCGAAGATTCTAACGGTTTTGGGATCCTATTGTCATTGTAAATTCTGTTTTTAATTTGCGTAGCCCTCCTTGCATCTTGCATCCATGCATTATATTATAACCTGTTTTGACATGTATATTATAATTTTAACTAAGTTGTAATTGTGTTGTGTATTGTCATTGCAATCTAGTCAAAACATTAGGCAAAACCTGTTAATATTTATTAGCTCCCATTTTTATCTATATATCTTCAATATAAATTATTTTGTTCTGTCTAGCTGTCAACTATCTGTTTCTACTAAGACTGTTATTGGTTTTATTTAGAACTAAAATAAACGACGACGAAAGCTTCAGCTATCGTAAGTGATGTCACCGCAACAGGGCGACTGTCAATCTTGATCTAACGCCATTCCGATGTACGAATAGTTTATGAGACATACTGAGATCGAGTGTCGAACTTTCAATGTGTCATGAACGATATTAGACAGAATTATGTACACGTGACTAATGTTTTCTTTAACAGAGGTTGTGGCTTATAAAATTATATGGTATTTGGTGTTAAAGCAGTTCTGTTTTAGTTTATCACTGTTTGAGGTCATAAAAGGCCTCACCTCCAGTTTTCTCAATTCTAGGGGACATATACTTGATAGGGGTGACAGGTGAAGACTACTAACCTATATCGTCTTTTGTGTAACTCCAAACTTATCGTTTATAACATAAACTTAGGAAATATTACTCTCGATTTGAATCTTTATTCTATTTAAAATAAAATTGCACTAGGCAATCTCCAAATTTAGCCGCTGGATAACCCACATACCGACGACTCCGGAACTAAGCTCGATAATGAGCACATCTTATTATTACCACAAAATATATTGTGAGCGAAATCTGATGGAAGAAAAAGCAATTGGATTTTACACGGACATAAAATGGGAATATTGAGCGATCAGTGGTTATGACACTTGCGCCTCGAGGCGTAAAAACGGGGGGTGGCTTTAACATTAAAACTGAGGTTGAAAAAAGGTATAATAAGTTAACTGAAGTGCGTCAATGATGCTTAGTTAGAACATAAAAAGGAGATAAAATAAAAAGAATGTCTATCTTTCGAGGTGAAAATCATTCATAAAGCTGAAAAGCCTTTACATATTTTTGACGATTTGTGTGACGCGGTGGTTGATTATATGACTACGACTTCGGGTTTAATTCTCTAGGAAATTTTTTTACGGAACGGCTAAAGGTCTTTTTAAATCCAACAATGTTTATAAATCTAATTATTTTTTATCAAGCAATTATATAATCTTGCTAGTTCTAATATTTTCTTCTTTATTTCAATGACTCTTTCTTTCACCTTTTTATTTCATCTATTTCGTAAAATATTTAGAACACTTCTTTAATAGAAAACGAAATATTTTAACTATATTGCAATTGAATCGTTACATTTAATGTCCCATATCTAAAATTGGCGAATTTTTTGTCGACAGTACTTTCAATGCTAAACTAATCGGTCTATATACATTTCTTCAAATAGGTTTTTAGTTGAATCCTCTTTGTGTTTTTGATAAAATCACAATTGAATTTAGAATAAGACTGAAATGTAGGAACATACCTAACCTTTATAAATATATATATGTTGCGTGATTTTAACATTTAATTTGAATATCACTTGAAAGTTTTTATATCCGGAAGCCGGCCAATTTATAAATCTGGTATTCACAAAAAGTATGAGAACTACAGGCCCATAGCAATACTGTCGATTATAGATAAAATTGTAGAAAAGGTGATTGTTGGCCAAATAAGTAGGTTCCTGGAGGCCAAATATAAACTACCTGACACGCAGCATGGATTTAGGAAAGGACGTAGTACGGTGACAGCACTTTTCCGGTTTGCGGACTAGGTCAATGGGAGTCTCAACTCTGGACACCAGTTAATTATTCTATTCATTGATCACAAAAAAGCGTTTGACACATTAGATCATGACATTCTGCTACAGTCTATGGATGAATGTGGAATCCGTGGTCCCACAAAGAGCTGGTTTAAAAACTATTTATCTAATCGAAAGATACGTACGACAGTGGATGGTGTCTCGAGGGAGGAGGCTCCTGTTGATCTCGGTGTCTCGACCGGGTCAGTATTTGGACCCGTAGGGTATATAATGCACGTAAACAGCGTTGCGAATGTAGTGGACAGGTGTAGCGCGTACATGTAGGCTGATGACATGTGCCTACTGAGTGCGTCTAAAGATGTGTACGAAGCTATAAGGAACGTTAAATACGACTTCGAGAAAGTCCCACAGTGGGCGCATGATAACTGTATAATATTGAATATAAACAAAACTAATTTTATGCATGTTTACTCACCTTACAATCGCCGCGCCAAAGCAATAAATAAAGAGGAGATAGTAATTGTTGGACATACATCCGATTGCTTACACATAAATAAAATACATTGTAAATGTGAAAAGTTACAATCGGTTGTAAGTTACAAATATTTGTGATTAAATTGGAAGTTACATGTTAGTGAGGTTAATAATAAACTAAGATCTATTCTGGGTTAATTATATGTTTTAAAAATAATTGTTAATAAGTGGTATACCATGCTCTTGCGGACTTATTACTTAGCTATGGACTCGTGTGTACGGGCGAACGTTTAAAACTTATGTGAAAGAGATAAAAGATCTTCAAACAAGGCTTATAAAGTATCTGGCTAACGAACTAGACAAACTAATGTGTAAATTGAATATTTAATAGGCATAGAATACTATTTTAATGACAAACATAAAAAAGCTGTAGAAAATAAATACAATACAAGAAGTATAACAGAAAATAAACTGAGTAAACCAAGGGTAAATAATTATTATGGCAAAAGAATGTCTTCATATGTAGTTCCACGTATTTTTAATGAAATCAGCTTACTGCGACAACTACCTAAGTTGAGTTTATATCAACTGTAGACACAACTTAGGGCTCTTTTGTTAGAGAGGATTGGGGTTGTTGATGTGTGAAATAAGTTGGTATTTTATAATGTACTAGTGAGAGTTATTTATATATGTAGATAAGAGCGCGTCTCGCCAACAAACTTAACAGCTTGGCGAGTATTTAATTATTTGTCATGAGTAAGATATTGTTGTTTATAGAAATAAAAACAATGAAAATAAGAAGCAAAATGTGAGCTACGCTAATTGTCGAGATATATCTGTGGCGACTTCCACATACAACATAATATACTACAGCGCCATCTACCGAAGATACACTGAACTAAAAAGTAACGCACTACACGGAGTAACTATCAATCCTGAATCGCGCAGTAGAAGTTCTCGCACCAATTATCATTCCAACATCAACTGTTGGGCAGTAGCCCGCCAGGCATGATCACCTCGCCTCGCCGGAGGATCCTCCCTTTGAGTTGTAGGGACATGACACCCATATCCCCCACAATCCTTACTTTATAATCATGTGTAAAGTCCCCCACGACACAGGATGTTTATTCCTAATGTGGGAGTTGTCTTAAAAAAAAAAAAAAAAACTACATTGTAAACTTATTATTAAATTAGTAATAAAACAATTTTTGATCACGATTCAGTACATTTAAAAGATTTCTATGTCACATTATTCAATATAACTTGTATTAGCATTGTACTTACTTACTACATTGTTCTCCTTAAGTCCGTACTATGATTTTTTATTATTATGAATTGTAATTGTGAACATTTCTTTTTAAATAGAAATAGCACATACAAATCTCTACCCATACATTACTTTATCTTTGAACCTACTGGTTGAAATAAACTATTCCTAGTCACAAATATTTAAGGTCAAATCAAAACATCGAAAGTCTTTCATTTAATGTAATGACAGACTAAATTGACCAACATTTACCTACTTCGAAACAATATTAGCTATGATAAAAGAACGTCAAAAATAAATAATAGGTCGTTCAACTACCTCATTCTACTACAACCGCGGTATGCAAAGACTATCTATTTCAGGCGTCATTAGCGCTTCTTTCGTCCATTTTCACCTTTTGACTTGAAAGGTATTTGTTCTATTTTATATGAAAATGCATATCCTTCAGCTAATATTGACCTATAGTTTTCGTTCATCTATCATTGTCTTTAATCATTACTGTATGTTGTTAAGACAGTAGACAATACATAAATAATAATCGTGTACTTAAAATTAATAGTAAAATATGAAACTATTTTCTTTTCAAAATCTTTACTGTCTGTTAGAATATAACATCTCATATTAAAATATGATACACAACGCTATATAAAATGCTACAGTTAACGTAAATAAGAATGTAAATGAATAAAACCCGAGTCGAAAAATTCAATATCTCTAATCTTTTTTTTTTTTTTTTTTATTGAATAGTGGGCAAACGAGCTGACGTATCACCTGATGGTAAGCGATTACCGCCGCCCATGGACACCCGTAACACCAAAGGCGTCACAAGTGCGTTGCCGACCTTTGGGGGGATGGGAAAGGGGATGGGGGGAGGGGTTGGGGTATGGGCCTCCGGTATCCTCACTCACTCGGTGAAACACAGCGCAAGCGCTATTTCACACCGGTTTTCTGTAAGGCCGTGGTATCACTCCGGTCGAGCCGACCCATTCACGCCGAAGCATAGCTCTCCCACGCTGAACAATAATCACGCTGAAAATGGGTCGGCTCGACCGGAGTGATACCACGGCCTCACAGAAAACCGGTGTGAGGATACCGGAGGCCCATACCCCAACCCCTCCCCCAACCCCTTTCCCATCCCCCAAAGGTCGGCAACGCACTTGTGACGCCTTTGGTGTTGCGGGTGTCCATGGGCGGCGGTAATCGCTTACCATCAGGTGATACGTCTGCTCGTTTGCCCACTATTCAATAAAAAAATAAAAAAAAAAAAAAAAAGAACAATAAGCAACCTAAACAATAAAGTGATAGGTGCATACACTACAAAAAGTAGGATACTGCAGATTTCTGACTCAATTTGAATCCCTTAGCTGCCGCCAACAGATGGCCGTGATTAATCACAACTTATTTTTGAAGCTTACAACACTCGACTTTTCTTAACTATTACTAGCGATGAAGTGACGTTCGACATCGAGTTTTTTAAATTGGGCACTTATAAATGTATTACTTGCCCTAAATGACTGATTCAATTCCATGGAGAGCCTAAACATAAAATTAGGGCTACAATCATGAAATTTTGACAGTTGATGTTTTCGTGTTTTAAAAATTGATTGAAAACCACCTGCTTAGCACCCCCGAGGGAAAAAATTAAGTATGAACGAATGTATGGAGGTAAAAGGAGGATCGAACCAAGTGGTGTGCAATTGGAGAGGCTTATGTCCAGCAGTGGACTGCGGTTTACTGATGGTTAATGTATGAAAGCGGTACTGGGTTCAATAATATCAGAACCTAAATCTGTTTCAATACACAATTAACCTACATTAAAGAGCCATAACTAAACTAATTAAATATAGCTAAACTCCTTTATTACTGTAAAATTGTTTACTCTTTAATGGTGACAATCTACTAGAGCTACTACATCTACAGAAGGTTTGAAGAAGACCTTGGTACTTGGCACTCTGCCTATACGACCTTCAAAGTTCGTAGGCAGCATTGGCTGCTAATTTATTGAAGATGAAGGTAAAACTAAGAATAAAGGTGGCCAAAGTCGAGTTATGTATTTCAATCTGATTTGAAACCATGATTTCATCACGCGAAATAAACATTCTGTACAACTGGCAGAGCACGAATCACATCATCTATATAAAACGGAAAGACAGAAATAATTCAAATAATTTGCGTTCAACATCGCTATGTGACCCGATTCAACGTCTTTTAATACACTCATCGGCGACATTCACACCGTCGCATCCATCGAATATTCCAACAGCTTGACTTGATTTATCAAAAATATTTTAGTTCTGCAACAGTGTGATGGGCAGTCGGTCTTTTGTTCAGAAATGGGTTTCGCAAAGAATTTGTTTTTGAATGCAAGCTGATTTTATACGACCTTAGAAGTTCATTTCTTTCGTTCTCATTTTCGCCTCTGAATGTTTAAGTTTTTTGTTTTTTTCTCAACGTTCACAAAGCACTATATTCTTTTATTTTCTGAAAGATTAAAAAACTATAAGACTGTCTTAGTGTATATTTACGAGTATTTCTGTATTCTTTGGTATTGTGGCTTCTTGTACAGAAACATACTATGTAAGTAGGTTTTATTGCACCTTTACTGATATTATAAACATAAAAAATACAAGTAGTACTTTTTTTAATAGTACTCAATAGATTTGAAAAATAAAAGTTATTTTCCCGAAGAATAATAAATTTAAACAAAAATATTATACCCTATTTACTACAAATTACTCCATCTTTGAACAATCAGATTTTTTTATCATTCTAAAATAGTATTAACCCGCCCCGATCGTTTTTGTCTATTTTAATGTTACAATCCAAAAATCTGTTTCATATGCTACAACTAATATTAAAGAGGAAACATGCATACGCTTGTTATGGAGGTGGTATATACAGTACGTCATCAAACAAAGTACTTTCGCTGTTTTGTACGTCCAAAGTTTATGGAGTTTGGAAGTGAATGTAGCGAATGTACGAGTTACGTTCTATTATAAGTTTGTATTACGAGAGCTCATGACTGAACTAAAACTTATTTGATAAACAAGTCCTTGTTTCTGAAGCATTAATTGGGGGATTATGTTAATAATAATTATATTAATTAAAAATGTATTAATGATTGCCACAAAATTTTTACGTTACTTGATATTTTCTAAATTGAAAACTCCTCTTGTTTTAAGATGGATGGAGATATCTGCTCCCGGGATTTAACACAAATACCATCCCGGACTAGATATATATATATATATATATATATATATATATATATATATATATATTCTATGATGTAAATGATAATTAAACAAAACGGAACCTAAATTTGAAACTAAATTGATTTATTCCTAAGTTATAATTTGAATCAAAGTACTATTCCAAATTAAGGGTTGGGATACTGTTGTTGGTTTTAATCAACTCCATGGCGTTGTGGATCGTTCAATGTTGGACAAGATCCTCTCAAACTGATTAAGGTAAGTGATGATAGGGAGGTGTGTGGGACAATTAGTAGAGAGTTTAGATTACTGATTTCCGGTCACTTTCACTTTAGATGAAACTGTGTTATTATTAATTTATTAGTGATAGTAATGCATTGCTGGCTTTTGGGTTAAATGTCTCCCCCAACCGACGAAAGAAAGATTACAATTCGGTAATTTCTCTCATTCGGTAAAAAGTAAGGAAAAAATTACGATCTCTGTTTTTTTTTGTGTGGTACCAATCAGTGGGGAAACCCATTTGTGCCAAAGCATAATTCTACTACGGCACATAGGGGTTATTTTCATTAATGCTTCTTTTGCCTCGGTGGCGTAGTGGTAGCGTATGCGACAGTTAAGCTTGAGGTCTCGGGTTCGATTCCCAGGTCGGACCAAATGTTTGTATGATCTGCAAATTTTGTTTCGGAGTTTGGGTGTTTTCTATGTATAATATGTATGTATTTACAAAAAAAAAGTATTTAAGTATTTATATCAGTTGTCTAGTACCCATAACACAAGCTCTGCTTAGCTTGGGACTAGATGGCGTTGTGTGTTAAAAGTTCGGAATATTTATTTATTATTATTTTCTGTGCATTCTTCAGAAATAATTCAGTTATAGAGACGAGAAAGGTGAGAAGAAAACTGTACAATTTAAACATATAAAACCGTGACTAAAAACCTATAAATCAGATGACTGTTACTCGACAATTACTGTAAGCTACAATTACACTTATCACTACATCACTATTCCGTTCCACTCTGTTTTGTACGCAATGGAACGTGCACAACAACAAACGACCGCACGATGCGAATGTCAGTTAATTCATAGGCTTGAAGTTCAAGGTGCAGGTTTCTGTTTTGCATCACGCGATTTTAAGTAAGTAGATTAGTAAAGAAGCGATAGCGGGAATAGTGTAGAAGAGAATTTAGTTTCTCACTTATTGCTTTATAATTCCACTTTTCATAAATATTTTATGTTAATTTGGAATCACGCTGTCTTGTCTGACTGATTGACGATATTTATCAAACACACCATGTTGTTCAGTTAAGTAGTTTGAGAAGCGTCAGCTGGAGGTGACCTCCAGCTGACGCTTCTCAAACTCTTGCCTAAAGAACCTTCAGAAGTGGTTCGACGGCAACACCACCTTGCCTCCACCACTTCAGAGCAACATCCTCCAAATTTAAAATTGTCCTGATGCTGTCCAACCTGCTATAGGAGTGGAATTACAAAAATAATGGTTGTCCGAGACATATTTTATCTAGAAAAACCCACAATAATGGAGTAGCAATTGTCCAAGTGATGGGGATTAAAACTTTTCTGTGTGAAACAAAACTAAATTACTTTGAACCTTACTCCACTTTGAACCTCACTCCTGCCGTAACTCTCTCGCACTCTTTCTATACTTTTTTTCTAAATTTACCTAAATCTTCAAACTAAACTTGAAACCGGTCCCTTATTTAGTATTCAACCTAACAGAAACCTTGTACTTTATAAACTTAATTTATGTATAGTGAACATCGAATTAATTATTATATTGAATACCAAATACAGTAGCATTTCCCGCTTAGCTAATTGGCCACCGAGCAGAGAAGGCATCTATTTCATAATTGATTTTGGAATTAGGTAATTAGTGTTTAAATGCGGTAAGATTTAGGTGATCGCTAGAAATATAATCTAGCCGGTAATATTACAGTGTTAGTTATTTAGTGGTGTTCTACAGAATGTTTGTAAGGTTTATGAAGAGTACGACTTTCTTTATCTTCTTTAACCTGAATAGATTAGTGGCACCGACCCTATCATATTCCGTTTCTGAATGGAGGCGCCTATAGAACTAATTGTCTAACCTTAGTACTTCAACATTTAAATATTAGATATACTAAACAGAAAGCGTAATCTTTCAACTGGTCAGAACATAAAAAGTCTAACAACCTCTTACACTAGTAGTTACTTTTATGGTAGTAAATGAACAAAGCAGATTCCCAAACTTAACTAGTGAAAACTTTTTTTGTGTTGTCTGAATGTTCTCACATGAATCGAATACTCCCACAGATTTAGAACTTTCACTAATGTCATAACTGATTCTATAAAGACTCACGATCTCTGTGTACACCCCTTTTTTATTCAATTGAGTGTTAGTTGGCAAGTTGAAAATTTTCAGTTAAAACTTGAAATTTCAAGAGGAAGCAATTCAAATGTATTCTCAAAGAGACATAATTGTAACATGCTACAAAATTCATGTATTAGATAGCAAAATTATGTAGCAGCACACGTAAATCTGCAATTAAAATTATTTTCAAAAAAAGAATTTGAAACTTTAGGAGTGAGCAATGATCGAACAAGTTCAGACCACAACTATCAGTGATTTCAGCATCAACATTTTAAGATAGTTTAAATCCATTTTTATAATGCAAAATTTTTAATGACATTACACTCTAATTAGCGTTCATTTTTATAAAATCTATTTAAGGAAAAAAAACGAAAGATAGTATATGTGGTTGAACTTGAATAATAATATATTATTACTTTATGAATTAATAATAGTGTTTAATTTATATGCCATTCGAAAAAAAAAAAGAAAATACATTTTACGTAACACGTTCGTTACATATAATTAACTTATGGAAATAAATTACCTTAATTGTATCAAAGAGATTTGTGACATGAATAAAAATATTTAAACTTGTTAGAAAACATTATTAAAACTTTGAATTGATAGGTGTGATTTAAGAAATGTAATGTGTCACAACTAAAACATGGTAGCATTTATAATACAATTTTGTGACTGATTTCTAGCAAAACAGGCCTCTAATGTATTTTTTTATTTATTACTTATACCATAAAAAATGCTCTGGGTGCGAATTCTTGTCTAGCATGATAAGTTAAACGTGATACAGCTAAAAACATGGCTTAATCGCAGCTTGGAATCACAAGAATCATCCCAACTTTTACTAGATGACCCTTAATTCTTTTAGTCAGCCAATAAGGCCCTTTTCACTTATTATATCTCTAACTCGCTCTAGGTAACAAATAATTCTATGTCAGTACTTTTCTCTACATGGAGGAACACGAAAATTATTCAAAACCATTCATCTCTAGTCGACATCACAGATAACAAAGCCACAACTGCAACAATTTTGTTTTTTTACGCACAACCGTAAATAAACCATAAACAAAATGGTTTGGATACCCCAATTCGTATGCCGATGCCAGTTGATGTGTTATTTTATCAACCAATTGGAGACATGCTGATATAAATAGATACAGAATGTATAAATTGGGAACAGGCAAATTGTTTTCGCCTCTTTCAAAAGATGTTTTAATGACTCAAATTAACTTAAAGCAAGGTGCAAGGTGTTCTATAGACGCGGACCTCCTACGATAGGTAGATTTTGAGACAAGTAGGATATCGAAATAAAGATTTATACAAGTTTACAACCGACTATCCCTCAATCCGAGATTCTTGACTTCATTTGACTAATATGTCCGGACTAATACTAATTGTTACGTTTAAAATAAGACATTTTTATTTAAACCTACCCCCGGCTGGGAGTAAGTAAACCAAATTGTACAATAAGGTCTAGGAAAAAAATGAATTCTAGAGGTATTGATTGAAGTTGTTGGACAGTAATTTTGGATCTTTTAATCCTTTATTCTTCGTCGCTGAATATGACTGTGTTATTATATTGTCTGTGGCCCTAGAAAGTACAAAGTGTGGGTGGTGTCATAGGAATCCTTTTGGATGGTAGAGTAACAATTCATTCTTCTTCTCTAAATTTGTCTTAAAATCATTTAATAAAGTTAACTATTTTCTGTTAATCACAATTTAATTGCAGCTCGTGAGTTATTTATAAAGAGTTCAATGAAAGCCTAAATATAAGCATAAAACTCTTGATAAAATCGATAGTCTTTTCTATCACAAAATATAAATAATACTAGCTGACCGTACCGCCATATTTACATTTCTGTCTCAGCTTCCCACGAGCAGTGTACAGTCGCGGACAAAGAAAAGACTTTTTCTTTTAATTTTCCTTGTATACAAACCTTCCTCTAATACTAAGGAACACATAGTAAAATAATTATCTAATTTGGTACAATCGATTGGAAGTTATGTGCGTACATACATTTCGGCGATTCATTTTATTTATATAGATTATTCAATCAATCAGCTCATTAAAATCCACTCTACTACTAAACATTACACTATACACTGCTGAGCATATAATATTCCAACATGCACCTTAGCCTATCATCAAAATCTACGTGATGTTCTACGTGATGTTGAGCTTTGGTTTATTCTACGGTCTTCACATTAAGATAAGTTAGCTCCAGAGTCTACCGGTCCTTAGACTAGATATAGCCCATTGTCATGATTTTTTTTTTTTTAAAAGACTACTCCCACATTAGGAATAAACATCCTGTGTCGTGGGGAACTTTACAAACATACATGAAACGGACACAAAGAACATCCAGACTCGGGACAACAATTCGTGGATCACACAAAGTGTTGTACCGCGTGGGATTTGAACCCAAGACACTTGGCGCAGTAGCAAGCGGCATGGCGACCGCTGAAACCACTCGTCCAACCGTGCAGTCGATGTCGATGTTAACATGGTTTCTCTACGAGCTGTGCTTATAACTTTGGTTCCCTTTCGGTGACTTCATTATTTTATCCATCGCAAAAACTAGAAGCATATTTAATACATATACCATTAATATCACTTTATACGATGTGACTGGAATCCCACTCTTTAAACTCATTAACAAGTGAAGCAGAAAAGTTAGAATGATCAAACACTTCGTGCGTATTATTTAAAACATGAATGATATCTATAGAACTTGGCGGATAATGATTATTCAAATATGTTTATACCAGCTTCTTCCGGATTTTATTGTGAACTTATCTGTTTCTCCGTATATTGTCAGATAGCAACATTGTGTATTTGTGTTGCGACAACCTCTGTGTCATGTTAACGAGAAAACTTTTTGTTTGTTAACGGAAAACTCGTAAATGAGTATCTCTAACTATGGGACGATTATCACTGTTCAAACTGTTATGGTATATAATTAAACTTGTTTGTAAATTTATTTGAGAATTGTGACGTATGCTATGGTAGTTTAGATAGGCATTCCAATGCATTTTATTTGTTAAATAAATAAATGAAGAACATGGAGCGAAAAAACAACATGTTTCAATATTCAAATGGCTCAAATATGGAAACACGGAGAAAATTGCTAGTGGCTCCACGAATGTACGGCACAAGAAGACTCGACTCGTAGTAATCGAAAGATGAAATTAAGGCTTTAATACACGTTCTGTCCGCAGCTCTTTTTGATGACACTGCTGTGCCACAGAATTGATCAATTCCTGAAATCATAGCAGCAATTATATTCGTTTTATAAAATCAGTACTTGGATGTCAAATGAATGATTTAGTGAGCTGTCTCAAAACGTCTTTCAAGGATGTTTCTAAAAGTATATTTATATCAGTGTTTTACTAAACTGTTACTCGTAGTATGACACATGACACTTTTAATTAATGTGGGGGAACGAGTGTCATGTTCCACCCAACACAAAGGGAGGATCCTCCGACCAGGCGAGGTGATCATGCCTGGCGGGCCACTGCCCAACAGTTGATGTTGGGATGTTGTATATGTGCTAATCGGCGCGAGAACTATTTATTGCACGATTCAGGATTTGTAATTACTCCGTGTAGTGTGTTACTTCGTAGTTCAGTGTATCTTCGGTAGATGGCGCTGCAGTACGTTATGTTGTATGTGGAGGCTGCCACAATTAATATAAATAATAATGTTTTTGCTCATATTATAAACCTTAAGAATTTCACATTTAATTTTAATTAGTTTATTTGTTCTCGGATAGACTTAACTTAACTGTACTTGACTTAATTGTTAACATAATATAACAATCAAATATATTATAATTACAATTAAATCATCCTATTGCTAATTACAAGTCTCTACAAATAGATCCTCTAGGAGAGCCGTCAACTTAAAATAACAAGTATTACACATTTAACACATTAAACGATACATATTGTATAACAATATAAGAGTTATAGCTTTAAATTATCTTACCAATTTTCTTAATAGCCTGGAAGCATCTTAGAGCAGTTTAATAATTTTTATAAAATAAAAGTCATCAAGGATTGCATTATTATTTTTTTGGTAGGTGAAGCTATTGAAACCACTATTTTTAATCACACCATCAACATATGCATAGCTACAGTTTAGCAATTCACTAAATATACCAATAACAGATAAGGGTTCTTTTTTGATGTCGCCGTATTCCAATATTTCCAATCTCAGATTACACGCTAAATCTGTTGCTTCACAAAACCTAAAATATTTACGATTCATTGGCGTACAATCTGGTCTCATTTGAAAGATATATTATATTGAAGAAACCCCGATGTAAAACGAACTCGGTCAATTTGATATCAATACTAAATTCAATACAAGTTACAACATAAATTGAATTACTGTTGTTGTAAATAGATACGAAATTAGTTTTATGCTTTAGATTAATCATCTAGATTTAAATTTTTGCTATACCTTTATACCTTCATTATTTAAGTTAGCAGAACCACGTTCGAGACGCACGGGCTGGCTTTTAGAGAAGACCAACCTAAAACGATAGCTTTGATGCTTTATGTGCTTCGTCGGTGAGTGCGAGACCGGAAACCTAATGATGCAGAAGCATCTCAATAGGTAGCCATAGTGTAGGTCACAATGCCGCATTGTCTGCATTCGCAATGAGTATTGTGACCACCACTCTTGGAGTCTGTCCATGCTTTCATGCATTCTCATTATACATAAAATAACAACTTATATTTAAGCTAAATTTAATGTAGTAGCTGTAAAGAACAGTAGAGCCTACAAATCAATAAGTCATCAATGAAAATACGTGATACTAAATATTTCCTGATTTACAATTCCAATAACAGGCACCAGAGGAATCACACCGTTACAAATAATATCCACATTCGCTCCAGAATATGTGCCAAATGAACAAATAGATCGTTTCCGCAACAATTCGTGTTTACCCACAATATTTACATTTGAAACAGATTTAACTGATAGAAAGCATATGGGACGCTATCCTTGTAAGATATAAATACATTGTTCTGATTTTCATCACTGCCATGTTTAACATAACATGAATAACAATCACTATTCTACTTCTACATTTAAGCATGGATATGCATTTTCCAAAGTGGTTTGAATTTAACTTTGAGTGTTTAAAAGTTAGCTAAGTTATGCCGTATTATAGCTATTTATAGACTGATTAAAATACTTCATAAGTAAAAGATACCGTTTCTTTGTGTCAGCACAAAGAAGATAATAAGAAGAGAAATAGAAGATAGTAGAGATAGGACTTCAGTAGATTGATGGTCTATACTAAATACATAATGTATCGTTTTAAATAATTACAAATTATCCGACCTGTTATTAAAACTGCATGTTTATTGCAATTATAATAAAGGTTTTTACACAGTCACAAATGTTGAAAGTTGAAATGTTGATTGAAAATACGGTAGTCGCTAATAGAACTAGCATAGATGAATAAAATAATTAATAATAAATAAATATTTCGGACATCTTACACACAACGCTATTTAGTCCCAAGCTAAGCAGAGCTTGTGTTATGGGTACTAAACAACTGATATAAATACATATATACTTTTTTTGTAAATACATACATACATATTATACATAGAAATCAACTAAACTCCGAAACAAATATTTGTAGATCATACAAACATTTGGTCCGACCCGGGAATCGAACCCGAGACCTCAAGAACAGCAGTCGCATACGCTACCACTGCGCCACAGAGGCAGTCATTATAAAAATAGTAAACATACAATTTAGTATTATTACATAGAAATATCATAAAGCATGGAAGACTTTTGGTTTGCAAATCACGGTCAAGTAATTGGTCATAACATAACATATATCACGGATGTCAATTTCATATATGTAGTAATTATATCTTAAGCAAAATCTCTATTGATTCAGTCGACCCTACTCCACTCACTTGTGAAGGCATAGGTGTCGTTAAGAAGGGTCCAAAGTGATTGCAGACCCAAACAATCTTGTGGTCCATAACATAATTGATAGTTCCCAAGTATATTTGCTACTAATAGACATTCAGGATCCAAATAAATGTTTGCGTTGAAATTGATAAGATCGAGATTATAAGACGGCTCTTAAGTTTTCACGTTGTTACTGTTTAAAAAAGCGAATTTTGTTTCAGTCGAGTTAATAATGTTAGTATATCAACATAAATATATTTTTGTAACTAAGCTTAATAATTTTAAGATATGAAATAAGAAATTAATGTAATATTTTTTTCAATGTGTACGAGTTTACGAGTGATTTTGATTAAGCAAAAAAAAATCATATTTTATACTAGCTGAACCCCGCGGTGCTATCCACGGTACGATAATTACCACGGGCAACGCCGCGAGGCGAAGCTAATATCTTTATAAATTGTAGCCTATGTGTTATTCTGATGTATAAGCTATATTATTATAAAGTTTCATCAAAATCCATTCCCTAGTTTTTCCATCCAAACTTACAAACTTTCGCGTTTTACACTAGAGAACTGTTGTTCCTTTAAAAGTCTAAAATCTGTTTGTTGATACACCCTTCGTACTTAGTTGTAGAACTGTAACAGTTTTATTGAATCTTATATGAATAATTTCATACTATCTATTTAACTATTTTTGTTATCGAAGCTAGTGTTATGAGCAGATAATTATTAATTATGTGCGTAGAAAATTCTGAAATTTGACGAGTTGGCAGAATGACAGTTTGACTTTGGAACTGAACTTTTTCAATACACTTAGTTAAAGTTAGTTAGTTAACAGATATTTAGCGAGTTAAATAGCGCGTTTTGTAAACTTTTCGTGGAACTTACTAAGAGCATACACATTATGAATTAATTGGAAAATTTCTAAGTAACATTTATTAGTAACTCTAAGAACATTCCCTTTTATATTCTGCTAAGTTAATTTTTTAGAGGACTACAATAATCTAGGTCATAGTTTTCTAAGTATTCCTTAACCTTTCGGCGACATAAGTTATGTAGATTTATTTATCGATGGTTTTATGAGAAATAAATGTATTTGCTGCTCCCATAAAAGCTTTTAGAACTATCTACTTATTTTTATTTTTAGGAAAATATTTTTTCTGATATTCGCCGGGTATTGGTTATAAAAGAATAAAAGTAGAATATTATTAAATAAAAATATTTTAAATTCAAAAGTGATTCTGTCTTCTGTTACGGTTGAATGGCAACACCAATTTCAATAAAATTTGGTATGGAGACACTTTAATTCTTGGGAAAAGAAATATTAAGCTACTCTTTAGCGCGATGAACGACATAAGCGGCATAGGTAGCAAAAACTAGTTTTTACTTCATAAAACAACAGATACATCCAACAAAGCCAAAGGCCGGCAACGTACTTGTGTCGCTTCTGGTGTTGCGGGTGTCCATGGGCGTCGGTAATCGCTTACCATCAGGTGATACATCTGCTCGTTTGCCTCTCATTCCATAAAAAAAGACAAGTTCGCTAATAACATTATCAAATTGTTGTAACATGACTTTCACTTACAAGAATAACTTAATTAATTAATTACAGTACAATTAAGAGAAAGCTCATACAATACGATATTACTAAGAAACGTTTCATCCTTTATTAAAATAGGGTCCCGTTTCTTCTCACATATTTATGTCACTTATTTAAATTCCTTGCCCTTAGAAATGATAATAAAGCCTAGAAACTAAATAGAGCACATTCTTATACACTTTATAAATAGTTTTGGAAGAGAATTTAAAATACGTTCAAATAAGAAAGTATAAAACTTTCATATGCCTGCTTTTTGTTAGTTGTTACTTAAGTTTTCAATTTTACCCAATTGACCACAAAAGTAAATGTTTCAGGGTGTTATTTGATACACACATTCCAAAAGTCCAAAAATATCCCTTACACTACAAATCTGTTTCTGTAAACATTACGAATTTCCCTCCAAAATAGCTATCAACGAAATTTATTTAAGCCCACTGCGACTGCAAATAAAATTTTATGTCACATTTTATATGACGCTCAATTTTGCCAAACCAGAAAATGTTTATGGAAAAGTGTTCAACATTTCCCAAAGTTGCAGCCTTCAGTTTAACGACTAGGGTTTTTGCTTACGGAGCAAAGGTTGGAGGCTGGAAATATCACGCTAGTTATGTACCTTCACCTACATCAAAATGACCTGTACATCGGCTTTCAGAAGCATTTTGCCACGTCAAAGACTTGGCCAAAATTGTCCAGTCCAGTCAGTAAATGTGCTCTGTAAAGAACACCTTTAGTAACCCGAATGGGACTAAACATTGACAATACACCTTACAATGTTATTTTCATATATGATAATCTCTATTTTTATTGCTGGCGTCAGTTTTCAAAGTTTATTGGCACGGCAACTCAAATTGTACATGACATTTAAATAAAACTTAATGGGGATAGTATGTCAATCAGTAAACATAAACATTGTGAACCTTATGATTAATATGCTAGAAATAATAATTTGATAACATCCGCTGCGAACGTCATCAATCCAGTCTGCCTAGTAAACATTAGACGCGAATATATTTTATTTGCCCGAAGAGCCCGTCTAGCCAAGAAAAAAATATAAATCATTGAAAATAGCTTACGGTCGACGATTGCGTTCGCAGAAATCACAAAATTTGACACTTCCTCCGTACGTAATAAGTAGTTACACCCGAATATCACTGTTCACTAAACGAAACCTGACAAGTTTCGTACACAACTGAGCACAATTCCCGCTGTGACGTTGATATTATTTTAATAAATACTGACACAATTCGTAAAAGAGGTTTCAATAATCCAGATACGAAAACATTCGGCGCGTTCGGTCGTTCGGGTTGAAGAGTTAGAGCGACGTGCGCTCTCCGCGACGAAACCACGGGCACTGGTTTGGCCAGGCCGTGCAGGGGCGGCGTCAGAAAGTGTGCGTATATCCACATGGGGGTTGTTTTGTATCGGTGTGCGTGCTCTTCAGGTCACCAGAATTCGGTGAAGACAAGCGTTGTGAAGTGGCGTGCCCTATTTCAACTGACTCTTTTAGGTTCTAGGCCACAGAAATTGCACGCAGCTAGCTATTGAAGAAGTTGTGTAGACCTTGTCAAATAACGCTTGCATTTACACACTAGAATGGGTTTTAGTTCCTTTAATGAGTGCAATTCAGTAATTCTCTACTTTTAATTATAGGAATTCCTTCCGCATTTCTAACGAACAGTGTTTTTCTGTGGTTTTACGTTACTGGTTTATATTACACTGAAAGTTTTTGTAAAGGAAACCTTCTGAAAAAATATAAAATACTATTTTAATTTATGAGCCTCGGTGGCGTAGTGGTAGCATATACGACTGCTGTGCTTGAGGGCTCGGGTTCGATACCCGGGTCGGATCAAATGTTTGTATGATCTGCAAATATTTGTTTCGGAGTTTGAGTGTTTTCTATGTATAATATGCATGTACCAAAAATAGTATATATGTATTTATATCAGTTATCTAGTACCTGTAAAACAAGCTCTGCTTAGCTTGGGAATAGATAGCGTTGTGTGTTAGATGTCCAAAATATTTATTTATTTATTAATATAATATACGTAGGTATGTATCCTTGTTTAACATAAAACGGGCGATGACATTTTCAACGTTTAAATAAAGCGATACGTAAATAAACATAATTTGCTTTGAGATTAAACGCTATTGCATACTTGTTCACTGGTTTTGGACGCTACTGGCGAGGGATGAGCAGATTGATAGGGTAATTTGAAACGACAAAATGTGGCTCTTTGCACTTAAATCTACTATAAATCTTCTTTTAACTTAAAACATAAACCTGTAGATTAGAAAAGTAGTTATTAGTATAATATTTGTATGTAAAAATGTAAAAACAAATCGGACCAGCGGTTCCTGAGATTAGCGCGTTCAAACAAACAAACTCTTCAGCTTTATTACTAGTATAGATTCCTAGAAAGAGATATGAATACTGTTTTTTCTCATGTAAATATCCATATACCAAGACAGGCCTCAAAGCTGATATGTGGGTTCTTTTAACTAATCACGTCACAACAGAGGTCCATGTAATCAGTTAACTATACTCGTATATAAGCACAAAAGATATATAACAACTGGTTTGTATGAGATTAGCTTTTCGTTCGCCGAAGTCTACTTGTTGAGGCACAAAGAGTCTTTATTTAATAAAATTACTGAGTAATTATTTCTGATTGATCAAAGGCCTTTGTTAGTACGGATAATTTAAATATTATGATAGACAAATTTATTTCGATGTAAATGGCATTTTCATTTACTTTGTTATGAATAATCTTGTTTGTTTTCGATCCTAGAGGAGCGTTGAGTAGATGTTGAGAGATTTATAAAGGACGTTATTAACATTCAAAGCTAGATGCAGTCATGGAAGGTAACATAATGTTACTATGTGGCTGCGTGGTAGTAATCAATCGTTCGTGTATCAATTATGCAGGATGTCGCAATTTTTATCAAGACTTCGTTTCAGAACTAACTTTTATTTTTTGTGTATTCTATCATATTAACTTAATTACATAAATTTAACATTGTTATAAGAGAATCAGTACGTTGAAGTCGCAGTGGGTCAATCATGTCAGAGTAGAAATCGCTATTAGACAAACATACTGTAGATGCCCTGCGGCGCGATGGACTGAGACTTGGGAAAATGACTGGCCAAGACTGACTCAAAGAGGCGGATGTCTCTTTGAGTCAGTCTTTGTTTAGCTATGGACGGCGATTGGTTGACGATGATAATGGTAGGTAAGTTACCTATGTATGTAAATATATTTATTGTAATTAACAATATATAATAGACAAGATAAATTAACATATCACGATAGAGTTATATAATACAATTAGAACTTAATTTGAGTTAGATTTCCGAACTCAAACTAGATTCATTTTGTTATTTTTAAAACCGAATCATATTTAGTTCTTTAACAAATCAAGCATTTGAAGTAGCTATTTTACTATTTATATTTCTAAATTAGTGCTATTAATATTTTGTATTATAAGTCTAGTACATAAACATGTAATTTTTCTCACGAGGCCTACTTTCTGTCCGTTCTTTTCGTGCAAGGGGTTAAAAACATGTAACGTGACAGTTTTCTACCCCATCGTCTGCTACCCTCGTCTGTATGACGTGGGAAGGTTGTAAACGACTTCACGCTACTTCAAACGGTGACAGGCAACCTTAAGATTGTTTAAAGAATTGTCTCTTATATTGTCTAATATTACTTCCATGTCGTTCACGATTGGATTGTACAATTCATTATCATCATCGACTGCTTTTCAATAATATCCACTGCAAGTCAAGACTTGGGCTTCTCCTTACATGTAAAGTGTACACTAGTGCCCCCCTGTGTAATGAAAGTATTATTATCTGAAGACTCAATCAAAGATAAAAATATTCTACAATGAAAAGTTAGTTTTCATAGTGAAGTAAAATGGATTATGTGCTTAATAGTTCCTTTCTATGTCATAGTTCGAGGGGTCGTTAAACTAGAATACGATCTGGTATCCGTTCGAATTCAAATCGATTTCATTTTGTTTTCCAAGTTGCCGACCTGTGCTGGTCCATACTATAATATTCATAGTAGGTAGACACATCATTAATGTGCTATATAACCTAAAATATTTTAAATTACTTGCTTAAGTCTTCGGGTAATTATGTGATGAACACAGTCATTTATTCTGTGTCTTGGTAAAATTTATCGATAATATATATTAGATAGATAATATACATAGATAGTACAAATTTGGCAATATTTAAGTACCTACATTTAAAATAACTGTAGTTACCAGAGTGAAGTTATTTCTAATATTAAGTTAATGTAGTATAGAAATAGTATTGGGTTTCTGAAACAGTGTGAATGTGTATTTCGTGTCCTCTTTCCGGCAGTATATCCCGGGTCCTACTATTGCACTATTAAACCCAGCCTTCCAATTACTCACTGTTAAGTAATAGGCTTTATGGCGTTTACAAAGAGAATGTTATACGGTTACTGAATATTTGAACCTGAGCCATGAAGATCCTATACGGACATTCTATATTTGTAAATTGTTATATATATTGTTATAGGAGCATGTGTAATCTTATTTTATTGAATAGAGGTATGAGAGCTTTAATAGAATCCTACTTCCTACTACTATTATAAAGGCGAAAGTTTGTAAGTATGGATGTATGTATGTATGGATATTTGTTACTCTTTCACGTAAAAACTACTGAATGGATTTGAATGAAACTTTACCACAATATAGCTTATACATCAGAATAACACATAGGCTACTATTTATAAAGATATAGCTTCGCCTCGCGGCGTTGCCCGCAGTTATCATCGTACCGCGGGTAGCACCGCTGGGGTTCAGCTAGTTAGTTAATACTAGCTACAACTTGCCACGATTCAGGCTAGTATTGGGGTTGCATTTATGAGAAATTAAGAACTAAACTGACACCAAAATAGAAAAAAAATATATAGAACAGATTGTATTTCACGTTATAATTTGAATACTATCGGTGTAGAACATTTTCAACTGACTTTTTGAAGCGTTGACAAACCAAGCAAATATTTTATATATAAAGATTACTCAGTGATCGGTCACAGAAACATTCTTGGGCACCTGATGGTGATGTGGTGGTTCCCCTTGTTTACGGGCGACCGGGAGCTAGGGCTTCGACAGTTGAGTTGGTGTGAAAATCAACACAAAATTTGCTTAATATGGTTTTCTGTGAGTGTGAAAGTAAATACCTCAAAGAACTACTACAGAAATACTACCAGAACAGCGCAACTATTGGTTGGGTGATGATTACTATTCCACCTTAGGCACGCTAGCGAAACATACATTTAAAAAAGAAACTGATAATTGTTTAGACAGTTTGGGAATTCATCGTGAGCAACAACGTGACGCTAGTATTATAAATATTGAATTTTACTTACAACATTTATTTTTTATTACCTGTCAAACATCCAACAAGCCAACGAGTATTATAAAAATTGAAATCATTCACGTAAGCACTCGATGCAGAGAGTTTGTTCATCTGAATATTTCCCAAGTCGCGTTACAGCTTTGTGTAAAGGTTTTTGAAAGCTTTTAAAGTAACTTTGTGCTTGTAAAATAATACAAGTATATTTGAAACATGAAAATCTTAAAGTACAACGTGTGAAGTTTTCTTCGAGTTTATACAGGTAAGAGAACGTGCCAATATCACGTGACTCGTCTGGGAAAGAAGAGTTCAAAATGCCACGCTTAGTCACAGAAATAAAGGAGGGCCTTAATCAACAGTTTTAAATAAACCACTACTGGACAGTACTCTTGGGATTTGGGGATGCTTTGCAATAGGCAAAGTAGAGTCACTTTTGGAGGCTCATATTTATAAAATCCAGTTGCACTCTGTGATTAGAAACAATTACCGACGGCGTGGTCAGTACCTGGATGGGTGACCGCTGGTGGTTATGCATAACGCATAACCACTAGCGGTCGCAGGGCTCGGGTTTCCTCTCATGAGAGGGTTAAGGCCATACGTCCCCACGCTGGCCAAGTTGGGGACTGGCAAGATTATCTGCATTTGCAATGAGTATAGTGGCCACTACTCTTGGATTCTGCTCCAGCTTTCCATCAGGCAGAGCAGAGTCACTTTGGCAGGTATAAAAAAGCATTGGAAGGTCTAGTCATTGATATTGTAAAAAATGCAATAAAAAATATTGAAAAAAATATATTAAAAGATGCAGACGAAATAAACCTGTTAAAACACGATAAAGATGGTTTTATTCGTTGGATTGGGTAAGTCACGGACACAAGAAATCTGAATGCCACTAAAATCTACAGAATTCATTTATTTATTTTGTGTAATTATGGTCAACGAATTACAATACAATACACATTTAATAAATGCAAACCACTCGCTTATATGGGAAGTCCCTAAAATGAAACAATAGCAATATAATGGTAATTATCGTGGCAACACTACAGCAACACCACTGTGTGATATGTACAGTGAGCGACAAATACTTACAGAATGTTAAATTCTCTTTTTTACGAGAGCGTGAATTAATAAATTGATTCGGGGCAAAGTAGTTAAGAATAGAGGGCCACTAGAAAGGATTAAACCTATATATGTACGTGTGTGAGGGTTTTGTGGTCAGATTGTATCACAATTTATTCACTTACTTACTGTTTCTAATCCTAAAAAGGGTTTGTCCTTTACTCGTTCTTTGTCTACGGATTTTGTAGGTAATTGAACCTAATTCTAGATGCTATTACTAATAAATATTTTTTTAAACTCACATTAAAAAGGTGTTGATATATTTTATTATTCTTCTATTTCTTTCTTCCTACTAAAAATGAACATGCGAATTAATTTGCTTGTTAACTGCTGCTACTTGAAAACACAAGTATTTCAACGTTATCGTTCGTTAAGAGTGCCGTTTACCTAGAATTTTCAGTATATTGGCCTTCAATGACCTCACTTACTCCAATAAAAGCAACGAAAGAAATGCTAAACACAAGTTACAGATGATTGGAGAAATATTCTTCATTATTCATTTAAATATTATTCATTTCTTACTTTCTCAATTTAGCTGACTGTACATTTTATAAATGTCACTTTTGTAAATCTGACTACTGTGTTATGTTCTTTATTTTAGCTAAACTAATCTATACATCATATTAGATCGAGGTTCCAAACTATAAACTACCTAAACGAAGAAGCCTTTAGTTCAGTTGTTATATAAGCCCGGTTAGCCCTCGTCACTCGGTGTCCGCTTGACATCGGACAATGTCCAATCGGACATCGAGACAATCGGACAACACTCTCCTTGACCCGGACTGTGATTGATTGGAACTAACAGTAGCGGACGATGTTGTGTTCTCAATTATAGGAATCTCGTTTTAGTAGTTGTGTATTTCGGTTAAACTAAGAAACCTATATATGGCCCACAAAAGGTAGAGCACGCTTTTTTTTAGGTTCAATTCCCAAGTCAAGAAAAAATCCTGTGTCGAGTTGAACTTCACAAACTCACATGAAATGGACATAAAGAATACTCAGACTCAGAACAACAATTACATCACACATTGTTATCAAGTGATTCCAGCCCACAACACACAGAACAGTAAAAGCGACGTGGCGACTAATTAAGCCACTACGCCAACTGTGCAGTTAAACACTTCTTATAAACATATTTAAAAAAATTAAATACCATATAATAATTATATAAAATACACTTAGACATAGAACAAATAACTAACCTTATTAAAACACAGCTTTACTTCGTGACTAAACCCTCATTAAATAAATAAATTAAAAAACACACAGCTATCAGTTTTGGAAAGAAATCGAATCCGCGTCCTCATCCTTTTCAGTCACAATTATTAACTTCTATACAACCTATCAGTTTAATTTGGTCAAAACTTCTGGCAATCTGATATTCTTATAAAGGTTCGAAATAATCAAAAAGCAACTTACCACATGCACAATAATATCCTTTCCTCCATATTATATAGAATAGAATGTACTAATACCAATAACAATGTAAATAATGATCAATTCACATTATTTAAGGTGTACAAGTGTTTACTCTCTCATTGGTAAATTACCACAACACGCTAATCATACCTCTGATGTGAAGTGTCACTAGACTACTATAATGACTTGACATCGGGAAGTTCCTACAAAAACCTCTATCCGGCCATTAATTTGTAAGCCACACTACTTTTAGATGCAATTTGTTCCAAAACGACACCTTTTATCCGGTAATTGTCGCGTGAATCCGGACGGGACGAGGACCACCCTTAGTTTTCCGGTGAACTTATTGAAATGAAGGTTCTAATTTCCGAATAAATATATGTATTAGTGTCCGGGATTTAATGTGATTTCAAAAAAGTGACAAGCAAGTATATGTAGTAGATATTTCAAATATGGATTCCTAATGTAGAACTTAGGGAATTAAAAATTATGATGCAATTATGCTGTAGCTATAATTCTCTTCCAACCTCTAATACGATTTAAAACTAACAAAAATGTAGGAAGGGATAGAAACATCTGTGCAGTTATTTCGCATCTAAGTATTACTTCTGAGTAGATATATTCTTTCTTTGTTAAAAATACAACTCCCGCATTAGGAATATACATTCTGTGTCGCGGGGGACTTTACAAACATACATGTAACGGACACAAAGAACACCCAGACTCAGGACAACATTTTGTGGATCACACAAAGTGATGTCCCACGTGGGATTCAAACCCACGGCACTTGGCGGCGTAGCAAGCGGCGTAGTAACCGCTTAAACCACTAGGCCAACCGTACAGTCTTATGATTATTTAAGGCAATACACAAGCTAATTTTACATCGCTATTGTATGTACTCGTACATACATGTAGTACGGAAGTCATCTCATCGCTAATAACTATCTCTAACAGACCACCAGAAACATTAATCATCATCTTCCTAGCCTTTATCATTCCCAAGATTATTTGGGCTCGGCTACCAGTTCAACCGGTTTTCCTTTAATATCAGTTTTTCCACGGAGCGACTGACATCGGAACTGAGGGTGAACTGAATTCAAAGATTGTACTAGTTGTCAGTATATTTGAGGGCACTGATTTCCCAATAACGATTGCCAAAGATGTTCATGACAACCGGGACCGACAGCTTAACGTGCTTTCGTGGAACATACAGATAAACGTAGACTGCCAAAGCAATTATCCTTTCTTTCTGCTTAGACCTAGTCGGGTTAAAAACAAATAATTATTCCTAAGACTATCAGTGAACTCAAGAAACAGATCAGCAAATATATCCAAGTCGGCCATATTTATATTGAAGAATTGGATTTAATTAGTTCTCAACCACTACGCAGTTTGCGGAGGTGAAATTAATTAACATTCAGTTTAGTTATTCATGCCGTTTTCCACCAGTTACATCATTTTAATTTACTATGTACAAATTCTGAAGAGCATCTTGCACAGTGTTATTTGAAAATGTGTCTTAGAAGTAGAATTTTACGCAATTTGTGGATTTATTATAGAGTTTTGTTTCGATCCCGTGGTTAAGAGAATTTTTCTTTTAGTATGATAATGACATATTTAAGAAAATTATGGTTTGAGATACGTACGTATATGATATAAGACCTCGCACCTAATTTCTAACGGGGGTAAACAGAGACAACTCTCTTTTTCAATTTTCATTAAAGGTTTCTATATAATAGCACTATATATTAGCACTAGATATGTCTATATTAGTATAGATTAATAACTTAAATCTCAAACTAGGCAGTGCAATTGTTTGCTTATAAATAATTTACTCAGCGCCCTAGTATGCAAGTGCAGCTAAAATAAAGTTATATTAAATAAGTATAAAACACTTCAAGAACCTGCTTCATTAGAAACAGTTGAGTATTTCTGTTAGTCGTGTATTGATTATTTTGTTCCTTACATGTATGGTCATAAAGTAATATTGAGTGCGACGGAACTGTTTCGCTACAACTTATTACGTTTCGAGCAGCTTTTGTTAATTAAACTACCGCTGCCCGGAATGTGTAACTATTGATATTCGTAATTAAACTTGTACGGAATCCTCCGTGAGTAATACTTGCATTTAATAGGTATTTTATAGTTATACAGGTGATAGCAATTAATTAAAGCTAGATTGATGAACTGTTATCGTACTGTATTTCAATTTTATTCTAAATTTATTTATGTTTATTGTATACAAACAAAATTACAAAAGAAAACAAAGGATGAGTTCACCGTGGGAGAGCCACGCTACGGCATGAATGGGCATGGTTGACCAGAGTGATACCACGGCCTCACAGAAAACCAGTGTAAAATAGCGCTTCCGCTGTGTTTCACTGAGGGAGTGAGGATATCGGAGGCCTATATATATATATATATACAGAGATTTTGGAGTCTCTCAAGCTTATTCAATTGGTCTTCATTGATATCTAGATAACTGGCATCAGCATAATCGAGGTAGGGAAAAGAAGAAGTGTAAAGGAGCACCTTGGTTGATAAAGGTAGAAAATTGCGTAATCTGCGTTAAGACCCTGCAGCAGCAAACATTTTGTGACTCAGCTCTTGTAGCTGAGGACCCCAGGATAATGTACTATCGATGTAAATACCCAAGTCCTTCACCTTGTCACTATAGGGTATCAGGGTGCCAGTATATATATATATTATATGTCATAAATAAATTAAACAGAATAAACGATCGCACTAATGATACAATATCGTAGTTGTTTACGCGGTCCAGTAGCCGTTTTCTAGAGCTTTTTATCCGCAATCATTGTTCAGAGATGTATTCGAACCCACGACCTCTGGCTTATTAGTCACCATCTCTACTCACTATAACAACAAACAACAATTAATACAGTTATTGCACAGAGTACGGCTTGCCCTATCTTGTCTATCTCCGTCTATAATTCGTTGAAGTCAACTTAACTAAAAACGCAAACTGGATTAACACAAAAACGGCCCGACTTTTTTCTACATATCTTTACACATCAGCGCACGCGCCTAACAGCTGTTCATTTATTACACAGTCTAAAAATTCACCACACATAAACACTGACAAAACCACGGAGGGTAAATACGAAAACATCTTTTAAGGACAGTCTGTGGGGCGATTGTAACGGTCAACGCCACCTGTTGTGACGTAGACAGGTGCGGTGTTGAGATGGACAGTGTATTGCTGTCTCTTTCTAACGTGAGGGTGTAAACTCTACACCTGTATTTTTTCTACAACAGTTCCTTGTGAATGAGATTTGAACGTGCAGTTTAATTATTAGCTTGTGTTAAATACATTATTTTACTTGACATATCTTTCACAAGTCCTTCTAAACCAAAGCTATACAGAACCCGTGGTATGGTAACAATGAATTAGAATTTGTGTAATTATTTGTAATACGTTTTAATACCAAAGTGAAACTATTATTTAAGTAGTTAAATGACATAAATTGGATAATGTTACGTCCTTTAAAAGTTGAGATTTGTATCTCCTCTGAAACAGACGTAAGTAAAACAATATCAAATAATCTACTGGAACGTTTTTTTTCAAAGCATTGTAAACAGTCAACTAATGGAGTCACATGCAACAAAGAACAAGCTTATGAATCACTGTATGCGTACCGTTTTCACTTTATATCGTACTAACCCATTAGGTATGGTAGGTATATCTAATATATATATTTATTTACCGTGGGAGAGCCTTCGCAAGACGCTTCGGCAAGAATGGGCCGGCTCGACAAAAGTAATACCACTGCCTCATAGAAAACGGGTGTGAAATAGCGCTTGCGTTGTGTTTCACCGAGTGAGTGAGGATACTGGAGGCCCATTCCCCTCCCCATCCCCAAAGGCCGGCAACGCACTTGTGACGCCTCTGATGTTGCGGGTGTCCGTAGGCAGCGGTAATAGCTTACCATCAGGCGATATGTCTACTCGTTTGCCCACTATTCAATAAAAAAAAAAATAAAAAAAAAAAAAGTAATTCTTAAGTAAATAAGGTTACTAGACGTCCAATCCCCTTTACCGGGGGAATGACTGAAAGGGTAACAATACAATTGTAAATTTTATGTTACTTTCCTGCTCTAAATGATATTAAAAATATATTTTACATAAAACTTTTTGATTGATTATCATGATATAGTTTCACATTCTTTTATTCTTGTAACAATACCTTTTTTTGTCTATTTCTCTATGACCACATACATGCATAAAGTCATGCCTATTTCCCAGAGGGGTAGATAGAGACAACTGATTTCCACTCAATACGGTTCTGACACACCTCTTTTGCTTCCTTCACATCCATCAATCACTGCATGTTCGTCAGTCCCTAGTGCTTTACACATAGCTTTCTTCAGGACAAAACCAATTTAGTTAGTTTTCACCTTGGACAAACTATTTCGGCACTTCCATACATATTGGCTCTGTAAATTCCTTTCGTGCGTCTTCTATCTCTATGACTACATTTACTATATCTAAAAAAACTAATGTCCCACTTTGTTTACCTCATCCAAAAAAATCCTAATCCTCACTTTCAATACATCTAAATAATGTGATGATAAAACACACTGCGTGTGATCCCTGTGGCGCTTGTTTAGTCACGAACTGATTTTTATTGCCCGGTCTTGGTATATCTATGGTACATATACGAATTGTTAGTTTTTACACACTCTGATACTTAAAAAATAATCTTAAAAATAATTATTTAGTCGAGCTTCAAAATGTTGCCAACTTATAAAATTTTGATTGGAGTGTAGCACCTTTTTTTTTTTTTTTGACGGGGTGAAAAATCCTTTCGGATCTCCAGCTCCTCGGGGACACAGGAGCCAGGAGTATGTGGTGTCTCCACTAAAAAACACCCCGACGACCGGCCTCTGGCGCCATACTCTGGGAGGACCCGGACCATATTATTTCAGGTCCTCCCCGAATTGACACCGTGCCTTAACATTACCAGTCCCGGGAGAAAATTTTTCCCCCCCTCGATCTCAGCAATGTAGGCTAGGGTAGGAGTGTAGCACCTACCAACACGAGAATATTTTATTACTGTACTGACTGACTGACTGTATTATTTTGCTCAGTGCTTACGCTTAATAATCTAGATAGTGTTAGTAGGACTGAATATAAATACATACCTACCTAGCTACAGGAGCTTGCACAATATAATACCTACACGGTTTTATCATTTTGATTTCATTCTGTTCCATACTTCTATACCTTATGAGAATTTTATCAATTCGTATTTAGTGCAGTATCAATGATACCTTATTTGAACTAAATGAAAAAGAACCATCAAGCAAAAAATTATTACTAAATGCATCAAGAAGTTTCAAAATCGGAAATATGACACTGAAATAAAATACGTAGTACTAGGCGAGCTTACGTATGAAATGTTGTTATCGGTGTTTATTTTTTTTTGTATGTCTTTCTCTGGGAAGGTGTGAGTACTTGTGTATCTTACAATACTAGTGACCAGCGGTAATCACCTACTGGCTGGTGTCTTGTACGTTTTAATGCCCCTATACCATGTATATTTTAAATTATATATATTCTAATCAAGACAGAAAGATTCCGTTATTTTGAAATGCTAAAACATTATTTAAGCAACTGACTACAAGTATTGCCATCTAGCGGTCAGTGGTAGAACTAATCATAGGGTTAAATCTTTTAGAATTCAGAAAAAATGCATTGCATATTCCTTTAACTAAATAATTGAAAGAAAAAAATTAGGAAATTCATAAAATATTTGTTTGATTCTGAAAATTGTAAGTTTATTTAAATTGTTTAACAACATCAACTTACTATTTATGTATATACTAGCTGACCCAAGTTTCGTCTCCGTCTTTTTTCAATCATGCTTGGCTCCTATTATTCTAAGCATGATGGTAACTATCCAATCTTAGGCATGCCAGCAAAACATATATTCAAAAAAGTTGAGATTTGGTTAGATAATTTCGTAGTTCTTCGTGAATAACAATGTGACTTGAGAATTACATTTAATAGACTAACGACCCGTCCCGAGTTCGCCTGAAAGTCATTGAAATTCTCGGATTTCCCCTACTATAATTAGCATGTATTACATAGACGTGTATAAACCCTCCTCTTAACCCTTGGGGTGCCTGGTGGGTAAAAATCACACGGCATGCCTGGTGGGTCTGAAAAACCCGTAAACATAATTGGTTATTTTTATTTATTTAGATCTGTTACAAACTAAAACAACAAGTTTTTATTTATATTTAACATTGTTTCTAAATGAAAAAAGGGGAAAAAACAAGACAAATTATTTTATAAAGTTTTATTGAGCAATTAAAAAAACCTACTGGCGGAACCCACATCTACCACGAAATGCTACCAATTCTTCATCAATGGTTAAATTTTCATGTGGAACATAAGCGGATTGGCTGTTTCTAACAAAATCTTCAAAAATAATGTCTGATAGATGCCAATTTATCAGTTGCTGCTCTTTCTTCACGCGTGTCCAAGTTATCAAATCTCATACAATTTACAACAAACACAAATCGTCTCAAACTCATTGTTATTTGAAATATATCTATGCCGGTTCCGTCACTTGCCCATAAATCTTTCAGATTTTGTCTTCCAGATTTGATCTCCAATAACTGCTTTCACTATGTTTATTGTGATCTCTGAATAGGCATATTCATTTAATGTATTGCTACCCTACCTCGTATTGGGGATCTTCCTATTAGTATGTTTCATAATTAAATTCAACATGTCTTCAGTTACAAGCAGATGAAAGCAATCAAGTTCTTGCTGCGCATGTCTTGCATGAGGTTTCACTCCAGGCGTTCCAGTAAAAATGTTTTTTGCTCTAGTACGAACGCGAGCACTTGGAGGATTACGGAATCATATTGTATTATCTTTTCCTTTATATATTGAACTGTGAGCAAAGTTGCTCAAAGGCTGAGACATCTCATCCTCACTGTCACTACTTGGTTCATTATGAACTTGTTCTTCTTCCTCAATATCACCTGAATCATGTTATGTGAACACTCACGTGATCGGATTAGGCTCCACTTTCATCAAAAACCACTTCATCCTCAATTTCATTGAAATCTTCATATAAAAGTTTGCTTATTTCGGTATCAGTTAATCGCCCAGCCATATTTACCTGCTAAAATATTATTAACATAAATAATTAACCACACAATGCAAAATAAATCATGGAAAACAAAAATAATTACTTACCAGTTAAAAGATACGCCGCGTGCCTGGTCGGGTTTCTCAGACCCGAGCGCAAATAAAACACGTGTTACTCGAACAGTTACGTGTTGCCGACTGCGGGAGGGGTAGTAATCTAGCCGCCAGTCTATATCACGAAGCTACTCAGGTACAAAGTGGTGGGAGTTACGAATTTTCTGAAATATTGTCGATTTCTTGAACCGATGGGTCTGTCAGACCCACCAGGCACCCCAAGGGTTAAATCACTCTATCTGTTGCTGAGAAGTGCAATAAAATCTGTTGAGTAGTTTAAAAGATTAAAATAAACAGACAGCGACTTCATTTTATACTATGTAATTATATTGTAAGTCATTTTTATAATATTTACGAATGACGAAAAGATTTTCAATTTAAGTCTCATTATGTGTTTAGAAAAGGTACCTACGTCCCAGGTTTTGTCAACCAGCGTAGAGAAATGCCCGCGGGCGGCTCTCTCAATTTTGAAACTAGATTAACCTTCAACTGTGTATGACAAGATAAATTAGGCAGCCTTTGAACTTAATACAATGTTTAGAAGACTTAAGTATTCAATAATAAGAAACGCCAGAATCATAAATTACTTAAATAATATTCAGAGTTATTTAAGATTATATTGGTCAACATTAAGTGCTGGTCATTCCAGTAATCTTGTTGACGATAGTGGGATGTTTCGCTTGTCAGTTGTAAAGCTGCCTACCTTCAAGTTGTGATAAAAGCGCGGTGATGAGCAAAACATTACATAACTGGTGATAATCTAAATAATGTTCTATGTTCAATGTGTATTAGTGCTAAAGTAACAAAGCAGATAGTACGTGTAACTATTTGTATTTACTGCTCATTTTGCCATTGGGTACGTATATTTCTCCTCTTTTTTATATTTTTTACGTATAATTTGGTGTTTCGTCATCCAGACCGGACATATTCCTCTTCTCTAGACAAATTAAACACATAATATTAGTAGAGCTAACTGTTCCGTGGGAAACTAATATTCCTAAAGACCATGGAATAAAATTAAATAAATATTACGATCTAACAACTGAACTAAACAAAAATGGCTATGTGGTTAATTTATACGCGGTAGAAGTAGGAGCGAGAGGTATACCAGCTACATCTCTCTATAACCTTTTGAAAGACCTTGGCCTGTCGAGATCTGCAGTAAGTTCTATTTTAGAACGAGTATCCAAGGCTGCACTAACAGGTTCCTACCAAATTTGGCTAGGTAGGGCGGGAAACTCGAGCAGTGAAGTTGAGCGTTGATGCGCATCTTAAAGGGGGCCTCCTTAAACCTACACCTAGGTCGTAAGTCCTGGGAACTGCTTTGAGTTTCTCCCTCTGCTACACGATGGACCCGCACGGTGAATCCATGGAGTGCTAAGAAGTTTGTCTCCCCCCTGTCTACAACAAAAGCTGTTTTCTTTATTTTACGTGTATATATTTGGGACACATCGACGGTTTCCAGTGTCTCGGTGCTGGTACCTGCTTCTCATATAAGAACAGAAGAACATATATAGTCTGAACTATAAGAACTCATGACGTTGTAATTACCTATTTTTTACGTGTGGAAACCCCCACGGGCCGTCACCCTACCAGGGTTTCCGGCATGATGGTGTGTCGGAATCGGACCGACTAAAACCACACGGTGTGCCACTCTGCGACTGAGGAGGGAGGGGTCCGGGAACTGCCGTTATTAACACGTCCGTATCAACGTTGTAATTACCTATGACAACCTGCAAATTGTGTATTTGCAAACACTACTATTGTAAAGAAAATATATTATCTTGAATAAGAAGTACATATCTCCTATACATTTTTTTAATATTCTTATATCTCCTACTCTTAGTTAAAATACATTTTAAAAAATGCTAAAACTTATCGTTTTTAATTACTATTCAATTTATTAGTGATTTTATGAAACAGTTGAAAGTAGCAGGCAGTTACATACTTATAGATCGCACACACAGGTGTTGCACCGCTCGCCTCTGCCCAGTGGGACCACACAACTGAATTTAACTATGTGTAAGCTAACCACTCCTACCGCAGAACGTTATGCACCCCACTAACCCACTATATGATAGCATTTTTACGCATAAAACTTTTAACATTCTGTAGATTTTTAGCATTATTATGTATATAAATAAATAAATTTGAAGTATCTGTTCCTAATATCATATGAACAGCTTTTCACTCAATTCATATAGAAGTATATACGGTACTTACTACAAAAAATATTTTTTTATAATAATATAAATAATTTATGATAGCTGATGACATAATGAGTTAGACTAACTTCGCCCCGTGGCATTATCCGCGGTTATTAATAAACAAATGTTACGAACGACAGATCGTCCTAATACACCAATGTATAGACAAAACATAAAATTTTGTAACCCAACAAACTTAAATATTCTTAGAAAAAATAAACAACAATATTTATAAAAATATATTTAAATCAGTTGATAGAAGTAAAAGAATTCCCTGAAATAACAACTTTAATTGATTTTCGTTTACACAGTTCGCTATAGTTTGCGCTTTTTAAACTATAGTGTTTAAAGCCCCTTGATGGCCCTTCTTACTTTTAAAATTGCAATTCTTCCTTCGTTTTGACCTAAAAAATTATTACTCTCAACATGGGTTTTTAAAAATAAAGCCGCATGAAACTTAGATCTTGAAAAATATTGGAAGAAGGGAAAGGCAATGATTTTATACGCCAATTAGTATCTTCGTGACCTTATTGCTATGTCGTAACACGACACAATAGTTAGGTTTTAACCTGCCTTGTAACCCTGTGTAAAACTTGGCACAACATTAGTAATTGAGGGTTTATAATATATTGTTCATATGTGGTCTATGCCAGTGGTTTTATGAGACTCGTGTTTTATGTAGAAGCCTTCCCTCTCTATTGAGTCTCTAATTCATGCCTTTATCTACGAAAATCTTTATTTTAATAGCCCATTAAGGTTATAGTAGCCGTTTGTGAGCTTTCCGGGGATTCCCGGGTCTTAATCAGAAAACCTTTTCATTAATTAGTTATAAGCAATAAGGAAAATGTGGAAAGGCCTTTACAAAACCATACGTAGGAATATATACGAAAAAATAATTTGTCCTACCTTTGCCTAATTTCGATTTCGGCGTTGAACGATTTGATCAGCCAGAGATGGAGATCGTTATTATTTATTTGAGATCATAGTTTATAAATTGATATACTCGTATGTGAAGCGGTATAGAAGACGGCTATTCTTTTGTAGCTTTTCTCAAGTGAGCCGAGATATCAAAGTCAGGATTTCTCTACTCTTATTTACTGGAGATGTGCTAGTTTGTTATCTGCACCATGAAATGTAATAAAAAACACGTTAAAATCGTATCACACCATAGTTCAATTTACAACAACTGCTCAAGCATCAGATCAGATCAGAGTGGTCATTCAACATCGCCAGATATCAGTACATCATCTATATAGTGGCAATAGCCAATTTCGGTTAGATTACATGTGTTCGAGACCCAAATTGTGTTTGTTAATGTTAGATATTGCTACTAAACGTTGAGACAATTTGATGTTATTATCACTGATCCCATAAATAGATTAAGTAGTGGCTGTAGTACATAAGCAAAGCGTATCACTTATGGTTATGAAATTACGAATGACTAACTTTTATCTGCGACTCTTCTCGCGTTCATGTCGGTTATCGCGGTAAATAGCGAAAGAGTAAGAAATGTCCTTAATACATCCTTTTGATTTTTGCATTTATAAATTATTATTTAGTCGACCTATACACTATTATGATTGCCAAGACTGTACTTATTTTTTTTAAGACTGAGATTGGTTTCAGCATTTACATATTTAGCATCACATAAATTGATATGTTTATCAAAAACTGGAAACCATAGACTTTGCTTAGCTTAGAATCAGATTATGTAAAGTCATTGTTAGGGCAGTGAAGTGAAGTGTCTACATACATATGTACCTGTAACTATAAGTCACACTCCAAACTCTATGAAGAACGACAAACCACCTTCAAAATTATTTAAGTTTTTAACCGACTTCAAAAAAGAGAAAGGTTCTCAATTTGACTGTATTTTTTATAACTTTCGACTAGGTGAACCGATTTTGACGATTATTTTATAATTTGAAAGCTGGTGCATCCCATGTGATCCCATTTCAATTTGGTCCAGTTTTTGAAATCGGTATTTTTTTTTGTTAAAATTTGTGATTATGAACTATCAAATATCTGATCTAATGATAAGTTACTACTGCAGTTCGCAAAAGCTAATGGTTAGACATTGATATTGGTATAAAATCCCTAGAATTATGAAGACTGTTTAAAAAGACAACTCTCACTTACGAAAAAATCCCATGACAAACATACATGACTCACAACAACAATTAGTGGATCACACAACGTGTTGTTTCATGTGGGATTTGAACTAACAACACTTGGCTAAGTATGAAATGGCGCGGCGACTACCTGAACCGCTAGACTGGACGTGCAATCAACTCTAGGTAGGTACTAGCGAATACTTGCTGCTAACCTATTGAAATTGGAATCCTGTGTATTATATTGGGAACATTCTATTATATAATTTGAATGTGTAACAATGACGATCGAAATCTCACGTGAACAAGTTCGATTGTTAACATGTCTATATTCCAGATCTGCCGAGCGCCGCGTGCGATGACGTGAGCAACAACTAAAAATAGGCCCAGTCGCTGCGCACGCGGCTTATTATTTTTAATTTTGTTATAGTACACTGTGTTGCTAAGGAGATTAATATATTAAAAGTTTTAGAGATTATTGTGTATAGGAAACGCATGTGAATCTTCAAAACCAATGTCTTAATTTCAACATTTCATCCTGAGTTAGAGGATCACCATTCGGTAGAATGATTTTAAACATGCATTGTACATGGTTTCTAAGTGAGTGCCGTTTCGAAGAAATATTTGGTAATACTTTTTCGTGGGAAAGCCGCGCTTCGGCATGAATGGGCCGGCTCGACCGGAGTGATACCACGGCCTCACAGAAAACCGGTGTGAAATAGCGCTTGCGCTGTGTTTCACCGAGTGAGTAAGGACCCCAACCCCTCCCTTATTCCCTCTCCCCATCCCCCAAAGGTCGGCAACGCACTTGTGACGCCTCTGGTGTTGCGGGTGTCCATGGGCGGCGGTTATCGCTTACCATCAGGCGATACGCCTGCTCGTTTGCCAACTATTACATAAAAAAAAAAACTTTATGATTTGTTAGTACAAACACAAAATAGGCGGCTTAATGAGATATGTGCTTTTTTCTACATTTCTTTCTCACAGTAAAAACGTATACATATATTACATCCATATATTACAGAATATGTCATAGAAAGAAAAAAAATGTTCTATGTTACCAACTAACGCGAACAATAGACAAATTAAATAAAGTTTTCAAGGTTTCAAAAAACAGAAATTGGTGATTCTGAATTTACAACCCAATTGATAGAACATAATATTTAATGTATTCAAGAAAAACAAAGAAATTAACGCGTTTCATTTTTATTTAGCGAGCAGGTACAATAATAGTGTTTTGAGCTTAAACATTATTTCTCAATAATTTAATCAAAATGTTATGATAAAACTGATGATACCTATTCCTTCCTAATTAAATTATGAAATTCTGAGGATAACAATACCTAAAATTGTCAAAAAAACTAATAGTAACTATAAAATAGTTATTTGCTTAAGTGCCCGTTTTTTTTTGCAAAAGAGTGTATATATACGTGACCTGAAAACGAGCAAGCATCAGAGTGCAACGGATCGTCGTAGCGAGTTTTAAAACTACCCTCCACTCGCAAAAACGTTCGGGCGCCATATTTTATTATAAGCGGTAAGCTACATTTATTTTAATAAATAAAATTGTAACTTCGCACCCGGGTGGTACACTCGAGCGGAGAGCGCCTTCCGCAAGAAATCCGACGGGTTGGGGCCCGCGCCGTGAGGAAGGGGTCATTTTGACTCCAACCAAACGGCGATTGGTTGCCACCAACTCCGTCTAGGCGCCACGGAGACAATCCACATAGATATGGATGTTACACCACCGTCTCCCGTCGAAGGGGGGCCCACACACGATGCGGCTCCGCAGGACCAGAGACGTATATACCAGGGTGACCTGGGTATATACAACTCCCTTCTGGAGAAGGGAGTATTATCTCGGGGACTGCGGCGCTGGGTCGGGGCCTACTTCCGAGTGATGGAAGTGCAGCTCGGCGATCGCAGGAAGGAGGATGTCGCCCAGCACGACCTTCAGATTCTCCAAATCGTGCAGCACCATCTCCAGGAAGAGATGATGGAGAAGGAGTTGCCCGACACCCCGCCGGTCAAAAGGACCCGCGAGGAAGACTCGGCCGAAGATCCTCCCAGGAAGAGAGCCGACCTCGAGGCGTCGCCAGACGCAACGACGGGCGGCTCTCCCCTGGGACACTCGACACCACAGCGAGGGGATGAGGGTATCCTGCGGACTGCGAGGACTCGTCCTTATACAGGTCCCTTCCCCCGCTAACTCAGCGTTTGCACCGACGCCAGCTGCCTGAGCCTGAGCTCATCGAGAGCTCCCCACCCTTGCCCGTGCCTGCGCCGGAGCCCACGCCTGCGTCGACGCCCGCGCCTGCACATACACCTGCTCACGCGCCTGCCGCCGCGACAACCTACACACCGGGACCCAAATCTGCGCCCGTGCCTAGCCCAGCCCCGAGAACGATGGCGGCCGTGCTGGCTGCCCCACTGCCTCTTAAACAGGGGCCACCACCAGCGGCAGCGCTACCAGCGCCGCCAACGACTGCCGCAGCACAACCCCCAACCCGAAAGCAGCCGATCCTTGTGGTGGACCGTCTGGACAACTGGACGGCCCATTTCAGGGAGCTGGCTGCCAAGATCGGGCACCCGCCGAACGGACGACCGTTCGGGAAGGGGTTCCGATTCACGCCCAAGGACGACGACGAATTCAGGGCCATCCAGGCCCACCTCGACGATCTTGGGCAGGACAAGGCGCCTTACTACGCCATCGCGCCGCAACACCTCAGGCCACTGAAAGTGGCGATACGAGGGCTACCGGCTGACACCCCGGCTGAAGAGATCGTGGAGGACCTGACCAGTAAAGGCGTGCCGGTCAAGTACGCCAAACACATCCGGGCCCGGACTGGAAGGCCCGGCTGCATCTTTTTCGCGGAGGTGGAAAAAACCCCAGCCGCCACCAAAGCCTACGGCATCGACGAGGTCCTGATGATGCCGGGCGTGGTCATCGAGGCATGGAGGGGGACGAAGGGGCCTTCGCAGTGTCATCGCTGTCAAGGCTTCCGCCATAGCTCCCTCAACTGCCACCGTCCTCTCGCCTGTGTTCGCTGCGGGGGCGAACACCCGGCGCACAAATGCACACGATCCAAGGACCAGCCGGCAACTTGCGCCAATTGCGAGGGTCCCCACCCAGCAAACAGTGTTTCGTGCCCCGTCTTCAAACGGGAGGCGCGAAACAGGAAGGCCGGTCTGGCCCCGAGGACCGGCCCGCCGAAGCTGATTTCCCAGCCCAACACTGTTGGCGACTCCGCCCCGGCCACCCTCATGGCAAAGGCAAATCTACCCAGCGCACCCCCAACCGGATCTCGCAGAAAGCGCAGAAGAAGGAAGGCTGCGCCTATGCAACAGCCCCAACCTCCAGCCAGTAAGGTGTCGGAGGACCCCGAGAGGGAGCAGCTCGCCGCCCTTCTCATGCTGTTCGCGCAGCGTGTGAAGGACGGTGAGATAAACACCACGGGATTGCTGGCGAAACTTCCTTCCAATGGATAAGCCACTTAGGGTTGTCCATTGGAATGCGGAGTCTCTGAGGGGCAAGATAGGACTCTTGCGCCTCTTTCTCCGAGAGCAGCGGGTCGACGTTGTGCTAATAAGCGAGACGTGTCTCAAGGACAGTATCCCACTTAAGATCTCGGGATACTTTGTCTATCGCAAAGACGAGACATCGCCGAGCGGACAGGCATACCGTGGACTCGCTGTACTGGTGAGGAGGACGGTGGTGCATCAGCCCGTCCAGCTGGGGGATCTCGACACCATGTACGCGCTTGGTGTCGACATCCGTATCGGCAGGGGGGAGATGCGCCTTTATGCGGCCTATCGAGCTCCTCGTCCACATTTCCGGGTGGGCGAACTCCGGGGTCTTCTACACCCCACAATTCCAACCATTGTCGCAGGGGACCTGAACGCCAAGCACCCGGCCTGGCACTGTTCCACGCCGAATGCAGCTGGCAGGCTGATCCTACAGGATGCCCAGGCGTTCGACTATGAAGTCTCCGGTCCACGGGAACCAACCCGAATAGACCCGATCGACTCTAGTCGAGACAACGTCCTGGACATCGTCGTCTCTAAGGGGCTAAGAAACCCCCCATCTCAAGAGGTCCTCGAGGACCTACCATCGGACCATAGACCGGTGTTACTGGTGTTCCGGGAACACGCGACAGTGGTCAGCCCGCCCAAACCTCGCATCCGAACGGACTGGAGGAAGTATCACCAGGAGCTGTCAGAATACAGACGCCCCGCTCTGGTGAGGACTCCGCGGGAGGTCGATGCAGCCGCCGAGGGATTGACCGATGCCATCCAAACCGCGCTTCGGTCTGCCTCGTGCACCATGCCTCCCACCGAGAGGCACAGTCCACTGCCTGCCAGCTTGCAGAAACTGCTGGCTGAGAAGCGGGCAGCCAAGAAGCGGTGGCAAAGGACTCGGCATCCTTGCCACAAAAATATTTACAACAACCTGACCAACAAGGTCAAGTCTGCCTTGTGGGAACACAGGGGCGACGCGTGGGAGGACTTTCTCCTTCATATAGAGGGAGAACTACCTTCCATCCACCGTCTCTGCAGAAATCTTTCTGCAGAACCCAACCCCACGCGACCTTTGCTTGGTCAGGACGGCAGCCCCCGCTTCAGGGCCCAAGATCGTGCCGATATAATCGCACACAGCCTGGAGGAGCAGTTCACCCCTCATGAGCTCTCCGACCCGACTTTCACGCAGGAGATAGAGGTAGCCGTCAGAAGCTACCTCGAAACCCCAACACCCAGCCTGAGAGTGAGCTGCTCTTCACCTCGAAAGAGGTCGCCACAGCGATGAGGGCTACGAACCCCCGTAAGGCGTCCGGGGAGGATGGCATCCCCAATTCCGCGCTGCACCGACTGCCCGTGAAGGCCCTGGCAGCTGCTACGCAGCTGTTCAACGGAATCCTGAGATCCGGTCACCTCCCGACCACCTGGAAGCGCGGCCGGGTCATAGTGCTCCCGAAGCCCGGCAAGGATCCCAGGAGACCAGAGAACTACCGCCCAATAACCCTGCTCGCCACAATCTCCAAGGTGTTCGAGCGGCTACTGCTGTCCCGAATCCACCGCCACATACACCCAAGACCGGAACAAATCGGGTTCCGCAAAGAGCATTCCACCACACTCCAGCTGACCCGCGTCCTCGACGAGATGGCTACGTGGCTCAACAAACGCGGTCACACGGTGACCCTGATGCTGGATATGGAGGAGGCCTTCGACAGAGTGTGGCATGACGGGCTCATCCACAAACTGTCGACGACCACGCTACCACCCGGTATCATCAGGGTCATTGCATCGTTCCTCAACAACAGGACCTTCCACGTGGCGGTCGAGGACGCCACATCCGAGCAGAGGATCATCCGGGCCGGAGTTCCCCAAGGGAGCTGCCTATCGCCAACATTGTACGCCCACTACACGGACGACATCCCGGTAGTTGGGGACGTCAAGTTGGCGCTATTTGCAGATGACGCTGCGTACATGGCAAGCTCCAAAAACGCCAACCATGCTGCACAGAAACTGAGCCCCACTCTTGAAGCTCTTCCGGGCTGGCTCAAGAAGTGGAGGCTCAAATGCAACGTGGGCAAGACACAGGCCCTCCTTACCGGTAGTTCACACCTGCCCCCAAAACTCCACCTCATGGGCGAAGAAATCCCGTGGTCACCAACCGTCAGGTACCTGGGATTAAAGATCGACAGAACTCTGTCCATGGCGTCCCATGTCGAGACCGTCATCACCAAAGCACAGCTGGCGCGATCAAAACTGCGTCCCCTGCTGTCCTCCAAACTCCCCATCCGAGCGAAACTCGGGATTTATAAAACTTATATCAGGTCACGCCTCACCTTCTCGGGGCCGGCCTGGTATAACCTAACAGCAGGAGCAGCACGCAAGCGACTCCAAGCCACCGAAAACCGGTGCCTACGCATGACGGTCGACGCGCCCAGGTACCTGAGGAATTCCACCATCTATCGGGACCTCAAGTGGGAACCGATAGATGCCTTCATAAGAAGACTAGCCACGGGAATGTTTGATAGAGCAGACTGCTCAACACTCCCCCACCTATCAGGCATAGCGCCCATGCCCCACCCGGACACGACACTACAAATCCGAAGGCGGCTGAAACGCCCCGCTCGGGAGCTCATTACGGCTCCCTCGAGCGGGGCGATCGCGACCCCTTCGGACTTTGACTGCGAACCGCCAGCCTCTCGTAGGCGCATCACCGGTCCCCTCTTCGGAGGGACGACCGGTGGTTCGAGCCTCGAGGCTGGACAACCACAATGACCGGCTCATGGTGATGAGCCGCGTGGAAAATCACTTCAAGGAGCCCAGCGCTCCACGAAGTCTCCCCGCCCCCAACAAGGGCGAGAAGAAATCAACGACGAGCAAGCATCCATGGACGTCCGCCCGCGATGTGAACGAACTGTAATTTTAAATATTGTAATTTTTTTGAAAGATAAAATATAATTTTTGTAGTAAGTTAAATTAAGTAAATATTGTCTTGTTTAAATGTTAATTTTATAGTTTTTGAAATGTAAAGATTTTTAGTTCCTTAAGAGAAATATTGTATTACATTTAATGGTCTCGGGTTCGATTCCTCGATCGGGCCAAATAGTTATGGGGTTTTTGTTAAAATGCAAAAATTTTGTATTTTTAATAAATATATAATATCAATATTGTAGTAAGATAAATTGAGTAAAATATTGTATTGTTTAAATGTTAATTTTATTGTTTTTGAAATGTAAATATTTTTAGTTATTTTATGGAAATATTGTATTACGTTTAACGGTCTCGGGTTTGATTCCTCGATCGGGCCAAATGGTTATTCGGTTTTTGTTAAAATGCAAAAATACTGTAATTTTTTAAAAGATATAATCTCATTATTATTGTAAGTTAAATTAAGTAAAATATTGTATTGTTGTTAGGATGTTTAAATATTAATTTTATTGTATTTCAAATGTAAATATTTTTAGTTATTTTAGGGAGATATTGTATTAAGTTTAACGGTCTCGGGTACGACGCCCAGTTCAAGCCAAAGTGTTATTGGGTTTTACTCACAAGAAATTCTTAATAACAGTTCGAATGGAGGATGGCGCTTTTGCCCGCCCGTGCCTCGGAGAGCACGATAAGCCGTCGGTCCCGGTTGTCGTGAACATCTATGGCCAACGTTGCTGGAAAGTACCCTCAAATACACTGACAACAGTGCCAATTGGTACAACCTTCGAATTCAGTTCCCCCCTTATGGTCGCTGAGATCCGATGTCAGTTAGTCGCTCCGTGGAGCTTAAACTGATGTTCTGAAAAACCGGATGAATTGGTAGCCGAAACCCAAATAATCATGGTAATAATAAAGGCTACTAATAATGATTGATTTTATGAGAAAAGTGAATATCCTTGGTATAATGAAATATTTATTGAGTGTCGTTACTGAATGTTGTTTTTCGGTCAGCTGTTCGGCCATGTTTGATTTTTATTATTTAATTTACCGTACAAGATGATTGGTCGAGTATGGCATTACTTGCATATGAATACAACAAAGCTTTTTTTTTGTTGTATTCACTATCCTTTGTTATATATATACGTGACCTGAAAACGAACAAGCATCCATGGACGTCCGCCTGCGATGTGAACGAACTGCGACTGAATCCGTTTACAAGCGAGCGCGGGCGTGACTCACTCACAGCCCGTACGCTCGAGGTTTTCGGTGCGTCGCTACACGATGACGAATGAATCATTGCGCGCTCCGTTCACCAACCTGCGGTTGTGCGACCGTAAATGTTACCTTATAACAAGCAAGCAACAAGTTTTGGTGATTCACACAAAACCGCCAGCTGTACCGAAACTATAAACTCGATCAAAACATGGCATCGACGAGACAAGAAGATGAAGTTGCGAGAATTGACTTCTGTACGCCCGAAACCAACGGCCTGGACGACGCAGTCGAGGCCACGGAACAATGTGGAGCAATAAAAACGCATCCGAAGAATGACGCAACTCCGTGTGTCATACTGGCCTCCTATACACACGGAGTGGATGATGCGATTGAGGCCAAGGAGCGTACTGACACCCCGAAATCGCATCGTATGAACTGTGTGAACCACGCATACGAGGTCACAGAGCGATACGCACCACAACAGGGGGACGTGGATTCTACGCCCAAAACGCATCACAAAGACAACGCGAGGTATCTTCCGAGGAGGAAGATCAACTTCGACACGTGCGAGGACTGCGGGAAAGACTGCAAGAATGTAAAGTTTTATAAGATATATCATTATTATAGTAAGTTGAATTGATTAAATTTTTGTATTGTTTAAATGTTAATTTTATTGTAGGTATTTGAAATGTAAATATTATTAGTTATTTTAGGGAAATATTGTATTACGTTTAACGGTCTCGGGTTCGATTCCTCGATCGGGCCAAACGGTTATTGGGTTTTTGTTAAAATGCAAAAATATTGTAATTTTTTTGAAAGATAAAATATCATTATTGTAGTAAGTTAAATTAAGTAAAATATTGTATTGTTTAAATGTTAATTTTATAGTTTTTGAAATGTAAAGATTTTTAGTTCCTTAAGAGAAATATTGTATTACATTTAATGGTCTCGGGTTCGATTCCTCGATCAGGCCAAATAGTTATGGGGTTTTTGTTAAAATGCAAAAATTTTGTATTTTTAATAAATATATAATATCAATATTGTAGTAAGATAAATTGAGTAAAATATTGTATTGTTTAAATGTTAATTTTATTGTTTTTGAAATGTAAATATTTTTAGTTCCTTAAGAGAAATATTGTATTACATTTAATGATCTCGGGTTCGATTCCTCGATCGGGCCAAATAGTTATGGGGTTTTTGTTAAAATGCAAAAATTTTGTATTTTTAAAAAATATATAATATCAATATTGTAGTAAGATAAATTAAGTAAAATATTGTATTGTTTAAATGTTAATTTTATTGTTTTTGAAATGTAAATATTTTTAGTTATTTTATGGAAATATTGTATTACGTTTAACGGTCTCGGGTTTGATTCCTCGATCGGGCCCAATGGTTATTGGGTTTTTGTTAAAATGCAAAAATACTGTAATTTGTTAAAAGATATAATCTCATTATTATTGTAAGTTAAATTAAGTAAAATATTGTATTGTTGTTAGGATGTTTAAATATTAATTTTATTGTATTTCAAATGTAAATATTTTTAGTTATTTTAGGGAGATATTGTATTAAGTTTCTCACTTCTCACTTCTGCCACAACTCCTGACTGTTCTCCCTTTTTCTTTAGTCAATTTTCTGCTTGTGATGTTAGGAAGAGCGTAGTATCTATCACTTCGAATGCAGTGGGCTCCGATTGTCTCGGCCGTGGTATGATCATTCCAATCCTTGATGAAGTTCTTCCTGTCATATGTCATATCCTTAACTATTCGATCTCCTTTAGCGCGTTCCCAAGGGCTTGGAAGGATGCTGAAATAATACCAATTCCTAAAAAAAAAAATCCCGAATCCTTCTCCGATTACCGCCCAATTTCTATTCTTCCGTTCCTCTCCAAGGTCCTTGAACGCCTTGTCCATACTCAACTCTCAAATTTCCTATCCCGAAACCAACTACTAAATCCTCTCCAGTCCGGATTTCGACCCGGGCATAGCACTACTACTACCTTAGTTCATATTACGGAGGACATCAGATCTGGTATGGAGAGTGGCCAGCTTACGGTTCTGACTCTCTTAGACTTCAGCAATGCATTCAACACCGTTGATTTTGACGTTCTGCTGTGTATACTACGCTCTTTCAACATATCTCCAACGGCGAATGACTGGTTTCGCAATTACCTGTTTGGTCGCCGGCAACGCATTAGTATTGAAAACACTCTTTCTTCTTGGTGTAGCACTATAGCCGGCGTACCTCAGGGCGGCGTACTCTCACCCCTACTCTTCTCCGTTTTTATTAACACCATCACGAACAATTTATCTTCTTCCTACCACCTCTACGCGGATGATCTCCAAATTTATACCAGGGCATCACCCAATAGTTTGAATGATGCTGTTAACATCACCAATGCTGACCTGGACAAAATTTTTGAGTAGAGCAACGCCTATGGCCTGAAAATTAATCCAGCCAAGACTCAGGTCATTATCATCGGAAGCTCGCGAATGCTGTCTAAAATTGATTGGACTAAATTGCCACAAGTCACTTGCAATAGTACACCTATCCCGTACAGTGAAAAAGTAAAAAACTTAGGGATCTACATTGATAATACGTTATCCTGGGGTCCTCAGTTACAAGAGCTGAGTCGCAAAATGTTTGCCGCTGCAGGGTCTTTGCGCAGACTTCGCAATTTTCTACCCACATCTACGAAGATTGCTCTTGCACAATCCCTTCTTTTCCCCATCCTTGATTATGCTGATGCCAGTTATCTTGATCTCACTGAAGACCAATCAAATAAGCTTGAGAGACTCCAAAATCTCTGTATAAGATTCATATTTGGATTACGCAAGTATGATCATGTCTCCGATTATCGTAAACAGCTTAAGTGGTTACCTATCCGCCTTCGCCGGAATGCACATATTCTTTCTCTTCTATACAACATCCTATTCAATCCACTTGCTCCACGTTACCTGAAATCTCGGTTTAACTTCCTATTTGACTCACATACAAAATCTTTGAGATCGTCAGAGAATTTGAAATTAAGAATGCCAGGACATTCCACAAAATTTCTTGACCATTCCTTTTCTGTCCAAGCAGTTCGCTTATGGAACGCCCTACCAGTCACTATAAGAAGTGCGAAAACATTGACTGCATTTAAGAGACTGGTAAGGGATTATTACTTAAGTGACGACATTGTCCCTTAGTTGACTCTGCTATACTTGGTTGGCCAATGTTTCCATCCTTGAAAAAAATTGTGTTTCACTTAAATATTTGTATGTATATATTCAATCTTCCACACTACGTGTTACTATTATTATTATAGTATTACCTTATGAAATGTATATATTTTACTATAATTTCGTTTTCCTATCCTTTCTGCAATACACCAGACACTACCCTATACTTTTCATGCGTGCTTTTTCTTTCCATCCCATGGTTGCCTGTAAGAGATTGCCTCCGGGCGATAAGGCCGCCAATTGTACTTCCCTAGATTAAGCTTTCGTTGTTAATTTTGTTACTTATCTGGTGTGCAATAAAGAGATTTATTATTATTATTATTATTATTAAGTTTAACGGTCTCGGGTATGACGCCCAGTTCAAGCCAAAGTGTTATTGGGTTTTACTCACAAGAAATTCTTAATAACAGTTCGAATGGAGGATGGCGCTTTTGCCCGCCCGTGCCTCGGAGAGCACGATAAGCCGTCGGTCCCGGTTGTCGTGAACATCTATGGCCAACGTTGCTGGAAAGTACCCTCAAATACACTGACAACAGTGCCAATTGGTACAACCTTCGAATTCAGTTCCCCCCTTATGGTCGCTGAGATCCGATGTCAGTTAGTCGCTCCGTGGAGCTTAAACTAATGTTCTGAAAAACCGGATGAATTGGTAGCCGAAACCCAAATAATCATGGTAATAATAAAGGCTACTAATAATGATTGATTTTATGAGAAAATTGAATATCCTTGGTATAATGAAATATTTATTGAGTGTCGTTACTGAATGTTGTTTTTCGGTCAGCTGTTCGGCCATGTTTGATTTTTATTATTTAATTTACCGTACAAGATGATTGGTCGAGTATGGCATTACTTGCATATGAATACAACAAAGCTTTTTTTTTGTTGTATTCACTATCCTTTGTTATATATATACGTGACCTGAAAACGAACAAGCATCCATGGACGTCCGCCTGCGATGTGAACGAACTGCGACTGAATCCGTTTACAAGCGAGCGCGGGCGTGACTCACTCACAGCCCGTACGCTCGAGGTTTTCGGTGCGTCGCTATACGATGACGAATGAATCATTGCGCGCTCCGTTCACCAACCTGCGGTTGTGCGACCGTAAATGTTACCTTATAACAAGCAAGCAACAAGTTTTGGTGATTCACACAAAACCGCCAGCTGTACCGAAACTATAAACTCGATCAAAACATGGCATCGACGAGACAAGAAGATGAAGTTGCGAGAATTGACTTCTGTACGCCCGAAACCAACGGCCTGGACGACGCAGTCGAGGCCAAGGAACAATGTGGAGCAACAAAAACGCATCCGAAGAATGACGCAACTCCGTGTGTCATACTGGCCTCCTATACACACGGAGTGGATGATGCGATTGAGGCCAAGGAGCGTACTGACACCCCGAAATCGCATCGTATGAACTGTGTGAACCACGCATACGAGGTCACAGAGCGATACGCACCACAACAGAGGGAAGTGGATTCTACGCCCAAAACGCATCACAAAGACAACGCGAGGTATCTTCCGAGGAGGAAGATCAACTTCGACACGTGCGAGGACTGCGGGAAGGACTGCAAGAATGTGAAGTTTTATAAGATATATCATTATTATAGTAAGTTGAATTGATTAAAATTTTGTATTGTTTAAATGTTAATTTTATTGTAGGTATTTGAAATGTAAATATTATTAGTTATTTTAGGGAAATATTGTATTACGTTTAACGGTCTCGGGTACAATTCCTCGATCGGGCCAAACGGTTATTGGGTTTTTGTTAAAATGCAAAAATATTGTAATTTTTTTGAAAGATAAAATATCATTATTGTAGTAAGTTAAATTAAGTAAAATATTGTATTGTTTAAATGTTAATTTTATTGTTTTTGAAATGTAAAGATTTTTAGATCCTTAAGAGAAATATTGTATTACATTTAATGGTCTCGGGTTCGATTCCTCGATCGGGCCAAACGGTTATTGGGTTTTTGTTAAAATGCAAAAATATTGTAATTTTTTTGAAAGATAAAATATCATTATTGTAGTAAGTTAAATTAAGTAAAATATTGTATTGTTTAAATGTTAATTTTATTGTTTTTGAAATGTAAATATTTTTAGTTATTTTATGGAAATATTGTATTACGTTTAACGGTCTCGGGTTTGATTCCTCGATCGGGCCAAATGGTTATTGGGTTTTTGTTAAAATGCAAAAATACTGTAATTTTTTAAAAGATATAATCTCATTATTATTGTAAGTTAAATTAAGTAAAATATTGTATTGTTGTTAGGATGTTTAAATATTAATTTTATTGTATTTCAAATGTAAATATTTTTAGTTATTTTAGGGAGATATTGTATTAAGTTTAACGGTCTCGGGTACGACGCCCAGTTCAAGCCAAAGTGTTATTGGGTTTTACTCACAAGAAATTCTTAATAACAGTTCGAATGGAGGATGGCGCTTTTGCCCGCCCGTGCCTCGGAGAGCACGATAAGCCGTCGGTCCCGGTTGTCGTGAACATCTATGGCCAACGTTGCTGGAAAGTACCCTCAAATACACTGACAACAGTGCCAATTGGTACAACCTTCGAATTCAGTTCCCCCCTTATGGTCGCTGAGATCCGATGTCAGTTAGTCGCTCCGTGGAGCTTAAACTGATGTTCTGAAAAACCGGTTGAATTGGTAGCCGAAACCCAAATAATCATGGTAATAATAAAGGCTACTAATAATGATTGATTTTATGAGAAAAGTGAATATCCTTGGTATAATGAAATATTTATTGAGTGTCGTTACTGAATGTTGTTTTTCGGTCAGCTGTTCGGCCATGTTTGATTATTATTATTTAATTTACCGTACAAGATGATTGGTCGAGTATGGCATTACTTGCATATGAATACAACAAAGCTTTTTTTTTGTTGTATTCACTATCCTTTGTTATATATATACGTGACCTGAAAACGAACAAGCATCCATGGACGTCCGCCTGCGATGTGAACGAACTGCGACTGAATCCGTTTACAAGCGAGCGCGGGCGTGACTCACTCACAGCCCGTACGCTCGAGGTTTTCGGTGCGTCGCTATACGATGACGAATGAATCATTGCGCGCTCCGTTCACCAACCTGCGGTTGTGCGACCGTAAATGTTACCTTATAACAAGCAAGCAACAAGTTTTGGTGATTCACACAAAACCGCCAGCTGTACCGAAACTATAAACTCGATCAAAACATGGCATCGACGAGACAAGAAGATGAAGTTGCGAGAATTGACTTCTGTACGCCCGAAACCAACGGCCTGGACGACGCAGTCGAGGCCACGGAACAATGTGGAGCAATAAAAACGCATCCGAAGAATGACGCAACTCCGTGTGTCATACTGGCCTCCTATACACACGGAGTGGATGATGCGATTGAGGCCAAGGAGCGTACTGACACCCCGAAATCGCATCGTATGAACTGTGTGAACCACGCATACGAGGTCACAGAGCGATACGCACCACAACAGAGGGAAGTGGATTCTACGCCCAAAACGCATCACAAAGACAACGCGAGGTATCTTCCGAGGAGGAAGATCAACTTCGACACGTGCGAGGACTGCAAGAATTTAAAGTTTTATAAGATATATCATTATTATAGTAAGTTGAATTGATTAAAATTTTGTATTGTTTAAATGTTAATTTTATTGTAGGTATTTGAAATGTAAATATTATTAGTTATTTTAGGGAAATATTGTATTACGTTTAACGGTCTCGGGTTCGATTCCTCGATCGGGCCAAACGGTTATTGGGTTTTTGTTAAAATGCAAAAATATTGTAATTTTTTTGAAAGATAAAATATCATTATTGTAGTAAGTTAAATTAAGTAAAATATTGTATTGTTTAAATGTTAATTTTATTGTTTTTGAAATGTAAAGATTTTTAGTTCCTTAAGAGAAATATTGTATTACATTTAATGGTCTCGGGTTCGATTCCTCGATCGGGCCAAACGGTTATTGGGTTTTTGTTTAAATGCAAAAATATTGTAATTTTTTTGAAAGATAAAATATCATTATTGTAGGAAGTTAAATTAAGTAAAATATTGTATTGTTTAAATGTTAATTTTATTGTTTTTGAAATGTAAAGATTTTTAGTTCCTTAAGAGAAATATTGTATTACATTTAATGGTCTCGGGTTCGATTCCTCGATCGGGCCAAATAGTTATGGGGTTTTTGTTAAAATGCAAAAATTTTGTATTTTTAATAAATATATAATATCAATATTGTAGTAAGATAAATTAAGTAAAATATTGTATTGTTTAAATGTTAATTTTATTGTTTTTGAAATGTAAATATTTTTAGTTATTTTATGGAAATATTGTATTACGTTTAACGGTCTCGGGTTTGATTCCTCGATCGGGCCAAATGGTTATTCGGTTTTTGTTAAAATGCAAAAATACTGTAATTTTTTAAAAGATATAATCTCATTATTATTGTAAGTTAAATTAAGTAAAATATTGTATTGTTGTTAGGATGTTTAAATATTAATTTTATTGTATTTCAAATGTAAATATTTTTAGTTATTTTAGGGAGATATTGTATTAAGTTTAACGGTCTCGGGTACGACGCCCAGTTCAAGCCAAAGTGTTATTGGGTTTTACTCACAAGAAATTCTTAATAACAGTTCGAATGGAGGATGGCGCTTTTGCCCGCCCGTGCCTCGGAGAGCACGATAAGCCGTCGGTCCCGGTTGTCGTGAACATCTATGGCCAACGTTGCTGGAAAGTACCCTCAAATACACTGACAACAGTGCCAATTGGTACAACCTTCGAATTCAGTTCCCCCCTTATGGTCGCTGAGATCCGATGTCAGTTAGTCGCTCCGTGGAGCTTAAACTGATGTTCTGAAAAACCGGTTGAATTGGTAGCCGAAACCCAAATAATCATGGTAATAATAAAGGCTACTAATAATGATTGATTTTATGAGAAAAGTGAATATCCTTGGTATAATGAAATATTTATTGAGTGTCGTTACTGAATGTTGTTTTTCGGTCAGCTGTTCGGCCATGTTTGATTATTATTATTTAATTTACCGTACAAGATGATTGGTCGAGTATGGCATTACTTGCATATGAATACAACAAAGCTTTTTTTTTGTTGTATTCACTATCCTTTGTTATATATATACGTGACCTGAAAACGAACAAGCATCCATGGACGTCCGCCTGCGATGTGAACGAACTGCGACTGAATCCGTTTACAAGCGAGCGCGGGCGTGACTCACTCACAGCCCGTACGCTCGAGGTTTTCGGTGCGTCGCTATACGATGACGAATGAATCATTGCGCGCTCCGTTCACCAACCTGCGGTTGTGCGACCGTAAATGTTACCTTATAACAAGCAAGCAACAAGTTTTGGTGATTCACACAAAACCGCCAGCTGTACCGAAACTATAAACTCGATCAAAACATGGCATCGACGAGACAAGAAGATGAAGTTGCGAGAATTGACTTCTGTACGCCCGAAACCAACGGCCTGGACGACGCAGTCGAGGCCAAGGAACAATGTGGAGCAACAAAAACGCATCCGAAGAATGACGCAACTCCGTGTGTCATACTGGCCTCCTATACACACGGAGTGGATGATGCGATTGAGGCCAAGGAGCGTACTGACACCCCGAAATCGCATCGTATGAACTGTGTGAACCACGCATACGAGGTCACAGAGCGATACGCACCACAACAGAGGGAAGTGGATTCTACGCCCAAAACGCATCACAAAGACAACGCGAGGTATCTTCCGAGGAGGAAGATCAACTTCGACACGTGCGAGGACTGCGGGAAGGACTGCAAGAATGTGAAGTTTTATAAGATATATCATTATTATAGTAAGTTGAATTGATTAAAATTTTGTATTGTTTAAATGTTAATTTTATTGTAGGTATTTGAAATGTAAATATTATTAGTTATTTTAGGGAAATATTGTATTACGTTTAACGGTCTCGGGTACAATTCCTCGATCGGGCCAAACGGTTATTGGGTTTTTGTTAAAATGCAAAAATATTGTAATTTTTTTGAAAGATAAAATATCATTATTGTAGTAAGTTAAATTAAGTAAAATATTGTATTGTTTAAATGTTAATTTTATTGTTTTTGAAATGTAAAGATTTTTAGATCCTTAAGAGAAATATTGTATTACATTTAATGGTCTCGGGTTCGATTCCTCGATTGGGCCAAACGGTTATTGGGTTTTTGTTAAAATGCAAAAATATTGTAATTTTTTTGAAAGATAAAATATCATTATTGTAGTAAGTTAAATTAAGTAAAATATTGTATTGTTTAAATGTTAATTTTATTGTTTTTGAAATGTAAAGATTTTTAGTTCCTTAAGAGAAATATTGTATTACATTTAATGGTCTCGGGTTCGATTCCTCGATCGGGCCAAATGGTTATTCGGTTTTTGTTAAAATGCAAAAATACTGTAATTTTTTAAAAGATATAATCTCATTATTATTGTAAGTTAAATTAAGTAAAATATTGTATTGTTTAAATGTTAATTTTATTGTTTTTGAAATGTAAAGATTTTTAGTTCCTTAAGAGAAATATTGTATTACATTTAATGGTCTCGGGTTCGATTCCTCGATCGGGCCAAATAGTTATGGGGTTTTTGTTAAAATGCAAAAATTTTGTATTTTTAATAAATATATAATATCAATATTGTAGTAAGATAAATTAAGTAAAATATTGTATTGTTTAAATGTTAATTTTATTGTTTTTGAAATGTAAATATTTTTAGTTATTTTATGGAAATATTGTATTACGTTTAACGGTCTCGGGTTTCATTCCTCGATCGGGCCCAATGGTTATTGGGTTTTTGTTAAAATGCAAAAATACTGTAATTTGTTACAAGATATAATCTCATTATTATTGTAAGTTAAATTAAGTAAAATATTGTATTGTTGTTAGGATGTTTAAATATTAATTTTATTGTATTTCAAATGTAAATATTTTTAGTTATTTTAGGGAGATATTGTATTAAGTTTAACGGTCTCGGGTATGACGCCCAGTTCAAGCCAAAGTGTTATTGGGTTTTACTCACAAGAAATTCTTAATAACAGTTCGAATGGGGGATGGCGCTTTTGCCCGCCCGTGCCTCGGAGAGCACGATAAGCCGTCGGTCCCGGTTGTCGTGAGCATCTATGGCCAACGTTACTGGAAAGTACCCTCAAATACACTGACAACAGTGCCAATTGGTACAACCTTCGAATTCAGTTCCCCCCTTATGGTCGCTGAGATCCGATGTCAGTTAGTCGCTCCGTGGAGCTTAATCTGATGTTCTGATAAAACCGGTTGAATTGGTAGCCGAATCCCAAATAATCATGGTAATAATAAAGGCTACTAATAATGATTGATTTTATGAGAAAAGTGAATATCCTTGGTATAATGAAATATTTATTGAGTGTCGTTACTGAATGTTGTTTTTCGGTCAGCTGTTCGGCCATGTTTGATTATTATTATTTAATTTACCGTACAAGATGATTGGTCGAGTATGGCATTACTTGCATATGAATACAACAAAGCTTTTTTTTTGTTGTATTCACTATCCTTTGTTATATACAGGGTCTGTCGTAAATAATGGATAAGTCGTAAACTGGAGTTGGTCCGGCTATGAGACTATTAGAAAATCGTATCTTTTTGCCAGGGTTTCTAACCGTATGGAAATGGCGTAGACTTTTATGTTTTTTTATAAATTTCGCTACTCTTTGCATTCATTCCGTTGCCATTTCGTTAAATTTAGGTATTTCTGTGTCATTTTTTTTGTATTATAGTCTTGAAGATGTGTATTATTTAGTTTTAGTACTGTTTTAGGCGTTTTTAACGTTGGTCATTTTCAAAATTGTCATTTTAAGATTTTTTATGTTTTTGTTTTACTTAGGGTCAACTTTTGATCATTTACTGTGTAAAAAAAAAGTACGGCGCTATAGCTGCCCATGATCTTAATAAATTATCTAGTATGTGTAGATTCTAAAAAGGTATAACAATGCATACTTCACAAGTAATATTAAGCTACATGAGCGAGATCAATATCAAGGTGAGAAAATATTTTTTTCATGTAATGTTGTAAATGGTTATAAAACTTCGTCATAATGATTTATTTCTGCCAAGATTCTTTACACAAACACTATGGGGTCACTATTAAGGATATTCAAAAGAAAACTAGGTTGTTTTAGTACGTAAAAATATTTATTCAACAACTTAAACTAAATGTTCGAAGTGTCCTCCGCCGGCAGCTATGCACGCTCTACATCGCCTAATAAACGATCGCTTAATCCGGCGCACATAACCGGCTTCTTCAATTTTTCTCGCTGCTACTTGAATGCGCGCACGCAACTCTTCTACAGAACTTATTGTTTCACTGTATACTTTTTCTTTTATACAGCCCCAGTAAAAGAAGTCCAAGGGGTTCAGGTCTGGCGAACGTGGAGGCCATAAAATTGGCCCCAATCGCCCTATCCATCTATCTGGATAAGTATTATTTAAATGTTCCCTGACACGAACAGCGTAATGTGCTGGACACCCATCATTTTGTAGCCACATCTCATTTCTTATCTCTTGTGGGACGTCTTGCAGTAAACTAGGTAAAGTATTTGCTAAAAAATTCAAATACATATCCGCATTTAATATTGCCGGCAATTCGAATGGACCAATGATTTTGCCATTAATAATGCCAGTCCATAAATTAATTTTAAATTGATATTGCGATCGGTCTTCTCGGATAAGTCTTGGGTTTTCGAGTTGCCAGCTGTGTATGTTGTGAAGATTCAAAAAACCATCTTTTCGACACGTTGACTCGTCACTCCATAAAATTTTATTAAAAAAACTTTGGTCTTCCCTCATCTTTCGCAGCATTATGCGACAAAATGTTATTCTCGCAGCAGCGTCCCTTGGCATTAATGTTTGGACCCTTTGATAATGATAGGGATATAATTCATGCCTTTTTAAAATCCTGTGTACAGATTTTTGAGGTATACCGGTGCGCCTTGAAATTACACTTATGGACGTACCAGGGTCTTCTGCAACTATTTCCAGTACTTCGGCTGCACTGTGGCGTTGTGGTCGTCCTTCACTCGCCCCGCCTACGCCGGTCCCAGGAAATCGTCCTTCCAAAAATGTGTTGTGCACTCTTATGAAGACACGATAGTCAGGATGCCGGGCATTTGGATATTTTTCCCGATAAACTCTAGCAGCTCTATTGGCGTTGCCATCACATAAACCATAAATGTAATGCATGTTTACGTATTCGGCCGGCGTGTATTGTTGAGGCATGATATACAAAATTTTCCAAAATAACACGTGCAATCGATAGCACAACACGATGCCCATAAATGAGAGCTGAGTTGTCAATATCACCAGGTTAACAAGTCCAAATCACAAAGAAAATCTAAGTCCGATATTAGAAAGCAGTAACAAATTGACGACAGTAATGAAAACGAGAGCACATGCGATGGTCAAAATCACACTGAGAGATGTATCAGGAGTGCGCCCTAGCTAAACGCATGCTAACCTTTTCACACATCGTGAGTGTGAAAGGGACGGTGCATCATGCAGTGTGCCTAGTAACAATGTCCTTTTCACGCGGGGAGACCCTTTGTATTGCTGTCTTTGTTCATTTTTTTACCTGATGATCCTTTTTACGAATAAACTTGTAACATGTTTGTCGCATGTAACTATTAGAGCACATCAATTTTAAAATTAAACACCTTTATGAAATGAGGAGGCATGAAATTTTTTTGACAAAAAACTACCTAGTTTTCTTTGAATATCCTTAATAGTGGCCCCATAGTGTTTGTGTAAAGAATCTTGGCAGAAATAAATCATTCTGACGAAGTTTTATAACCATTTACAACATTACATGAAAAAAATATTTTCTCACCTTGATATTGATCTCGCTCATGTAGCTTAATATTACTTGTGAAGTATGCATTGTTATACCTTTTTAGAATCTACACATACTAGATAATTTATTAAGATCATGGGCAGCTATAGCGCCGTACTTTTTTTTTACACAGTAAATGATCAAAAGTTGACCCTAAGTAAAACAAAAACATAAAAAATCTTAAAATGACAATTTTGAAAATGACCAACGTTAAAAACGCCTAAAACAGTACTAAAACTAAATAATACACATCTTCAAGACTATAATACAAAAAAAATGACACAGAAATACCTAAATTTAACGAAATGGCAACGGAATGAATGCAAAGAGTAGCGAAATTTATAAAAAAACATAAAAGTCTACGCCATTTCCATACGGTTAGAAACCCTGGCAAAAAGATACGATTTTCTAATAGTCTCATAGCCGGACCAACTCCAGTTTACGACTTATCCATTATTTACGACAGACCCTGTATATACGTGACCTGAAAACGAACAAGCATCCATGGACGTCCGCCCGCGATGTAAACGAACTGCGACTGAATCCGTATACAAGCGAGCGCGGGCGTGACTCACTCACAGCCCGTACGCTCGAGGTTTTCGGTGCGTCGCTATACGATGACGAGTGAATCATTGCGCGCTCCGTTCACCAACCTGCGGTTGTGCGACCGTAAATGTTACCTTATAACAAGCAAGCAACAAGTTTTGGTGATTCACACAAAACCGCCAGCTGTACCGAAACTATAAACTCGATCAAAACATGGCATCGACGAGACAAGAAGATGAAGTTGCGAGAATTGACTTCTGTACGCCCGAAACCAACGGCCTGGACGAGGCAGTCGAGGCCACGGAACAATGTGGAGCAACAAAAACGCATCCGAAGAATGACGCAACTCCGTGTGTCATACTGGCCTCCTATACACACGGAGTGGATGATGCGATTGAGGCCAAGGAGCGTACTGACACCCCGAAATCGCATCGTATGAACTGTGTGAACCACGCATACGAGGTCACAGAGCGATACGCACCACAACAGGGGGACGTGGATTCTACGCCCAAAACGCATCACAAAGACAACGCGAGGTATCTTCCGAGGAGGAAGATCAACTTCGACACGTGCGAGGACTGCGGGAAAGACTGCAAGAATGTAAAGTTTTATAAGATATATCATTATTATAGTAAGTTGAATTGATTAAATTTTTGTATTGTTTAAATGTTAATTTTATTGTAGGTATTTGAAATGTAAATATTATTAGTTATTTTAGGGAAATATTGTATTACGTTTAACGGTCTCGGGTTCGATTCCTCGATCGGGCCAAACGGTTATTGGGTTTTTGTTAAAATGCAAAAATATTGTAATTTTTTTGAAAGATAAAATATCATTATTGTAGTAAGTTAAATTAAGTAAAATATTGTATTGTTTAAATGTTAATTTTATAGTTTTTGAAATGTAAAGATTTTTAGTTCCTTAAGAGAAATATTGTATTACATTTAATGGTCTCGGGTTCGATTCCTCGATCGGGCCAAACGGTTATTGGGTTTTTGTTAAAATGCAAAAATATTGTAATTTTTTTGAAAGATAAAATATCATTATTGTAGGAAGTTAAATTAAGTAAAATATTGTATTGTTTAAATGTTAATTTTATTGTTTTTGAAATGTAAAGATTTTTAGTTCCTTAAGAGAAATATTGTATTACATTTAATGGTCTCGGGTTCGATTCCTCGATCGGGCCAAATAGTTATGGGGTTTTTGTTAAAATGCAAAAATTTTGTATTTTTAATAAATATATAATATCAATATTGTAGTAAGATAAATTGAGTAAAATATTGTATTGTTTAAATGTTAATTTTATTGTTTTTGAAATGTAAATATTTTTAGTTATTTTATAGAAATATTGTATTACGTTTAACGGTCTCGGGTTTGATTCCTCGATCGGGCCAAATGGTTATTGGGTTTTTGTTAAAATGCAAAAATACTGTAATTTTTTAAAAGATATAATCTCATTATTATTGTAAGTTAAATTAAGTAAAATATTGTATTGTTGTTAGGATGTTTAAATATTAATTTTATTGTATTTCAAATGTAAATATTTTAGTTATTTTAGGGAGATATTGTATTAAGTTTAACGGTCTCGGGTACGACGCCCAGTTCAAGCTAAAGTGTTATTGGCTTTTACTCACAAGAAATTCTTAATAACAGTTCGAATGGAGGATGGCGCTTTTGCCCGCCCGTGCCTAGGAGAGCACGATAAGCCGTCGGTCCCGGTTGTCGTGAACATCTATGGCCAACGTTACTGGAAAGTACCCTCAAATACACTGACAACAGTGCCAATTGGTACAACCTTCGAATTCAGTTCCCCCCTTATGGTCGCTGAGATCCGATGTCAGTTAGTCGCTCCGTGGAGCTTAAACTGATGTTCTGATAAAACCGGTTGAATTGGTAGCCGAAACCCAAATAATCATGGTAATAATAAAGGCTACTAATAATGATTGATTTTATGAGAAAAGTGAATATCCTTGGTATAATGAAATATTTATTGAGTATCGTTACTGAATGTTGTTTTTCGGTCAGCTGTTCGGCCATGTTTGAGTATTATTATTTAATTTACCGTACAAGATGATTGGTCGAGTATGGCATTACTTGCATATGAATACAACAAAGCTTTTTTTTTGTTGTATTCACTATCCTTTGTTATATATATACGTGACCTGAAAACGAACAAGCATCCATGGACGTCCGCCCGCGATGTAAACGAACTGCGACTGAATCCGTATACAAGCGAGCGCGGGCGTGACTCACTCACAGCCCGTACGCTCGAGGTTTTCGGTGCGTCGCTACACGATGACGAATGAATCATTGCGCGCTCCGTTCACCAACCTGCGGTTGTGCGACCGTAAATGTTACCTTATAACAAGCAAGCAACAAGTTTTGGTGATTCACATAAAACCGCCAGCTGTACCGAAACTATAAACTCGATCAAAACATGGCATCGACGAGACAAGAAGTTGAAGTTGCGAGAATTGACTTCTGTACGCCCGAAACCAACGGCCTGGACGAGGCAGTCGAGGCCACGGAACAATGTGGAGCAACAAAAACGCATCCGAAGAATGACGCAACTCCGTGTGTCATACTGGCCTCCTATACACACGGAGTGGATGATGCGATTGAGGCCAAGGAGCGTACTGACACCCCGAAATCGCATCGTATGAACTGTGTGAACCACGCATACGAGGTCACAGAGCGATACGCACCACAACAGGGGGACGTGGATTCTACGCCCAAAACGCATCACAAAGACAACGCGAGGTATCTTCCGAGGAGGAAGATCAACTTCGACACGTGCGAGGACTGCGGGAAGGACTGCAAGAATGTAAAGTTTTATAAGATATATCGTAAGTTGTTATATTAGTAGTAGTAGTTATATATAGTAAGTTGAATTGATTAAAATTTTGTATTGTTTAAATGTTAATTTTATTGTAGGTATTTGAAATGTAAATATTATAAGTTATTTGAGGGAAATATTGTATTACGTTTAACGGTCTCGGGTTCGATTCCTCGATCGGGCCAAACGGTTATTGGGTTTTTGTTAAAATGCAAAACTATTGTAATTTTTTTGAAAGATAAAATATCATTATTGTAGTAAGTTAAATTAAGTAAAATATTGTATTGTTTAAATGTAAAATGTAAATACCTATTCTTCAGTTGAGGATTCCTAAAAATAAATTAAAATATTATTGTCACGCAGGCCTACCCGCTGGCGGTAGCTAGTTAACTAATAAACATTAAATGTAAGTGGATTAAGGGATGTGCCTGGTGTTGGCATCGAGTGAATGTTTCGAGACTGACAGCGAGTTACAAGTGTTGATGTTCCAGACATTCAATTGTTGGTTTAAGGAGCAAACGTCTCTCGACTAAGATGAGCTCGTTCGGTTTATATTAACGTACTTAAATGTTGATAGTACTGTTATATGGGAGTTATAATAACAACTCTAATATAACGGTACTTTAGATGTTAGATCCAATCTATATAGGTATATTGGTACTACTATGTATGTCTACAAGATATTGAAGGAAGATATAGAGTTATTTTAAGAGCATTTGACATTTCTAAGTAGACGCCAGTTGATGTTATTTGTGAATAAAGGGAAAAGAAGGGTTTGAATTTTTATTTATAATACCTATCGTTGTAGGCATATTATACCTATGACAAATACTTTTGATAAAGTTTCCAGTCCACGGATTGACATAATTGCATGAATTTTGTTTGTGAATATTTCTTAAAGTGCTTTTTTGAATGAAAATTTATAATCGAGCATATGAATATTCTGCACTAAGAGGTATTGTATCGCGTGCTCCACTCTTACTCCACCGCGCTACAAGGGTATTTGAAATCCTTCTTTTCCGGAAATAGTAAAACTTTCTTCCTAATTTTACTAATCAGTTACTAAAACAATGCAATACGTTATTAATAAATATTTATTACACAAATATATACCTGACAATTCTTAGTTACAAATAAGTGATGTTTTTTTTTATACACACAACGCCATCTAGTTCCAAGCTAAGCAGAGCTTGTGTCATGGGTACTAGACAACTGATATAAATACGTAGGTATATACTTTTTTGTTGTAAATGCAATACATAGAAAAAACCCAAACTCCGAATCAAATGTTTGCAGATCTTACAAACATACTGCCCAATCCAGGAATCGAACCCGAGACCTCAAACACGGCAGTCGCATACGCTACCACTGCGCTACCGAGGCAGTTTAACCACGTTTTCTAAAGCGCTGAGGATTATGGATTCAAACATGAGACAATACTCTGTGTGATGCACAAATTGCTGTTCTGATTCTGAGTGTTCTTTGTGTCCGTTTCATGTGTGAATGCTTGTGAAATTGAACGCGACGAAGGAAAATTCCTCGTGTGAGAGTTGTTTATTACCTACAGTAAAAAAACATAAAAGACAAAAGCTCCGCTCGTGATACACTTAGAGCAATCAAATCATTAATTACCAAACACTTTAAAATAGCAATTAAGTCATTAGGGAATACAGACTGTTATAAAATCAGATAAAAAAATGTATTTACATTATAATTCATACACATTTTTTTAAACTGTTAACGCCATCTACCGAATGTCTACGGAAATACAAATCATAAGTTACTAGACTTTTAACTTTTAATTTCTGCAGTTATCGGTTGTTAAATGTTCTATATGAAATAATATAGTCTTAACTCATATAACATACATTGTAGTGATCATTTTTGCGTAAACATACGAGTCGCCATATGCGGAGTATCTCTGTTTGTGGTTATAATAATCTACAAATAGTTAGCATTGACCCATGTACCTACCGCGAGCGTGGTGTAAGTTTACACAAGTTTCGTACCTACTGAATTTATAACTTGCGTAGTGAATGTGAATGACCTAATTACTATTTTACTGAAATAACTTTTTGTGAAGATTAGATGAAAACGACTTTTGTTGATATTTCTGTCTTAGACTTCCCGCCAAAGTGTTTTCGTGCTTCTGTGTTATGGGTCCTGTAAAGGAGTTCCTAACTACGTTCTCAGTTCGTTTACGTGTTGACTCAGAACACATAAAATGAAAGGAATGAAGGTATTTTACTAACCAAGAACAGCACTCTTGGCTTGGGTCGACGAATTTGTACAGTGTGGGTGAATGTGAGTGTAACTGTTAGGATAGTAGACTTCTTAGTAAATCTAAAATGGTTCGGTTGAGAACATTAAAACGAGACACGAACATAGGACACACTCACCCAACAGGGTGAGTCAAACTATGACGACGGCTGACACTGACTGATTGCCAATTGACCCGCCAAAAGACCGCGGCTAAGCGAGCTATTGGGCAGGAAAATTTTACTCCTACCCTCAAAAATACCGAACAGATTCATTGTTATTTACGATGACCCAGTCATTCACGTCACCATGAATTAGACATTAAATAAAATACAAAACCGCCAAGGTATAAAAATGATCACGTGACGGTCCGTGATCGTACCTTTTATGTAGGTACTAAGATCAATAGCAGTGACCTAGGAACACGCCGAGTTATAAAACTCAGCAGTTCCAGGAAAAACTAATCTGTCTGGAAACCTGCAAAGAAATAATCAGAAGAAAACCGAAGGAGTCGGCAGTAAGTCCACTATCCTCCTTAGCAAAACGGGAGACAAAATAAGCAAAAATAACCAGACATCTTTTTAAAACAGGAAATAGGACAAAGTGAACAGCACCAAGTACCTATATTATATTTATAATCTTATTTACAATGTACGATGTGTGTACTTAAGTATGTATATTTGTTGATTTATGCTGATTACATTTCATTTTAGACAACTATAACCACGATGCACAAACCTTACACCCCCCAAAAGTTTGGTGGTAGAGAATGCCTCAGGCATTAAGTCCGCCGATGTAGATAAGGGAATAAAGTTATAAATAATTATGTATCTCATAAGCTAGACGGTCCCCGCGCTTGTTATTGTACCTTTACAAAACCAACCGCGGATAACACTAATTGTATCTATCACTTTAGCAAAAATAAATACCTACTTACGACAACAACTTTAACATAATATTAACTGCATAATAATAATGACACATTTTTCTTTCATTTATTAACCATTTACACAAAGGAATCACACCACCTACCAAATAGTTTTAAACTAAATAATTACCTTTATACAAAATCGCATTTACGTTAATAACAATTACACATGTTTAATGTCCAATCACAACATAAGTTATAAATCTCTTAGTAGGTATGCTACTGGCTGAGCAATGCAGTGGAGGCTGCGCGTACGCCTCTCGACAGGTATCGACCAATCACAGCGCAGGGCGAAAACGGGGTGGTGACGCAATAAGGTTTTGTTGCTTTGTTATTTAAAACGTTTGGTAAAACGATTTGTTACGTTAATTTGGTACGTTTTATCTTTTAATACGGTTTGACTTATAAGTAGTTTCATTGTTTGTTACGGGATAAAATTAGGTTATTTTTTTTTTCAAATATACCATACCTGTTATATTACAGATGTAAAATTAATATTTTAATCCTCTCCGGATTCTATTCCGGCTGCCTCTTTAGGCATCTTTATGATACTTAATTTGATGCTATTATTTTGAGCAAAGAAAAATATGTAATTATTATGCTTTTGTGGCTTAATGTTTATTGGCTCCACAAAAAAGTGACCACATTATTTAAATATTAATTTTAAGAGAATTAGTGCCAGTTTCACAGATCAGATAAAGTCCTTGATAGGCTACTATGAACTTATTTGTCAAATAACTACAGATTATGGTTTCATAAGTGAGAGATGGAAACATAACATATACTCGTATATCACATAGGTACTACCCTCCCACAGAAGACCAACCTAAAATGACAGCATTAGTGCTGTCGGCATTCGTTGATGAGTGCAGTACCAGAAATCCAATGATGCAGAAGCATTTCAAAAGGCCACCGTAGTGTAGGTCACTATACTGCATTGTCTGCATTTACAATGAGTATAGTGTCATGATTAAATCAAGTAGAGTGGAGTTAATTTTTTTACATTTGCATGCTCACAGGTTAACTGATGTGATAGGTTGTGACCACTTGCAGTTAATTGCGAAGATAGATAGTTTCTGTTAAACAAATTCTGTATTTTTATTATGTTAATTAATTCTTAGGTATCTCAACGAAAGTTAGTTTCAGCAGTTAAAATAATACAATATCTGTACAAACATGAAGCAAAACAAACGGCACAAACATAACAGTAGTTCCTTCGTATTAATAATAGGTCTTTACCTATGAAATTGCGTTTCTTCAGTACTGGTCATTTCAAATAAAAAAAAGTTTGTAATGGCTCTGTATTCTAAATTCAAATTAATTTTGTTTTAAAACCATGACATTCTATTTACAAACTCAGTCTTTTGTTTTTTGATTAGCGTTGTATTTTCATTACATTTGAACATTTTTCGTCATAATGGATACTTTAAAAATTCGTGTAATTATGGAATATGAGTTCCGACGTGGCACCAACGCGACACAAACGGCACGTAACATAAAAAACGTTTACGGAGAGAACTGTTACAAACGAACGCACAACCCTTTATTGGTTTTCCCGGTTCCGTTCTGGAAATTTTGACATGAAAAATGAAGCTCGTGGTCGTCCGGAGACTTTGGTTAACAATAATGAATTAAAGGCGATTGTGGAAGCTGACGAAACTCAATCTACAGCTGAGCTAGCAGCAGCTTTTAATGTAAGCATCTAAACAATATTGATCCATTTGCGACAAATTGGCAAGGTAAAAAAGCTTGATAGATGGGTGCCCCACGACCTTAACGATCGCCAGCGCAACGTACGCGTCAAGACCTGCCTTTCGCGGCTGCGAACAGGCAAAGAAATGAAGGAATTTTAAAACGAATAGTTACGTGCGACGAAAAATGGATTCTGTTCGACAATCGAAAGCGCTCAGCAAGTTGGTTAGACCCTGGTTCAGCACCAAAGCAATGCCCTAAACCAAAAATGACCCCTAAAAAGGTGATGGTAACTGTTTGGTGGTCTAGTGCGGGTGTGATTCACCACAGCGTTTTACAAAACGGCATGAGCATTAATGCAGATGTGTACTGTGAAGAACTGGAGAGAATGATGGAGAAGCTTGCACATCTGCAACCAGCTTTGGTCAATCGGTCGTCCCCACTGCTCCTTCACGACAACGCGCGACCCCATACTGCGCAACAGACAGTCTCCAAGCAGCAAGAGCTGTGGTTGGAAGCTCTCCCTCATCCGCCATGCTCACCAGACCTTGCACCTACCGACTATTACTTTTTCCAAAATTTAGACAACTTTTTAGTGGGTAAAAAATTCAATTCCCGAGAGGCAGTACAAAATGCCTTTGAAGAGTTTGTTGCCTCCCGTCCAGCTGATTTTTACAAGAAGGGCATCAATAAACTGCCAATGCGTTGGCAAAGATGCGTCGATTGCATGGGTGATTACTTCGAATAACAGAAATAAAAAAGTTTGAAAAAATAAGTACTTTCACTTATTGCATACAAAACGGCAATTTCATAGGTAAAGACCTAATATAAGTAAAATATTTGTACAAAATTAAAGGAAGGTATCGTTTGTTCGATTCCAAGCATCCGTTTGTTCGGATTGTACTTGTGTCCGAAAGCCCTTGATACCGGACAGGACAGGACAACCGGAATAAAATTGGATAATAAATGTTATTGATAGCAAGCCTTTGAAAATTTATACACTAGTTTTGTTAACTAGATTTACTTGGATATTTTAATTTTTTCGTTACATGCATGTGATTGCTTTTTATATACATTTCATTTTAATATTTTACATTTGAAAACCTTTTGTTGCAGTTGCGGTGATTGGTGAAATAATAAAACAAACAACATATCTAACAAAGGACGACACAAATGGATATTTAGAATTCGGTAAATCTTTTTGAATTTGATGGAACAATTCTTGAGGTTTTGGGTTTATGGCTATTTGAAATACCTAATACTTTGACCATAGGGAAGTAATAGTAATTATAAAGACAAATTAAATTGCACAAAATAGATTAAATGTAAAGATCTAAACGACATCTAAGATTGAAAAGGAAAAAGTATATTTATTAGTGAAATATATTTTATTTTAGAACATTAATGAACCAACAGACGACAAATTATTGATGTGTGTATCAGCGGACAGGTACCTTCAATATTTGGTTCAATGCATAAAAGGGACGAACAGACGAACTTGCCTTATATAATAAGTGTACCTCGTTAAATTTACGCTTCAATACATTTTTTATTCAAAGGACTGTCCTGTAAGTTTTCATAAAGGTTGAACGCTCTGTTTGGCTGTAGCTCTCTCTCAAGGCATACGAGCTGCTCAGGCCTTTCGTACAGAAGAACTCGAAGATAGTAGAATATTACACATATATATATATAGATTACAAGAAACTTTGAGCTTTATAAACGCCTTGTTTTATTTCGTTGAAGTCAGTATTCAACCGGACTGGAAAATAGCCCATTAGGTTAGAGTAGAGTATTTTACTTATCAAGAATAGCACTCTTGGGTTGGTTCGACCAATAAGTACAGCATGGGTGAAAGTGAGTGTAACTGGTTGTATAGTACATTTCTCACCCAATCTTCAAGTTAAGCAGGATTGGTTCCGGATGTGCACAGAAACACGAAACAAGAACTCTCGTATATCACGACACGAATACTCAAATGTTAAAAAAGATGTAAGGGATTCCATTGGACATCCTTAATCTGAGATGCGTACACATGGTTTCAGGTGTAAACCTCGTCAGATTACACGCGCCCACATAACGACTGACTATGACGGCACGCGCCGAGAAACTCGCGGCTGATCAAATAACCAGCAAGGATTTGTTAACTCCTAGCCTCAATAAATATCTATATATATAATAGAAATAGTATTTCTTGTTAAAACTGGAGATACACTTGAAAATACAGTGCTCCGTTACAAGTAAATCTATACCACCAAAATAAAGAAATCGTTGAAAACAAAATTTGATATCTACCTACAGTCCTACGTCGTTTTCTGTAGACCAAATAAGAAATAACCTGTAAAAAATGTGTACGAGTATCTAATCTAATTATATATATATATATAAATATATATATATAAAAATATATATAAAAAAAAATAATAATAATCGATTGAGTATTTAAAGCTCGTAATAAATCAAGAAACATACTGTCGCATTTATAGTTCCGCTGTTTCTTCCCGAGCCAGTCTAATTACCCAATTATCAAGCTCTTAAACAATTCCTAATTTAATTACAATACCAATAAATTACCTTTGACTTCCACTACGGTGGATAAAGCTGTTAAAGTTTAATGTTCCCTCGGCTAGATGGCGTTACCATCGAAGCGGTTTATGACCGTTTTTACTACCGCGGGACAGTTAAAATTTCAATGAGAATAGGAAATTTCATTATCGCGAGTGGGGATGTGTAAGCTACTCCTCTCCCCCCTTTTCCTATTACATCTTCATTTGGGCTAATGAAATTTAATTATACAAATATATGGCTCGTCAATTCTATGATCCCTTAATTTATAAATGTTAATATGGCAGCTTTTCAGAATTGCCCTTATTGAAATAAACACATGAAGTTAGTAAAAAACTTAAATGGGTGGTGAAACGGGCCTCTTGGGCCATGGTCCTTAAACACAAAGGTCCTCCAACCAGGTGATTTAATTTAGTGGACACGGCCCAATGATAAAGGTTCGAAAGTTCTATGTCTATTTAAAATTTTCTCAGCGCGATGCAGGAATAATAGACTGTGTAGTTCGATGTGCTTCAATTAGATGGCACTGAACTACGTTTCTGTTTAGTTTTATCTTCAATGCGTCACGCAATTTCTTCGATTCGATTGATTAAATAGATGTATATAGAATAGGTTTATTTTTTTTTAATACGTAGCTACGTATTAAAAAAAATAGTATTTAATACCCAGCAGTTTGGCTTAAATGTCACCGAGCATCAATAAATTGTACGAGATTAGATTTAACTCATTATTAGATTGTGCTAACTTCATCAATCGCCAATACACACATATTACTAACCTGTCATTAACCATTACGAGTAATGACAAGCTGCAATTAGATTCAGATAATTAATTTAATATACGTATGTAGATGCTTCCGCTGACGATTCCTGTCATTAAAATATTTCTATGTATCTATGTCATACATATTTCATTAGCCGGTATGTCAGCCAAAGTGACTCTACTCTATCTGATGGAAAACCTGAGCAGAATTCTAGAGTAGTGGTTCCCATACTCATTCTCAATGCAGACTATGCAGCATGGTGACCCTATACTATGGCAGGCTATTTAGATACTTCTGCATCTTTATCCAACCAGTGGTTCTACCAGTCCTGGTGGCCTTTGCAGCTGCTGAAGACCCTAGCAGCTAGGGCCTAGCTCAATCTTCGTAGCGGTAGCAGGTCTCCTCTCTACTTCTAACTACTTGAGTTTCTTTTTAATAATACTCGTAGGGTCATATTATCCTAAGCGTGATTAACTATCCCATCTTAAGCACACCAGCAAAAAAAGAAACATAGATTTAATAATATGCGTCGTGAGTTCGTCGCGAGGAACACCGTGAAGTTTTCCCTTTCAACGTTGCTATAACATCACACCCAAGAGTAGATTTGAAAAGCAAGTAAGTCACAAAATATTTTCAGTACGGTATTTGAACATCATTTAAAATAAATCGTCTGAAAAGATAACGCTGTCTCCCATTAATTAATTACTTAATATTCAAAGTAAAGCAATTCACGTTTATAAAATGTATTTTTTTCCAATCTTTCCTCTATCTCTCTCGCTCGTCCCTTGGTGGAGAAGGATGGAGATACGACAGCGGCTCGTCAATTACTTGACGACACTCGATAGGCTTTTGTCTCGCGAGTTGCGCCTACTATGACATGGGGCTAGAAAATTGTGGAGCCATGTTTGGCATGTATTATTTTTTTTATAGAAATGGCATACTTACTATCCAGCATAAATTAAAAGATTAGAGATAACTTTGAAAGACATGATAATTAGTGAGTTTATTTTGCCTTTTCCTCTTAGGGCTTCAAATAAATAAGAAAGGCCGAACTCATTTGCTGTAAATAAGTATAACATACAAAAATGTTCTTGTAACCTATTTGTGTAATAAAAGTTTTTATTTAAATTGTCATTGAAGTGTATGTTTCTAATGTCGTTTGTGTTATTTTAGCTCTATAGAATGTGCTTCAATTTGCAAGTCGAAGTTTCATTATATACTGCATAGTGTACCAGAAGCTATCGACTCCTTGTATGGGAGAACGGGTATCATGTCCCTCTAACACAAAGATAGGATCCTCCGGCCAGGCGAGGTGATCATGCCTGGGGGGCTACTGCCCAACAGTTGATGCTGGTATGTTGTATATATGATAATCGGCGCGTGAACTTTTATTGCACGATTCAGGATTTGTAGTTACTTCGTGTAGTGCGTTACTTCGTAGTTCAGTGTATCTTCGGTAGGTGGGGATGTAGTAGTTTAATGTTGTGTTATATGTACCTATGTGGTTGTCGCCACATTCACTTAGTAAAGTCTTCAAAAACAAATAAAGGTATCTTCATTCTTCAAACCGCATTAACATACCTCCCAAAGTTGCAATGGGAGAGTGTGCATGAATTTAATTGGTGGCAATCCGTCACGGTCACAAATTGGTTCCACAACGGTTTGCGAACGTGCCAGTGCGTAAAATTGTACCTCTAGTGTTCTGGTTCCTGGTTGTTAGACTTATTCTATTACAAAACTAATAAATCGGTGCACAGTATACAGACGAAGCTATGTAGTCCTCAGCTTCTGTGCAATTGTTAGGCACACCTTTACACCTCGGTGTACTTTCTGCTTCCTAATTGAATGTCAAACTTCCATACACCTTTAAATTGGATGCCGTAATATTAATTTAAAGTTTTGAACTCCGACACTATTCTTTTATTTTCCAGAAACTTTTGAACATAGTTCATGACAGTTCTATTGTAGACTACATTTCTAAAATTCATACCATTTTATCGCTAAATGGCTAAATGGTGTACCTATGGGACGCTTACATAAAAATAAATCCTAATTATATTGATTTATCGCCCCCTAAACGCTAAAATTTTACTTTAAAACCATTACTAGAAATCTTTTTTTCGTACCAGTAATAGTTGTAGTGCCTATTATTGATTTGTTTTTGTTTTTATGTCGTTCATCCTTAACTCTCGTCATCAACGTTGACCTTAGAAACCAAGAATAACAAAACTATAAACTAAACAGAATACATTGAGCAAAATATTTTCGTGTATTTTATTTTTCATTGGACATCCTGAGCCAATAACGTGACACGAAACAAAGCTGGATGTTCAAACACGTGCTATTCAAATAAAGTGTGCAAACATACGCTATGAGGGCAGGCACGCAGGTTAGTGCACCGGTCGTCCTGTATAGAATACTGTTTATTTTTCAAAAAGTTCTACGTAACTAGTTGACACATGTGTCTGTTAATATGTTAGAGAATATCGACGATCGTCAGCAGCAACAAAACTGCCACCAGAGGAAAAACTAGAAATTACTCTTTTTTTGCTTGTGGAATCCCCAACGGGCTGTCATCCCACCGGGGTTTGCGGCGGGGTGGTGTGTCAGAATCGGACCGAATAAAACCACACGGTATGCCACTCTGCGCCTGAAAAGGGAGGGATCCAGGAAATGCTGTTGTTAACACAACTGGACCCCTCCCAGCGCCTAACGCGGGCACCGTCTGCTGGTTGAGTCTCTCAATTTAGGCGACGTACGCCACACGCGAAATGTCGATTCCTCGCGACTGGCCACTGGACTGTATGACGACCGGTAGCGAGGGATTTTCTACGATGACTGCAATCCGGGCCCGATTCTGCGACGACCAAGCGGGGCAACCGCCAGCGTGTGCGAGGCCCGAGTCCTCACTGCAATCGCAGTGGTGGCAGGCGGGACTCAGTTCCCTCCTAGTAGAATTGAACCCTACGTCAATTAGTCTCGCCAGCGTGATATAGGCCAACACTTTCTTTCTGAGGCGAGGCCGATGTTTATAAGACTAATGATCAAGAAGACGATAAGAACCAATGAGTCTTGAAATGAAGACCGCGTTTAGGAAAACTTTGTTAAGAACAGGTGCGTCCTGAGACCAGATAGAGTGACTATCTATTCAAAACGGTTGGAAAACCTGGATGAGCAGAGCTGACGATGCAGCTTAGTGGCATTTATTAGAAGAGGACTAAGTTCATGGTAGACTGTAAAATATGATTTTAAATACCTAAATGAATAAACTGTTTTACCATTACAAAGTACCTTTAATTTAAAGTTTTGAAGCTTTTTAAGTTGTTTTAGAAAGTACTTATAAATAAGTAGCAAAATACAATTTACAAAGTTAGCATCGTATACGTGTATCGAGAACAAGAAAGGGTCTCTATATAATATATTTACATTAAGAAGTTCCAAAAGCTACATGTAATCTGTTTAGAAAACTTACTGATCGATGAATTGTAGAAAGATTACTAGATTTACATAAGGTTTTGCTGGCGCAGAATTTACTGGAATTCTACTTTTTCTAATTCGAAATTACCCTATTTTTTTCTGGAATTCTGTCTGTATACTCCATTTGTTGGTTAACATTCTAATCCTTAATTTTGATAAGGTACTTAAAAGATAGTTTTAAATTATCTACAGAATTCAGTTACAAAAATGCATATTCTTGCATTTTTTTTTATTTATTGAATAGTGGGCAGACGAGCAGACGTATCGCCTGATGATAAGCGATTACCGCCGCACATGGACACCCGCAACACCAGAGGCGTCACAGGTGCGTTGCCGGCCTTTTGGGTTAAACAAAGTCCAACGTTCTTCGTACCTTGGCTTACTGGGGTAACGCATTAAGACCGTCAATGACATTAACAAGTTCTGATAGTCTTTGGTGAGTTAAGGTAGCTCGAATAACTTTTATTCTGACAAAACAAAAGTAATATGACTGCCTCGGTCTCGGGTTCAAATCCTGGGTCGGACCAAATGTTTGTGTAATCTACAAATACTTATTTCGGAGTTTGGGTGTTTTCTATGTATAATATGTATGTATTTACAAAAAGAAATCAAGTATATATATGTATTTATATCAGTTGTTTAGTACCCATAACACAAGCTCAGCTTAGCTTGGGACTAGATGGCTTGTGTGTTAGTAGTCCGAAATAGTCCGAAATAAAAGTCATGTCACAATCAAAGTCTCACAGTTACACGTCACTACAACCCGAATACTTGGTACATAGATTTACCAATAAGTAGTCTATTGTTAATATTACTTTGTTAACCCAACTTGAATTTTGCTGTTGATTTCTTGTCGTTATCTATCTCACTGCCTGAGTGCACCGCTGCAGATTAATCTCGGTTAAATATTCAAATCTATGTATACCCTTGACAAGACGCTTGTCTTAATATGAATATTGAAATTTATTTAAATTATGTATTTTATACACAAACAAAATTTTAAACTTAAAGGAAACTGAGTAATATTACAATTATAGATGATATTATAACAAGTTTCAAACAACATAGACATTAGACAGACACGCTGCAAAACTTCAAAAGCATTTTGAGTTACAGGCAACCGTCGATATAGATTATTTCATAATACTCGTACATACCTTCGTCAAAGCAGCCTTTAATGTTACATTGCTAAACATATGCCTCTCTTTACAAATGCATGACTTTTCATGACCACAAATTGTGCCGTGTACCCTAAACAGGCGACCTTAAAACCAATATTTACAAACGTATTTAGCATCTATTAATTGCTGTTAATGCGGTTCAGCCACTGTACAAATAAATCCTGTCACTGTTTTGTGCTACTCAAATGGAATTCATTACCATATTTATTGGGTTGAATGTATACTAATATATGAACTAATATGTTTTTAATTTATGTCTGTTAGTTGGGTGTAAACGAGTATTATAGTTCAAGATCCCAGAAAGATCAGACATAACTTATTTTCACATGGATGAAACCTTAGGTTCTTAGTAGCATCTCATGTTCTTTGAATACCTGCATGCTTGTGGAGCTCTTCTTGCGACACCAGGGCAGGTACTAGGTTTTTTGAAGTGAAACTTCTTTATCGGTGTTGTCAAAAAATTTAGTGTAACATTTTTTCGTTACGCGTCACATTTATCCGTTACGCGCCATCTTTTTTTTATCCCTACCACGCGTGATTCGAAGTATACTTTCTCCAGCGGAGTAGGGATTGGTAAATGTCTCCAATGTATTTTACGGCCCGTTTTGAGTAGTTACGTTTGAGTTTTTTTCCTGTTATTTATAAACTGAAACAATTGTTCATTTATAGTCTCTACTTTATTCAGAGACAATCGTTTAAATTCTGCTTGTAAATCGATGGTGGACGTTGACGTTTTTCGGCCATGATAAAATGTTTTATCATTATTGAGAGTAGTTATATACAATCCTTCAAAAAAAATTTATAAAATAAAACAAAAAACTTTTTCTAACACAAACAGGACCAAATTAATACTACAATGAAATATCACATTACAAACAATATTATTTTATTTAGTCCACAATGTAAATAACTACACACATCATATTCCACAAACTTACTTCATTCACACCACAGATCGCGAAATATTTACTCAGGTCTCGCTCCTTAACTTTTATTGCACTTGAAATAAGAATTGTCACGAATATTGCTGGTTTATAAGTCTTTTGTCGTTATACCTTACGTCGACATATGATATTTATTTTTTGAAAAATAACGCCATAAAGAAGTTTCACTTCTTACGAGTGTACGCTAGTACACGTAACTTTTTTTTTTTCATTACATAACGGGCAAACGAGCAAACGTATCGCCTGATGGTAAGCGATTACCGCCGCCCATGGACACCCGCGTGGATACAAGAGGCGTTACAAGTGCGTTGCCGACCTTTTAGGAAGGAGTACGCACTTTTCTTGAAGGTTTGAAGGTCGTATTGGTCCGGAAACACCGCAGGCGACAGCTCATTCCACAGTTTTGCTGTGCGCGCCAGAAAATTATCAGGTAAGAAAAGTAACTAAATAAAAGTTACTTAACTTAAATTTATATGGCTGATTTTATATATGTTATGAAGAATAGTTTCATAAGTGTCAGACACATTCCATGCACCAAAACCTTTGTCAGACGTTTTAAAGCTCCACTGTTCAAGCGCCTGCCAAATTATTGTATGTTTCGTGTGTAATCGCGACATAGAAATATTCCTAGAGCAGGAGTCGCGCTTAAAAAAATGTCACATTTTACATACAGCTACGGATATGTGGTCACAAACCAAATAGAGCCTGGAGTGTGTTAACCAGACTATGTACAATCATACTTATACTACCAGTGAAAGAACCATAATTTTTTACTAGAAAAGTTATTATAAATAAGATTGATCGGTATTTATTAAGAGTAAAAAAATCCTTACCGATGGCTCGCAGCCGCGTTCTTTGGGCACGCCAGTAAGCAGTAGAACCGCAATAATATTTTGTCTTATATCAAATACTTATATTATCAAATAATACTAGCTGTACTACTACTACTAAATTGTAACAAAACTGTCGTCTCATCCACCAGAGATAGCGCGACCTGCCTTAAACCCGTCCGTCTGCTGAGGCCAGGTATTTGGAACAGTTTCAAGCTACAACTTACAGTTACAAACGACTAAATTGTATTTATTGTGTAGCTTAGTTTAGCTCACGAACCATGTTATTGCTGATAGGAATTGCTTTCATTTATAGATTTTAGAAGTGCATTTGATTTGGTCGACAGTCGAAGTCATTAAAAATTAGGCGACCAAGTAAAGTTACCTTTGTTTGATAGTCTCCTGATAAATAATTTGTCATATACTCGTATATTCTAAAATGCTTTTTAAACGACTTTTTATAAAGGAGGAGGTTCTTAATACGACTGTATTTTTTAATGTTCGTTACCTCAGAACTTTCGACCGGAGGAACCGGTTTTAATGATTATTTTTTTGTTTGAAACTTGGTGCTTCTTGATGTAGTCTCATATTAAATTGGTTCAGTTCTTGAAGTCATTTTTAGTTTTGTTAAAATTTGTAATAGTAACTACTACATTTTTAATTGACCGACTCCTTGAAAATAATAGATGGAAAACTTGGTAATATAACAAAAAGAAGTTAAGTAAGAAGTAAAAGCTCTAGAATTAAAGAGATTCGGGAGTCGGAGGGAAAAGAAAAAGAGAGATAAGTTAGATGCGGCAATAACACGTAAACCTCAACTCGAACTGGCTGTAAAAATATGGATTGAAATTATGACACATAACATACCATTACGGATTGTCCCACACCTGTTATAACAACAACGTCTGGATCAACAGTTACATTTACTAACCACTTCAGTAAATAGACCACTATACATATAAAATTGTATGAAATTGTACAGTTACAAAGGGTTGGTGAATCTAAATTAAATTAAATAAAGGAACTGCCTGCCTGCCTCTGTAGCGCAGTGGTAGCGTATGCGACTGCTGTGCTAGGGGTCTCAGGTTCGATTCCTGAATCTGCAAATATTTGTTTCAGAATTTGGGTATATGTATTTATATCAGTATCCATAACACAAGCTCCGTTTAGCTTGGGATTAGATGGCGTTGTGTGTAAGATGTCCGAAACATTTCTTTTTTTCTTTTTCTTTAACATATTTAGTAAGTAATATGCATAATATCAAAATATAATCGATTAAGACCTTCTCAAGTCTAGTATTACATCTAAATAGAAGATAACCTATTGTACATCAATAATTAAATCTAATCACAATAGGCGGCCTTAATGCTAGAACCAATCTAGATATACCAGACAACCTTGAAATGAAAATTGCTAAAAGACAATTAATATAAAAATGAATAGATTATACTACAAAAGATTTCTATATGGATATACGTAGACGTCGTCCCATAGAAGTAGGCCATATCCAACACGTAACGTGACGGATAGGTTAAGGCCGTTGGTTTGACACGACACAAGCGTGTCACGACGCTACCTCGTAAATCGTCACGCTTCGAGTGATCCACGGGACAGTGCGAGCAGTAGAGTAACAGATGCTATAAGGTATAAGCTGACGCGGACATACAATATTATTTAAATGTAAAACTCTTAATCGTTAGGAACAAAAGGGCGGCTTTACTAATTCTTTTTTGTCTTAATTATTTTTCTTACACGTAAAATGCGACGCACATGATAACAAATCATGTGCGTCGCATTTAAAATAGTTAAAAAATATTTAATGAATATTAAATTTTGGTCTCACAATAGTAAAAAAGCTATTATTTTTAGGGTTCGTTCCGTGCCTCAAAAGCAATAAACGGAACCCTTATAGGATCACTTTCTGGTCCACCTATATGTCCTCCATCTGTAGTCCCTTTTCTCAGAAACGTGTGTTGGTTTAAAGCTGAAATTTATATCAAATACTCAGACTCTAAGGGACAGTTCCCTTGGCGCTTCTAAGCCAACGCAATCAAAAGATACAGGCGTTTATGCTGCAAATTTTCGATACTCGCAAGGGAATCAGAACCTACAGGGTACTGCACGTGAATTCATAATCTTGAAATTTGGTACGAAGCAACGTCTTATAGCAGAGATAACAGAAAAATTGCGAAGAGCATAAATTTCACTTAAATACCCACAGGTTTGTACGAAACACTCGGTACGCGAGTTCGACTTGCACTGGGCTGGGTTTTATTTGTTTTAATTTAAAAAAATCGTCAAATGAACAGTTAACTGATCATAAAGCTCCAGGGCGACTTTACCCTAAGTCAGCTTACAAAAATTATAATAAAATAAACCTCTTAGTTACTAATAAACTTTTTGTTTCCGTGAACGTGTTGAAATTCTACTTGTGGAGTAAAAAAAATATAGTACTCATTGAGCACTGGCCAGTCTTTTTAGTTTCGCATGCAGCATTTACTTATATAATAATATTACTTACTTATATATTACAAATTTAAGTAATATATATATATATTACTTAAATTTAGTTTTAGTCTTATTATCTCTTTTTAAACCTCAAGTTTGTACATTCTCGTTATGTCTTATCATTTAGACCCTAACTTAATAACAGTAGTGCAAGTGTTAAGTGGAGCTCGTAAGACGCAGGAGGGTTAACTGTCGGCTGTGCATGTGAAGTGTGATTTGTGATGGCATTAGATGGTGTTATGGTGATCTTGTCTATTACTAGGTAGTCCAAACTCTCTCAAATTCTCTCATATTTCGATGATACATATTTGCAATCATAGTGCGAGGTTACGATTTAAGGAATATGAAAAGGGAAAATCGAATAAATGCCTCTTTTTTTCTTCAAATTTTTATCAAAATCCATTCAGTAGTTTTTGCTTGAAAGAGCAACAAACATACTCACTAACATTCTCACAAACTTTTGCGTTTATAATATAAGTAAGATATACACCTCTCTAACGACTAGGACAGAGGTACTTACAGTCTTAATTTATTTATTTACTGCTCTACATAGGCCTTACCCAAGGCTCTGCACAACAAACGTCCTGTGCTACTCTCGTACAACAGCTTCCAACGTCTTTCACCAGGTCGTCGGACTATCTCACAGTGAACTTACCTCCGCTCCGTCTTCGTGTGTTTACATATATACAAAACCTATAGAACAATTACCTACGTTAAATAGTACTACATAAGGCCAATAAATTCTTGACGTATCATTGTTAGATAATGACACTAACAAATATGAAAATCCGTTTTGATCCATTGATCAGTAAACACAATGTGTTCGATATAAATGGAGTCAATTTGAGTAAAGGATTAAATGTTTTGATCAAAGAGACATAGAACTCTTTGTATTGGGTAATTGTGGGGGTAATTTTTATCTCTGATTTATAATGGATCAGATGTACAGAGAAAAAGCTCTGATTTATTTGTGTATATAAACCTTTATAGATTACATATAAATATATTTCGTCGTGGGATTCCTCCCTTTGTGTTGAAGGGACATAAAAGCTGTTCCTCTATAAGATCAATATACTCTCCCTATATGACAAGGAGTTGTCATGATTATCGAACCAACGCCTAAGTTTCTTAAACTTTTCTAGAATTATGAAAGTATTTTTGATGGTATAAGCGCAAACAAGCAGACGGATTGTCTTTTAAAAGTAGTACGCTATTAACTTGAAGGTCGTATTGGTTTTAAAATTCCGCAGGTGATAGCTAGTTTCATAACTGCCATATCTGGAGAAGCATTTTTTTACTTTCTTAAACTTTTTGAATTACTCGTCGAAATCTGTTACCTGAAGATGGTTCAACGTTGCTTTTAGTTTCATTGTACTACTTTCTTCGATATATCGAAAAAAAAATTACTAGCATTTATCTTATAGTGTTATTGGTCTAGTTTGGAGTTATAAAAGTTGCTGCTAGTGATGAAGTAAAATTTAAATATACTACTTTTAGCGCCCGACTTTATGGGTAGAAGTGTCACACTTATTACAACAAGAAAGAGCTGGCTCATCCAAGGCGGTACTATCCTCTCTCTAAATATCAATCTTAAATGACAGCATTTGTGCTGTCGTGTTTAGTTGGTGAGTGCAAGACCGGAGGCCCATTAATTACAGAATCACCTCAATATGCCACCATAGTGTGGGTTAATTAACTGCATTGTTTGCATTCGCAATGAGTACTGTGATAGGAGTTATCGCGGTACTCATTGCGAATGCAAACAATGTCTTGAACTCTGTTCATGCTTTCCACTACGCAGTGTAGAGCCACTTTGACAGGCCCATATATAAAAAAAACTTTTATTTTTCTAAATCTGTTAAGTTAAATGAAGTTGTAATTTGTTTAGGCAATTCTCTTAAACTTTCCAGTCTCATAACTCAGTCAGCTAAGTTGAGATGAAATTTATTTGTGGCTGTATGTATTAGAATATTTGATTTATATTCACAAATAACAACACAAATGATTGATATTTTTTTTGTTTTCGTGTCTCAAGTTTAATTATTACAAGCTATATAGTTATTATGTAAATCGCGGTAATGAATAGCCTATGTCCTTCCTTAAGAATCAAGGTATCTCCACGCAAAACTTCATTAAGATTGGTGAAGCAGTTTAGCCGTGAAATCGTAATGGACAGACAGAGTTACGTTCTAATTTATAATTAGTATAGATGTCTACTAAGCAGGACAGCAGCACTGTAAAAAGAAGTAAAACCCCAATAGCAACCCGTCTGATCAGCGAGGTACAGTATGTTAAAATCTGATTTTCTGAGGAGATACTTAAGTCCAGTAGTGAACTACTAAAAGCTATTGATGAAAATTATGTCTGTTGTGTCAGCTTATCTAATTATATTTTTGATTCAAATACTTATATCTACCCAGCAGACCCGGAAAACTTCGTACCGCCATTTTTATCTTTCGTAAATATTTTCTAAATTTTTGAAAAACTTATTTTAGTAATTATGACAGCTTCAGTTACTAATTTTTTTCTATACAAACTTTATCCTAACTTTATAACGAACACATAGAAAATAATAATTATCTGATTTGGTGCAGCAGATCGAAAGTTATGCGCGTACATAAATTTCGGTAATTCACTTTTATTTTAAATATATAAATAAATGCTACTGTAAAAAAATCCAACGTAATTATAATGCTACAACGTAATTGTAATCTAGACCTAAAATTAGTTCATAAGATTTAAAATTAATAATGTGTTTAATGTGATTACATCTTTTTTACTATGTTCTAACAAATAAATATCTCTTTCTTTCAGACTTTGGAATTTCAAAAAATAAATACTTAAGCAAAGTGATGTTTCTTGTCTCCTTTATTATCTCTATGTTTGTTACAAAAAATAAAGTATTTGTTATGGCATAGTGGGCAAACGAGCAGACGTATCGCTTGATGGTAACCGATTACCGCCGCCCACACAACACCAGAGACGTCACAAGTACGTTGCCGGCCTTTGGGGATGTGGAGGGGGATGGGGGAGGGGATGAGGTATGGGCCTCCGGTACCCTCACTCACTCGATGAAACACAGCGTATGCGCTGTTTATTGTTATCACTTCAATAATTTCTTTGGTTTTGTACCAAAATCTTAACACTTCATTCTTAGAGTGCATGCAACATTAATTTAATAATATACTTTTCTGATAAATATTGTTTTTAAAATAAAGGTCACATAATTGATGGATGTGCAATAAGCATTTCTGTCTATCTGGCGACCAACTTGTCGAACACGTAGAGCGCTGAGCTGCGGAACAATGTAAAAGCGGGCACAAGTCGATAATCGAAGTCCTAAGTACAAACAAGTCTCACTTAGTTCCTACTTCGCTAACTACGTGGTTTTAGGGCGAGTGCACAACTCCAGAATAACCGGAAATATCCAAATAAAAAAGTCTATTTAGTGTAAAAACTTACATTTAGTTATAATCTTAGCCTTTATTATTCCCTAGACGATAGAGTCGGCTACAAATTCAACTAAATTTACTAGACTATAAGTTTATAGATATGATGTAAAAAATTAACAAACTTCAAAGAAAAGTAGATTGAGTTTATTATTAAAGAGCATTTCTAACCTCTTTATGGTAGCAAGTGATGTATGCAAGGGAAAAAGCGGAGTAAAACAGGTAGAGTTTCAGGATTTCTCTTATCCTTGGCTTGGAAATAAACCAAACACCGATAGTAAATAAGGCGCCAGAGATCCCTTAACAACCAAGAGAGGCCATCTGTCACCTTAGCACAAGCACGAAGATGATCTGTGGGGATTTTTGCACTATAAAATAATCGCATGTATATACAAAAGCGAAACACGGTATTTACTTTCGCCTGACGTGTGCACTAGCCTTAACTTTGCTCCCAATTCATACTTAAACGAGTTGCAGTGTAAAGTGTAACTAAAGTAATATATAGTTTGAAGACCTCGTGCATAACTTTGTTACAACTTTTATATACTTTGCGATCGATAAATAATTTTTTAACTAAGATTATTAACATAATCAGGCGTATAGTCGCTTCAAAACCCAAATTTGGTGTGTCTTGGGAGAGATCTATGTCCAGCTGTGGACCATAACGAGATGATGATGATGATGAAATCTAAACTGAGCAGAACTTTTATTAGTACATGTACATAGTCATCCTTCTGTTCATCACTGGTCTGCCGATTTCTTCAATTTTGTTTTGGAGTGGTGCAGGAGGGATTCTAGAGTGATGAAACTCATTGGCTAGTCATAATTAAAAGAAGAGCTAAGGTATAGCAAGTGTCTGATGAGAAACAGGATGAACATTCTGTTACGAGAAGTATTCATAGGATAGTTCCCATGTAAATTTTATATCGCCTTAGGAGCTTAAAATATTAATATTTTGTGGTCAAAATAAAAGTTCAACCACTTTTCGTCCAAGTTGTATACAAATACAAATATTTACAATGAACGGAATCAAATTCTCGGCCTTCCATATTACAAATGAACATAGAGAGCGGAGCGATAATATCCTCGCATGGAAAATCAACGTAAAATGACAGCATTCGTGCTGTCGTGTTTCGTTGGTGAGTGCGAGACCAGAAGACCAATGATGCAAAAGCATCACTAGGCCGCTATAGTGTGGGTCACCATGCTGCACTGTAGCAGTATCTGCATTCGCAATGAGAATGGTGACCACCATTCATGAATACTAGCAGTATTATTAGTATTACTTTCCATTAGGCAGAGTACAGTCATTTTGGTAGGGCCATACATAAAAAGAGAGACGATAAAGAAATCAATTTTCATCAAATGTTTACACCCACAGAACAGAAATGTTTACAGAACTCAACAGATAATTAAATAAATTTCGTGATTTAAATGATGATAAAATTTCTCTTGATATTTGTAACTACCCCATTTTGATAAGGTTAATCAAAATGTCATAACCACACTATCAAGGGTAACCGCCGTTAAATATTCATCCAATACTGTTCACTCAATGCCCAACCAATCTCATTTTATGAGAATCAAATTTTCGCCGCCAACAACAAGGGGCACAAAAGGGGACAAATATTATAAACATAAATAAAATTGAACGAAAATTATTCTAAAAATCGGAGTAAAGGCAAACAAAAAACTAATTTCCGTATTTATTGGGTGAGGGCGTGCGCGGGGGTGAAGACTGCACGGGGGGATGAAATATTTGATTGTTCAGTCATTTTATTGTCAATCGACAATCGCGCCGGAACATAGGAAATTGAGTAATAGCTTGCAGACTGTCTTGTTTATCGACTGCCTATAGTTCGAACTTCACTACATTTTATTAAATTTCCTTTTAGCATTATTTTAAAAAGAACTCTTTTATGAGTTACAGACATGTTTCTTAAAGGCTATCTTTGTCAAGAATAAAGTTTCAATTATGTCCTGATGATATTATGTACAATACTTTTAAAGACTAGCTATTTTCATGCAGAGCCTGATTCTGGAGTGATAGTGTAACAAAAACCCATACGTCACTACTCAAAAACTTTCGTTTTAAACCAATTGGGTACAATATCCCATTTCTAAGGATGTTCAACATAAAAAAACATCCAAATCCTCCAAATCCAAATAGCTTAAAAAAAGGGGTAGGAAAACACTATAATTTATCAAAGACGAGAATTTTGAACGTTCATAAAATGATCGAAGTTCAAAGTGTACTGTTTGTACACAGTTCGTTGTGAGTCGCACAATGCGTCTGTGTCGTCAGGAAATGAGAGCTTCTAAGAGAACGAGCTCACGCCTCTGTCTCGCGGCCGACGTCACGACACCCTGTTGTCTCCCGATATTGAAGGACATGTTGGGAAATTAGTGTAATTTAATCCTAGGCCTTTGTCTACATAGGGAGAAAGGTGAATGAACGTTGTGACAGGTTATTTTAAAAAACGATTATTTCTGACCTGACTATACTTCCAATATGGAAAACAGTGCAATAATACTTTACTGTTAGCATGCTATCACGTCACCATCGTCATTAGCCTATAGCACTACGGGTCATAAGCCTCTCCTTTACAAATTTTGTCATTTACCTTGTAGTGGTTAAGGCTGTGTAACCAAAGCCACTAACGTATGTTGTGTTCGTAGGAGTATATTGAATAAGACAGCAGGATGATGATAGAATTATTGTATTCAAAAGATGACTAACTATATACAAAAACAATACTTGTATTTATACAAATTTAAGGAGAGAGTGAGTCAGGTAGCAAGCGTATGACCTCTCTCTGTCACTTTTAAATGGTGTAGTTTGATGTACGATGTTACATAATATGTCAAACAGAGAGTGAGTCAGATAGCACGTAAAAATGTAGGCGATTTGACATCTGACTGTCTCTGTCATTTTTGAATGGTGTAGCGGGACGACGCAAAGGTAAATATATAATAATATAATAATATTTATTTTGTATGGGAAAAATTAAATTGAATCCATGACTGCTACACTACTCCCCCGCTGAAGCCGGAGCTAGCTTCGGTTGATAGTAGTCTGGAAATCTGACTGTTCTCCCGCTTCTTGTTTTCTTGGTTGCTAGCTGGTCTTCAGTCCTTGAGGGGTGCGGTGCTGAATTTGATGTGTCTCTGGTGATGTAGGCTGGTTTTAAACGATCGACCGATATACGTTGAGGTCTGTCTTGTATTTCTACTTCGAATGTCTTCTGATCGCGTTGCAGTACTTTGTACGGACCAAGGTATGGTGGTTGGAGTGGTCTACGTACAGGACCCTGGCGGATGAATACATGAGTGGCAGTTTTAAGGTCACTAGGCCGTAGGCCGTACCTTCTACATAGAAGGTACGGCTAGAGGTGCCGTGCCAGGATGTTGGTTGTGGGGTTAATTTTCCGATATGAGCACGAAGTCTGTTGATGATGTTGGTCATGTCCATCTCGTCGTTAGGAGCAGAAGAAAAGAACTGTCCAGGTAGACGGAGTGGTTCACCGTAGACTAGTTCTGCAGTGGACGTTTGGATATCTGCTTTCCATGCACTGCGAATGCCGAGTAGGACCCAAGGTAGAGTCTCAACCCAGTTCGGAGACGCGTGGCATGTGATGGCGGATTTGAGCTGTCGGTGAAGTCTCTCTACGAGACCGTTGGCTGCTGGATGATAGGAGGTGGTTGTGTGATGCACTGCGCTGATCAGGGTGGTGAATTCCTTAAAGGTGTGCGATATGAATTGTCGACCTCGGTCAGTGGTGATGTGCTCTGGACATCCAAAACGTGAGATCCATCCATCTACGAGGGCAGCAACGCAGGTCTCGGCGGTTATGTCTGGAAGTGGATACGCCTCAGGCCAACGTGTGAAACGGTCGACGATCGTGAGACAGTATCTGTAGCCAGAACATAATGTTAGTGGACCTATCAAGTCTATATGAATGTGACGGAAGCGTGCTGATGGTGGTTCGAACTTCCCGAGAGGTGCTGATGTTTTGTTGTTGCATTTGTTGATGCTGTTGCTGCTGCTGGAGCGTGTGGAGTAAGGGTGTTCGCGGTCTTGGCGGGCGGTGCTGGGCGTGCTGCGACTGCGGGTTGAGCACGCGCGGGGATCCCACGCGAGCCGGCCCGCCCGGACCCGGAGATGAAGCCTGACCCGGTTGCAAGGCATTAAGCATCCGTGGAGGTGGAGCGGCGGGCGAAGGAGGCTTCTAGCTGGGCGAACCAAAGCTCTGGGTCATCCGGGTTGAATGGGGGTGTTTTCACGCCAACGCGGCAGGTTGCTCCTAAGATGATTTGGTCGTCTTGGCTGATGCTCTGCTTAGCAGCTGATACTCCCGTGCTGGTCATCTTCTTAGGATTACTTTTGGTGTATCCCGACGTCGCTGGGTCACCAGTGTAGTGGTTAAGGCTGTGTAACCAAAGCCACTAACGTATGTTGTGTTCGTAGGAGTATATTGAATAAGACAGCAGGATGATGATAGAATTATTGTATTCAAAAGATGACTAACTATATACAAAAACAATACTTGTATTTATACAAATTTAAGGAGAGAGTGAGTCAGGTAGCAAGCGTATGACCTCTCTCTGTCACTTTTAAATGGTGTAGTTTGATGTACGATGTTACATAATATGTCAAACAGAGAGTGAGTCAGATAGCACGTAAAAATGTAGGCGATTTGACATCTGACTGTCTCTGTCATTTTTGAATGGTGTAGCGGGACGACGCAAAGGTAAATATATAATAATATAATAATATTTATTTTGTATGGGAAAAATTAAATTGAATCCATGACTGCTACAACCTAATGGTAAATCAGAAAACCGGCGTTGAATAAGGGTTATATAAAATTAAGTTACTAAATATTTCTTAAATCCATAAACTCCCGCACTAGGGATTTATCCTGTTATTAAATTTTGAAAACATTATAATCATTTGTCAATATTTTTAGTAAATACCGGTACGCCACAAAATCACCTATATAAACAAAATATAGTAAGCAAAAATGTATTATGGTCTCTTATTTTTTTAAATTTATAGCTTGACAATCCCACGTCGTATATTTATCCTTTTGTTTTGTGGTACAAACAAGAGGTGGTGGTTAACGATCCCTGGGGCGATAAACCAATTTATTTACCGAACATTTAATTGTAGTCCAGTGAGTTTTATTTCAGGGTCCCGTACATTTTCATCAATACTCTTTTGTTTTATATATCGCAAAGTTTATATGACGGATCTGTCATCTTGACTAACCTGGTAGTCTAGTGGTTAGTGACCAGCCACTACACACTAACGCTTATAGAAAATGGTTCCTATATATATTTAAAATTGCACGTATATGATGACGAACATCCATAACAATACAAGCCAGACTATTAACAAAAGTCAACTATTATTGTTTTCATTATAATTACAAGCTTTCCATAAACGACCAGGAGATGTGGTTACTGCGGCAGGTGTTCAGAATACTGTGGACTAGTTTTATATCCAACGTCAAAGTGCTGGAGCGAACCAAGTGCAATAGGGAACTGATGGCTATTACAGTGAAGAGGAAAATGGTCTTCTTTGGACAAATACAAAGGGGCCTTCATCATGAATTCCTGAGACTTCTTTTAGAAGGAATAATACCTGGCAGGAGGACACCCGGTAGATCACGAAGGAAATGGATAGATGACATCAGGGCCTGGACTGGACTAAAATATCACCAACTAAAAGAGGCCGCTCATGGTCGCAAGGAATATCGTCTGGTGATTTCCAAACTTCATTTTGAGGATGGCATGATGATTATATTTACAGGAACACAAGATAACCTAAAATAGGGAGAATAAAGTAAAATAAACTACGAAAGCACTAAAAGAAAAAGAATAAATCAATTCACTTCATCTTTAGTGTGTTTCCTTTGAGCCCATAATAGTTCAGACTTAATTAAACAGGGGCTTGTTTTAAGTGTATACTATAAATACCTAAACATCCTTTTCGGAAATTTGCCGACCTCAACCTGACGCAGTGAGAAACTTGTCCAATAATAAATAAATACCCTTTAATACAAATAATCTTTTAGAATTCCGACGTTACGGTAAAGTAATTCCCAATAATGCCGGTAATACTAGAGTAATGCCGGTAAGGCCAAGTAAGCTTCAGTAATCGCAGTAAGACCTGTCCGGCATTTCCGTCTTTATGACAATAAATGAGTTTGATTTTGTAAAGGTTTTGAAAAATTAAATTTACATTAGGTGTTTACAGTATTATCTTGTTGACTGAAAAGGTAACCATTCCTTAAATTGCTGTTCGAATCTGCTGTAAAGAATTCGAAAAAAAATTGTTTCCTGAAGATACTAATAAATATGGGATAGGAGATCGGTAAGTGCTCTATTAGGAAACATTATTACAACAAAACTCACATAAACGACTTATTCTACCCGGATGACGTAATGGTTTAAGCGGTCACCTCACGTTACTAATGTTCTTATAAGACTTTTGAAATAGAAGAAAGAAACATTCAATATTTTACGAATGACGCTTACGGCGACCGTTTACACCTTTAATTTTAAAGGAATATAATTATATTTTTATTTATAAAAATCAATTGCTGTTCGTTTGTTTCGCTACAACTCGAGAACGGCTGACCGACCTAGCTGATTGAATTGTTTTGAAATGTTTGTCGTAGTCCAAGGAAGGTTTAAACGGTGAAAATTTTAAAATAACTTGAAAATCCAAATGTCACGTGTACGAAGTAGCGGGCAGAGGTAGTAATAATTAATTTTGATTTACCGTAGTTCAAGGGCTTAGTAGTAAAACTGCTGTATTCATTCCATTTACGTACTTTTTGGGAAATACTTAGAAACAAAAGTGCTAGCTGTAGTTTTCTTTTAAATGATCCTTAAATCCCAAATTTACGTGTACATTCAACCGTTGTGATCCACCCATCCATTTTCCAACACAAATTCGTCGCAGCCCACACTGCTATCTTATCTGTGGTTCAGCCAAGCGCATCCGCTCTCTATTGTCCTCCATTTTTATTGTGTTAATCAATTATTTACTGACGGATTACAGTCGTAGCATTTACAGATTTATATATTTAAGCTCTGCTTAGTTTAAAGCTAGAGGGCGTCGTGTGTGAGATGTCCAAAATTTGTTATTTATTTAATACTAGCTGAACCCCGCGGTGCTACCCGCGGTACGATGATAACTGCGGGCAACGCCGCGAGGCGAAGTTATATCTTTATAAATAGTAGCCTATGTGTTATTCTGATGTATAAGCTATATTGTGGTAAAGTTTCATTCAAATCCATTCAGTAGTTTTTACGTGAAAGAGTAACAAACATCCATACATACATACATCCATACTTACAAACTTTCGCCTTTATAATAGTAGTAGGATTTATATTTACACAAAACATTTGCTCTCTGGAGTCCCTACATCATACCATCCTATTTAACCTGCGAATTACCTCAACAATTGTCCTCAATTTTCCGTACATATTATCCAAATTATCACACTCACACATTCACAGCAATCAGATTTTCTAACAAAGCTTATGGGTTCAATTTTTATCCACAATTTCGTGGCACGACATTTTTGTTAAAAAAATCACCCTTATCTATCCGGGCCTCGGTTTTCCTCAATACTGGCGTCCCAGGCCTTATCTCGGGTTTTTGAACGTATTGGCAGACAGATACGCGGAAGGTATTTGTATGTATGCTCACGATCAAGCCTTAAAGGGACGGGCAGAGTTAAAGCCAAGATAACAGATATTTCTGGGGTTTGAACACACTCGTGTTCGGACTTTTGGAGTACTTCTAAAATAGTTTTGAGCAATTCAATGTGAATTTAGGGACTTTGAACTGTGTATTATTGAAATAATCCCCCGAAAATTGAAATTAAAAGTTTAGTTTAAATTCTGATACTCCACATCATAAATATCCTCCTTTTATAAGATATCCAAATAAATATTGACTGCACGGTTGGACGAGTGGTGTCAGCGGTCGCCATGCCGCTTGCTACTGCGCCAAGTGTCGTGGGTTCAAATCCCACGCGGTACCTACAACACTTTGTGTGATCCACGATTTGTTGTCCCGAGTCTGGATGTTCTTTGTGTCCGTTTCATGTATGTTTGTAAAGTCCCCCACGACACAGGATGTTTATTCCTAATGTGGGAGTTGCCTTTAAAAAAAAAAAAAAAACACTTTATCGGCGTTATTCACACAAGTACACATGACACGGTTTTTACTGCAGTTTGCATTCGAAAATGTTTTCAGTTCACTATTTCCAATTTAATATATTATGTAGGTACCCATAGTTACTTAAGAGGGCGGTATTAAGTCAAAACGACGATCGGGAGAGTTCTAAACCTCTCCCGGTCCCGCTCCGCCGTCCCTTTAACAAACATAACTTGCTCGCAGAAAGAAACGGCGGAGTTCGACGCGCTCTCGAAGTTCACGCCTCAGCTCTCCCCACGCCGGACATTCTGCCAGCGTATGGAGTGCCGTGTTTTCGGTCTGACCATCGCAGTGGTGGCGTTGGCTCCTTGCGGATCAGACACAGGTGATCTACGAAGCATCCTTTTCCAGTGATCACCTGTGTCAACCGGTATGAGAGGGTCCCGTGACGCCTCTCGAGCCAATTCTCCATAACGGGTCGTACTGCCGCAATGACTTCCTCTTTAAATCGTCCTCTTTTATTCCCTGAAATTTTTTTTTAGTATAATAGTTCAAATAATCAGCTTAATTGCTTTGCAAGATTACACATTGCACAGATCTTAAATACAATTGAAGAAAGGCACGAAAATTGGAAATGTATCAGAGACACATTACAATTTAAAGCTAAGTCAAATAAACTAGAAGAATGTATAGCGAATACTAAAAGCAAATTTCATTGAACTGATAGTTGCGATAGTGCTGATATCATAGCGATTAGTTCGATGTATTCATATAATTAGAAACCCTATGTAGCTAGTAATCGCAATTAGATGAATACCTTGAATTAAGTAGAAAAGAATTAGCTAACACATTTAAAGCAAATTATTCATGGGCGTAAAGATAAATAGCTATTAAGTGTAACCCTTTCGTTTATCATATTCATTTACAACCTTAAAAAATACATAAACGTAAACCATTACGCGCGTTGCGTCTATTAGTTTGGAGATTAGCGACTTCGACTACACAACTCTTAAATAACACTTACGTGTGCACCCTCCTGGAATATAATAGCACGTCATGGAATCAAACATCTAGTCCATAGAATTAGGATAGAACTTAAATAAAGGAGGTTCATTCAAATCTTAGCTTTAAGATCACCAGCTACCTATAAGTGAAAGTCCCGTCAAAATCGGTCTTGTCTTCCAAAGATAAGCCGGAATAAATAGACATACAGACCAAATTGTAAGAAAAGTTATTTTGGTATATGTACCGTGTACATATGCATTTAGTATAAATCGGTTATTTTAATATTACAAACAGACACTCCAGTTTTATTTGTTTGTATTTAGTATAGATGATGATTAATAATTTACTTAGATAATCTCTTTCATACTTCTGAACTTTAACACTTTTAAAACGACAGATAAAAAACATACTACGAAGGACGGGGAGGTAATTAATAGATTAATTTTTAGTTTTTAGGTTACTATAAATACAATTTTATTCATTTCAAACAACCTAGGTATGAACTTTTACAACATTTTCTGCAACATGGATATTTTTTGGATTTCTTTTTTATACCAAAATCTGGACAGTTTTCTTTATTTAACTCTTTCAATTTCTTTTTCAATTTATATTGTCTAATTAATTCTCGTTCCTTTTCCTTCTGTGCCAACCATACCGCTAACTTATTTTCTACTTCCTGCTTATTTTTTATTTGTTTTAGTATCTTCCTTGGTACCTCAATGTCACCGAGTTTATTAATAATTTTACCTTTGATACTACCTTTATTTTTTTCTAAATTTATTATTTTTTCTTTTACATCATTATATCTCTGATTAGATAAAATACTTAATTTTCTTCTTCCACTTGAATTAAAGGCTTGAGTATTATTATCAGTAACCAGCTCAACAATTTCGTTCATAGTTGTACTATTAGCTACAACCGCAACTCCCGTCATATTGCTACTTCCTTGTAGATTTTGAACATGTTCTTTTAAGTATCCCATATACAGGGAACCTTCAACAGCATCACTGTCGTTGCTTTGGTTCAAGTACTTGAGTGCATCATCAATGGCCACGTTGATTTTCTTTAAAACATGTTTTTCTTTATTTTCTAGTTCTGTTATTGTTGAATTACGATCGGTGATATTTGCTGGTGTACAATAAACTGAACACATTAAGTGGATCACAAATATGCACGAAGGTATTTTCATTTTAAAATGAATATTATGAAAGTCACTGTTATTTGGCTTTGTGAGGATGTTAACAATTTATTATATGTAGAGCACATAAACAGTTTATTTCTACGCGATAACGTTATGTTATCAAATATGTTTTATATTTCAATTTAATTTAACGACCGTAATATACATTGTATTCAAGAAACTTATCGCGATAGGTTATTGAGTAATTTACTTGTCACGTACACAGTTAATCAGAAGTCTTATATTACTTTCCTAATGAAATATATCTTGATATCATCATACTCACGCGAGACCCATAAATATGACGATACAAAGTGCATTCATATCCAATAATATATCAAGTAATAATTATTAAAACTAAATAGGGAGCCTTTGAATAATAATAGAGCCTCTTTATTTTCCATTTACATTATAAGTATATAGTTGCCATATGTTTTTATAGATTCTTAACTCAATACTAGTAATTCTAAGCCTTAATAATTATATATATATATGTCGGAGATTGAAGCGGATTATCATCCATATGGCCGTCGGCCATCTTGTATTTGTTTAAAGTCAGTGCGCACGTCCGGCGCAGGCGCGGTCTCGATTGCTAGTGACTTCACAAGACGAACGTTCCACGCACTACTGACAGATACAACAACTGACACTTGACACTGACAGTTGAAAGTCTTTAACATAGACTATTGAACTCGATATTTGCGTAGTGTTGTCATATTTAAATAATTACCAGAATAGTGTTTACTTTGAAATCTCTAACATATATATGAACTTCTTGATAGGATACAGATATTATAAACCTCCTACAATATCTTACATTTTTGTGGTTGTGCGATATTTTTATCCAGTTTTTTCCTACCGCCCAGTTCATATTCCAGCTCTTTTAGTCAACAAATTTGCCAGCAACATGACACCAAAGCAAGCAAAGAATAATATCGATAATGTAGCAAAAACCACGAGAGATACAATCTGTTTAATTGAGAAATTTCTATTTGTCTTACTTCAAAAAGTAACTTTGGACAAAAGTAAACTTTATTTGTTAATCGACTTTAGATTAAGTTATACCAATACCTGCTTATTTATTATAATTATCTACTTACAAGTTGGAAGTTCCAAAGCGTCGGTATTTTATATCACAAAACTCCAACTTGTTATAAAATGGCTGGTTGTTAATAATTCAGGAAAGCAACAGCAAGTCTCGCGACACTTGATACCGAGCTCGTCTCTAATTTAAATACGTAGTCTAAACACTTTTGCAAAATGTTTCCCGCCCGTAATAATAGAACATAAACATCGTCTTATTATAAAATGTAAATGGAAGATGGTTGCTCGTTAGCAAATCTTTAATTTTCACCAGAAATCACTTTGACTTTGTAATGTCTGGCTTGTGGACACTACAGCTGCGGATCATCTATATTTTTAACACCTAATAAAGTAAACTTGTGTATGGATTAAGATGAAAAGGTTAAAATGAAATGAAACAGATACATAGTGCAAATTTATAGGTACTAATGTTAAAAAGAGATAAAGTTTCTAACTTTGTTTGTATGGTTGTAGGGGGTAATCTTCGGAAGTACTGATTCGATCCGACAAGTTCAAATGACAAAGACCTTATTTTACTATGATTGAACAAAAAATCTGTTAAAAATAATAGAATCAAGTTGAAGAAAAGCGGGCAGATAATGCCTAACGGAGTGGGTACGGTTAGTCGTTTTATAATCATTATAACAAATGGTTCTGTAGGGATAGAATACTGATGTAAATATTCGCCTCCATTTTTATGGAATAAGGGGCAAACGAGCAGACGTATCGCCTGATGGTAAGCGATTACCGCCGCCCATGGACATCCGTAACACCAGAGGCGTCACAATTGCGTTGCCGGCCTTTGGGGGATGGAGAGCGCTGTTTCACACCGGTTTTCTGTGAGGCCGTATCACTCCGGTCGAGCCAGCCCATAAAAGAAGAAGAAGTGTAGATCTCCCACGGTAGAATCTAAGGTATCTATCTCTCCTGATCAAAGAGCACTACAGTGCCCTCGGCAATCAAAGTAAACAAAAGTTTTGAACATACCATCGCACAATAAGTTATTTGGGAGACTTTCCAATCATTTGCGCTGTAAAGTCTTCGTAGATGAAGTTAGAATTTAAACATTTCTGTGGTTAAAATAGTTTTATGTAACAAAATTGATTTTGAAACAATATTCAAATTTTTAATTATTTGAAATTAAAAATTTTAGCTTTACAACAATCAAATAGTTAGTCATTCTAATTTTGTTCTCGGACTTTACAATTTTAGTAAGTAACTAAGAGAAGATTTTAAGTAATCTAAAAACTTTTGGTCAATTCTATTATGACTTTCTAACTATTTTAAGATTAAACCTTCTACGAAAGAGTGTATTTCAACCTCTAAAGTCCAGCAACACACTCGTACCTCTTAAGCAGGAAGTGCCAATGAAATTTAATAACCCATTACCTATATATGAGTCGTTTACCAACTCCTCCTTTTATGAACCAAAAAGTCAAACTACGATTTCGTGGCTCCACACGTCGGAACAACAACTAAAGCCTATGTTCCGTCGATCGCTTCGATAAAGACGTTGATAATCGAGTTATCGATGGCGACGGAACAATGATCGACGCGAAAGGGTTGACAATAACCCCTTCCTTCACCCCCATTAGAACTTCGGGGCGATGTCAATGTAGTTATCGACTTATATTGCATATTTACAGTCGTTATACCTATTGATCGAACACGTTATGATCTAAGATTGAATAGTTAGTTTTTCTTAAATGTATATTTCAAATTCATTACTTACTTTTAAGGCGCTCATAGCCCAATTGCACTCGGTGATTAGAAAAATCACCGGGGGTAAGCAACGACGGCGCGGTCAGTACCTGGATGGGTGACCGCTGGTGGCACGATACCATGAGCGTCTCCGTCCGTCCCGGTTGTTATCTTAGTATAAACAGTCGTGAAGCTTAGTTGGAGGCCTTTGGGCGGCTTAAAAACATCCAACGGCAAGATACGTAGCCACAACGTTGTCGTGTGTGTTTGTCTTGCCAGTCCCCAACCCGCACTTGGCCAGGGTGGGGACGTATTGCCTTAACCCTCTCCTGAGAGGAGACCCGATCTCAACAGTGGGACGTTATAGGTTGTTGATGACGATGAGTTAGTTTTGCTATACATAAATGTTGAGTATTATATTGTGTATATGAACGATATTTACCACTTAATATTTTTCCTGGATGAGAACCGAATTCACGACCTCTGTTTCGGCAGTAAATATACATAAGTTCCAAAGTTAAACTCCAATTAAAACCCTTGTATTATTCCGTCGAATGAGGTAGCAGTTTCAGCTCTAAATGGGACGAAAATAACTAATATGAACCCCCCCAATTCCACTACCCCGCAATCAAGACTATAAGCCCTTGCACGAAAAAGAAATTAAGTATCTACCACTCCTTATAACCTACTGTAAACACGACCAAAATATCTTCAAGACCATCAAACAAATCATGTTATTATTAATTAAATACGAATCGACAGTTCTTCGTTAATGGCGTTCGGAGATGGACACAAATCCTGATCGGATAACCTTCAAGTGCCTTTCAAATGGTTTAATGGTTCGTCGAATGGACCAGGGACGTTTTATTAATGAGGTATGACAGGACTCAGCCAGTCCTAAGTAAGTAAAATTCTGGAGACATCAGTATATTTTGGCAGATAACTGCCATTGTGGTGATGTGGCCCTTTTATTTAAATTTGCTGAGAATATCTAATTGTTTATAAGGATAGTGTGTTGTGGATAAGTTTTCTAAATAGCCTTACATGAAGCACAAGCGAAGCCTTCCTATATTCACCGCGTGATTTTGAGTTATCAAATTCATTCAGTCCAAAATGGAAATTCAGTAAAAGGTTCTATACTTTCCCAATCAAAATAGCTTTTTCCTGAACTTAGTATGCAGGGGGTTTTGGAATGGGCACGCCGTTATTGAGGCGGTAAGACTGTTATGGAGGATTGGCGAGAGGTGTCATGGGACCCTTTCATACCGGCTGACGCAGGTGAGCACAAAAGGATGTTTCGGAGATCACCTGTGTCTGATCCGCAAGAAGCCAACGCCAGAGTGCCACCACTGCGATCGCCAGAGTGTGTGGACCGCCTTGGATTCGGATGCGTGGACGCTGGCAGAATGTCCGGCGTGGGGGAGCCGAGGCGTTATCTCGTGGCGGCTATCGGCATATGTGTTTTCTCGCTTGGTAACATGATTGTGGCCATGTTGAGGAGCAAGAGCGCCTGGAATCAAGAGGAAGAATTGGTAGCTCTTTCTGCGAGCAAGTTATGCTTGCCAAAGAGACGGCGGAGCGGGATTGGAAGATGTATAGACTCTCCCGGCCCGCTGGGCCCGAGAACGGGCCAGGTATCTTAGACGACTCAGGTAACGGGATCGCAGTACGATCTTTGTCCTCCATAAGCGCAAGCTTGGGGCTAGCAAAAGCAGGCTCAGGTGATGGCGCGGATGCTGCGGCGCGTACGCACCCAAGGGACAGTAACGGGAACATCGGAGTTCCCACACAGTAGAGGGCCACCTACAAACTGTAGGTGACCCGAGGTACGTCGGAGTTCCAGGGTTTTCCTTACTAGGGTGCACCTGGTTCCCCGGCTCCTAGTACCTAAGACGGCGTGAGGTTTTAGTCGGTTCGAGTCCGACATGCCACCAGGAGTCCGAGTCCGAAATCCGAGGGGATTTCTGCACGGGGAAAAAAAGGGGTTTTGGAAGCGGTAATTTGATCTAGCTAGGATTCATTTTTAGTAAACTGAGCTTATCTCGCTCATCTAGGTAGGTACTTAGTACTCATTTATGTGATGCGCATTACATGAACGCGAAAATAGTTCTTGCTTCATGAATGCAGTTATAAATCAAATGTAACTGTATTCATTTTAATTATTTCTTCTATTGGCACACAAACACATGGTACAATAAGCCAATACATATCAACAATGTATCAACAAATCAATATACTCGTAAATAACAAAAAGAATGTTCAGAAAATGCTAGTTTTATTGTGTCTACAAACAGATGGTTCTGTTGTAAAATCCGTAGTTCTAATGTATAATCACCGCTGTAACAATACATTATCGTATTTGCTTTAAGTGCATTGCTTTAGAAAATTATTTGTTAAGTTAAGTTAGTCGTCGGTATAAATATAAGCTTCAAAAACACTTACGAATGAAAGCTTTATGTATTTTGTTTCAATTTTATTTAATGATTTTTACAAAAAGACAACTTTCGCATTAAGAATAAACATCCTGATGTCGCGGGGGACATAAGACGGACACAAAGAACAGTTAGCCTCAGAATCATTATTTATAGAACACAAAGAGTTGTCCCATGCAGTATTTGAACCCACAACACTTGGCGCAGTAGGAGTTGGGAGTTGTCTCTTTTAAGCAAAAAGGTATATCCTATTCATTACACGTAAATACATCAAGGTTTCAGTGAATATGAAGAAATATTTTGTAAACATAGACAACTTCTTTATTCCCGTGACTCCGTCCACATGTGTGTGGATAATCGACAAAAAGTAATCTATGTTCTTCTTCTAGGCCCAATTTATCTTTGTAACGTAATTCATCCAAATTCGGTTTAGTCATTAAATCGTAACAGACAGACAGAGGTACTGCCGGTTTTACAATTAGTATGAATATAATATGGATTAGTATGAACATATATTTACAAATACAGACAAACATTTACAAATCAATTATCGGTTAAAGTAGTTTCGTGTGTTTGCCCGGAAAACTCTAAATTGAATTCCTAACTTTGATTGAACATTGCAATTTAAACACACGCTTGTGTAATTGTAACGTTAATTGATTTTAGGAATATAGTATTTGTAGCAGTAATTAAATAGTTTGTAAGTATTTTTCAATCAGCTCGGTTCACGGTTCGTTGGGCATATTGTACAATATAAGTATTTCAAAAACAAAACATACTATTTCTCTAAATAAGATATTTCTCTTTTGTACTGTACTTCTGACAATGTTCATTTCACGATGATTGGTTATGAGAAAGTTAACAAAATAAATGGTTTCACTTTTAGGTTAGAACGTGCATTACAACCTTACGTCACATACAGACTTCATAAAATCCAAGCACCTCAGAGCCAAGCACTCCTTTGTGCGAACTTGTCTGCAGCTACACACGTTTGCTATGGCTTTATCCGACTTCCTACTAAACATAGTGTGTAGTTTTGACGCATAAAGCTCCCATTTGAGTTAAATCCTTGACGTCACAACACTTCTGGGTCTGAAGGATTTGTATAGTGGAGTGTTCCTTTGCTAGATGTACAAAGTTTGAAGTGGGGGGATAATTTATACAGGGTTTGTAGTAACATAAATCTTGTATGTATGTTAGTCTTGTCAAAAAACATATTTAAATAGACTTTTCTCAAAATTTTGGAAATAAATGCATATTACGTGCTGACAAAGTTAAGACGACTTCATTGTATTACTACCCAACGCTTACTCTAAAAAGTAAGTTCGAGTGAGAAAAACAAGTAGATACAAGGAGATAAGTAGAGTGAAATGTATCCAATTTTTAGGTCAGAAATGAAATTGAGACGTGTTTAAGCCGCGCGTACTTCACAAACAAGTGCTAAAGTGAGAGAAGGTTGCGTTGTCTTTGTCACACTTTAGTGACTGTTTTAATTGCATTTTGGTAATTGCACTCCCACAATCTGCTTAGTTTTGTCACACGATAGAGTTAACACAGAAGTGCAACCAATGACATAAATTTACATTACATTTGTAAAACTAACACTGAAACTGTTCAGATTCACTCCAATGGAATCTATCCATCCATACAAAGACTTTTTGGTTTTAATTTGCAAACCTTCAAGGTAAGAGTGTACTTGTATGAATGAGTATGTATCACATACGAATACTCCGATGACGGGCCCTTTGCTACAATCACTGAGTGATTACAGACTGACCAGAATCTACAATTTATGTTTTTAGTGCTTCCAACTGAACTTAGTGAAATATTTATTTTAACATTACTATGTAAGTTCAACGTAACGTTCTAACGTAGTGTAGGGCGCCCTGCGGCACGATGGATTGACGACTTAAAAAGAGTGGCTGGCAGCGGATGGATGCGGACTGCCCAAGACCGGGATGGTTGGCGCTGCTTGGGGGAGACCTACGTTCAGCAGTGGACGGCAAATGGTTGAAATGATGTAAGATCGTAATGAATTATTTTTCACATAGCTCATGAGTACCTTACTTAATGTTTATTTTCTACATGTATGATCTAGTAATTCAGTTAATTAAAAGCTTATTAAGTAATTATGGATTTTATGTATAAAATATTAAAACTATTATAAACTATATAAACATAAAATATTAAATCTGATGAATATGCTATAGGATCAGGTAAATATAGCCTATATTTCGATTACTATAGATGAGTAGATAGATAAATGTGTGGAATTATTTCAGTATATTGTTCGTTGGTAAAAGGTTTCGTTCAACGATACCACATACTCGTACACTTACTTTGTTTTAAAAACATTTTCTACCTATTTTATCCTACTAATATTATAAATGTGAAACTTGTGGGATCGATTTGCTTAAAAGAGGAACTCAATGAACATCTCCATACAAGTGTACGTTGATTCCTCTTTAGAAGCAAAAACTACTAGGCGTCTGAAGATCCAATTTACCACAGAGAAAGGTTTTAGGCAAGAATAGCACATTGACTATTTATTATTACGAAAAACCGTAGATGAGCAAGGTATAGCAACAAGTATAAGCGCATCAAGTGCCGTACAATTGAAGAGGTCTATGTAAACTATGGACTGCACTAAGCCGATGATAACGACGATGATGCACAGACAAAGAACATATGAATACCTCAGTACATAGTTATTTGTACTATGCGATAATTGAACAGACTGCCCTCTGGATTAACAGGGTCAGGGGTCAGGGTACTCACTAGACCAATAAGCTTATCGTTTACGAACCAACCACATTTGAAAGAGAAACAATGTATTACTATAGCCTACGCTATAGTCTAGCTACGGAATCGACAATAACTCGAAGTCCATTACAAACTAAGACTGCTGCAGAGCACTTGTAAGGTGGCCTCGTTACCAGATAAGGCAGTTCTTGTCTCAGAACTCTGGATATATTATATTCCAGCTCGTGGAACAACGGTGGGCTTCCCTCGTTATCTCGTCGTCGAGAGATGATGTTAATATATTCATAAAGAAAGGATAACATTACCAGAAAAACTATAACTCAGTTTTGAATTATATGAAAATAACAACCCATTTTTGGTTTCGTAACAAACGCAATAGTACTTAATTTATTATTTATCTTAGAGATTTAGATTTCTTTTCATTTTAAATCGTTTATTTTTCAGTTCATTTCAGTTTAGTACTCGTTTTTCTGTTGCTGTGATTTCTCATTTTTAGTTCAAAATATTTCTGCCCGTGAGTACATAAATATTGTACATATTTTAAGTAAAGTAGGTTATGTCTAATAACTTTAATCAGTGTTCTAAGATCATAATTTAGGCTGTCATAAGCAATAACATTCAGGGTCTTATAACGGTACATTACTGCTATGATTATATCAAAACCGACAGCTATGTAATATTCTATTTCATTGCTAATATTGACAGTAGCAAGTGAACACGGAAATTCACAGTAACACGTCAGGTTTAATTGTAACAGAATGTATTGGCAGAAAACCGACGTATGTTGTCTACATACGGGACGACACGATATTATGGGCAAAACTGTAGACGTGATCATGCTTATCGAATTGCTATACGATTATTGTCATACCTAGAGTCCATTTTGTTCCATTCGGAATTTGAATCGTTTTTTTAAAGATATACAGTGAGTAAAACAAATAGTGGCCAGGATATAAAAGTATATGAAACTAAAACTGCAATTACTTAAAAAGATCTAGGTCTCGTACCCATGTATTATATCCATCCTACCAATCATCGCCATCAAGTCATTATCCTCTTCTTGATCCTGTAGATGTTTCCTATACCTCGTCTCGTTATAGTCTCGTCGCATATAAATGGCGATGTCAAATTGTTGACTCCGTACTATATTGATAATACAACGGACCAATTATACGTTTACCCAATCTGTTATCTGTAGTTCCTGAGGGATCTACAAACAAATAGCTCCACGTAAGATTCATAGGTCAAAGTGATTTATGCAACTGATCAGATTTATATACTCAATACGCCATGTTTCTCTGTGTTTTGGTGGTATTTAAAGAAACATATTTCAATAGATCGATATCGATAATACGTCTAAATACAACACATCACTATTCCGATAAACTAAAATATGTAACTTTGTTACAAGCCAACAAACAAAAACTGCATTGCAAGCCTTTTTACCGGGTTGTATGTTGAAACGCGAGGCGCGGAGTGGCCAGCACAATAAAAGTAGGTACATATATAGACATAGCATCCAGGTAGTACTAGATACTAAACCTACCGAGAGAAGATCTGTGGTTCCGTTATAAGAATTTATTAAGAATTGTTGCTTTGTTAAAAACTGAATTAGAAACATATCCTGTGTCTTTCTCTTGGGCCCATATATATAATATCTAAAGAAATAGACACAAAGAATACCCAAATCTGAAATAATTATTTTATCACAAAATGTTGTGCCATGTGATTATTTAACCCACTATACTCAGCGGCATGGCAGTTAATTTAACCATCATTAGAGATATTTTGAAGGAGATTCCTTCAGTACATGGAATATTACGATAAGGCATCTCAGAACTATGGCTGTAGAGGAACGAGTGACGAGTCCCTTCAACACAAAAAGGGAGGATCCTCCGACCAGGCGAGGTGATCATGCCTGGCGGGCCACTGCCCAACAGTTGATGTTGGGATGTTGTATACATGATAATCGGCGCGAGAACTTCAATTTTGCGATTAAGGATTGTATGGAACTCCTACACGGAGTGCATTACTTCGTAGTTCGGTGTATCTTCGGCAGATGGCGCTGTAGTAGGTTATTGTTATGTTATATGTGGAAGTCGCCACAAATGCAAAAACCTACTCATAGTGCAATGAAAGAAAAAGCATAGAAAATATGTATCTTAACATATTCCAATCCTTTTACCGTAGTTCACTAGTGATCTATCAGAATATGAACAAGATAAAATTCCAGTCTAGTGTATAACGTGTAATGTTTGTCTCTAAACCTGACCACATTCTGTATTTTATTAGATATTGCTGGACTGTCTAAAGGTTGTCATAAGTACAATAACACAATTAATTTTTTGACGAGAATTACATGAAGTTTATTTCATCACGCTGCGGACCCCAATAACTAGTATCGGCGGTAAATCGAACTGTACACAACAAAGTTACACGGCTCGCCTCCAACTGCTCCTCAGTTATACCTGCATTGTACCACCAACTATAACTAGACACGCTCTTCTAGGTACCACACAACAAAATAGATGAAGTAGAGAGTTACGACTTTTTGATGTTGATAGAACAGTAAAATGACCAGCTTATTAGACGCTCGCTACTCACTGTTTTGTGTGGTGTCAGATTACGAATCGTTATCACTACTATTTATTTTGTTGGCGTGGTAAGTTCTTGTTAAGGAAGTATACTGTGCAGGACAACAGCACTAAACAGAGAAGTAAAACTTCACACAAACCCCATACCAATTCTACTGGCCCCCTCATATCCGAGAAAAGGCTTATATCCAACCATGGGTTTTAAACATTTTTAAATAGATTAAATAGTGTTAATCCTCCTCTTTGATCATCCAACATATTAAAGTTACGTTGGCGTTCCTTAGTTCATCAATCCATCTCATACCTTCTATCATTTAGTTTCAATCGAATTCCCACTATCGACTAGTATTTTATCAACTACATGTGATGGAATCTATGATGTCTAGAAGCACAATGCGCTGATATGTGTCGCGATGATCAATAGTGATGTGCGACAGGCGGTAGAACTAAATATAAGTGGAAAGTACTTAATGGTGATGATCAATATTCGACAATATCAAATATCGATGCTTACATGTTTATAGAACGAAAATCTTTGAGGGTTTAGAATTGACTGTAAATATATTTAAAAATTCAATATGAACGGTAGCGAACCTTTGCTATTTATATTTTTGTTGTATAACATCATTGAAAATAACTCTTATTTAGTTTATTATAATTTACTTATATTTGTTAACATAATGCAAGAAATACGCTGAGTGATGACGGTTCAATTCCACATATGACAACACTATGTGTAATTCACTAATTGTTGTTTTGATTCTAGATGTTCGTTATATCCGTTTCTTGATTGTATGTTCGTAAAGTTCTCCGCGACACAGGATTCACTTTCAATGGGCACTTTGTCTTTTTAGACAACGCCCGTTTTTTTTTAAGAAATTATGATAACACAAGATAACATTTGTAGCGCTTACAGAATCTAACGTACAAAAATTATAATCATAAAGACACACACTTTAAAATGTGTTCTCATAACTAAAACAAACTTCGCCTCGTATATATTCATTCGTACTCCTATATCCTCTGTTATAAGAAAACAAATGTCTAGCCATGTGTTTTAAAAGTTTATCAAGACATCACTTACTTGAACTCAGAGATGCAGCTAAGTAAGATGGAACGGAATGCGCGCCCAGCTCCATCCCGATGTGAACGGAATATAAAACAAACTTGTGAACTTTGCAAATAAGTTTCTCGTATTATTGAAAATAATACAACGAAAAGTAATCTTGATGGATGAGGTCATATTTTTTCAATGTTTTATCTGTACCTGATTTAATGTTTTACTAGGAAATATATTAAATACAAAATTCTTAGAGGTTTATCATTTTGTTTCGACTGGCGGTATATGAAGGCTGGTTCAACAGAAGTTACTCTATGGTTGATTGTCTTACTACTCGGCTGACAATATATCATGAAGAAAAATGTTACCGATGCACTTTTAGAGAGATATTAAAGTTATAGTCCTAAGAATTTTAGATACCAATAATAGTTAACAACATTTAATAAATTTAGTTATTTTTACATGTCGATAACTTGTGTACTAGAAAGCATCCCATCCTTGTTTGTAACCCATTTAGTGACACAGGTAGTGCGTGGTGGAGCGCTACGGAAATCAAACAATCGACAACGTGGCACATCATCCCTCTCACTCACACTCCTTTATTTACTCTAGGAGCGAGTGGAATAGAAAATTGAGTTGGGAACTGTATCAAACAATTAATTGGTAGTCGTTCATTGAATGGTTGTTAGATGAATTGTTTCGTGCTACTCATTAACAAACACAAAATCTGTGGAGATGTCGATATACTATTAATTAATTAGATTATAAGATTATGAAGCTTTTTGCGCCTTAATTGTAAGTCTAACTAGTTGTATTAATGAGAATGCAACTAACCGAACATCATTAATGTCAATCTTCTTTCATTTAGAAAGAGGTCTATCTGTATAAGACTCTCTAGTTTCCCCTTAAACTTGCCAGGCCTTAAAGGTATATTCATAATCAAAAATTGAGTAACGGCATGTTTCATAATCATTTACTATCTTATATAATAACAACATTTCACATATCTGACACAACAAATTCTAAACCAACCAGAGCTGAGATGTAGGTACTCGTACTATGAAAAGTAGATTGATTGATAGAATTACTTTCGTACTATTTTTTTACAAATACATGCGTAGACAGATAGAAACCTCTTTACTTGCACACCGTATTACGGAGTTAAAAGCTAATATCTACATCAAATCTCAGATATACGATATGCAAAGAGCGGCCTTATTTTCAATAATAATATCTTCTAGTTAACCTTAGACTCATAGTAAACTCCAAAACTCTTATGTATTTTATATCTTCACTTACGCATTTCTTTAAATACTCATTTTCAAACAGGGAAGAAAAAGACATATAATAAGATAGATTTGACTCGATATCTGATTGCCATGTATTCCGTAGCAACTGCTTATAATAATACTGTCAAAACCATCGTTCAAAATCTCATTTTATAAACGAGCCTTAACAATTACAATACAGACTATGGCTATTATCAAGCGTACTTGTTTGTGTTTTAAGCTCCTTGCTCTTAATAACTATTATATATATAAACCCATGTATATAGAGAATGAAACAAATAGAACAACAAAATTCACCCTCTTGCGAGAAGAAAGTCGAAGCAATGGAAATGCCCCACCACTCGAGAGCAGACAAATACTGAACTCGGACGATACACGCGCTCTTAAAGCCTAATAACAGTCGTCAATGAACAAAATACTGTTCAACAAAAACACTTTGACGAGCGACGAGCACACAAGTCTTATTGCTAAAGGCGACGTTACATTCAGCACAGAATACAATGCAAGAAAAATTGTTGAATAAAAAGTAACTTAAATTACAACCGTAATATTAACTAATCATCATTTTCTTTTTGTCCTTTTACAGATGTTAAAAAAATGCCATAATAAAGACATAAAATGTACAAAATACAGTTCTTGCTCGGAAAATAGGATTAGAGAAAATCAATAACAAGTTTATATCGTGGGAGAGCCACGCTTCGGCATGCATGGTCCGGCTCGACCGGAGTGATACCACGGCCTCACAGTAAACCGGTGTAAAACAGCGTCTGCGCTGTGTTTCACAGAGTGAATGAGGATATCGGAGGCAATATCGCAACCCCTTTCCCCATCCTCTTCCTCATCCCCCAAAGGCCGGCAACGCACTTGTAACGCCTCTGGTGTTGCGGGTGTCGCTGGCAGGCTGCGGTGATCGCTTACCATCAGGCGATTTGTCTGCTCATTTGCCCCTATTCGATAAAAAAAAAAACAAAGACAGAAATAGATGCCTGTAAATAGTATCCGTATATATGCAGTACCGTTGTTAAAGAAATAAAGAAAGGCATCAATAAATAGATCCTTTTTTGTTAAATTTATTGTTATTTTTTAATATGGCTTGTTCTGTGTCAATTTTCACTAAGGTCATTTTAGAACTTTTATATTTATAACTATCTGAACCCCGCGGTGTTACCCGCGGTTATTGTCGTATCGTGGGTAACGCCGCGGGGCGAAGCTAGTCTAAAAAATGTAAGCCTAAGTTACTCCTTGTACCATCAGCTACCTACCAGTGAAAGTACCGTCCAAATCGGTCCAGCCGTTCAGAAATTAGCCGGAACAAACAGACATACAGACAAAAATTTTAAAAATATATATTTTGGTATGTGTACCGTATACGAGTATACATTCATATGCATGTTGTAGAAAGCGGTTATTTTAATATTACAAACAGACACTCCAATTTTATTTATTTGTATTGTATAGATGTATTGCAGTTCTTTTGTGATAAAATTGACACATAAAAATTAAAAGATACTGAATAAAATTGTTTGTTCAACGTTACCTCGTCGGTTACGTAGCCATCTGCCACATAGATTACGCTATACTTTAAGAACTGTAAATCAATATATTTGGTACCATTGCTTTGAATTATTTCACACACGTTACGTTTCGTTTAGACGATTTTCGTAACCGCTTTTAAAACTATTTTTTTTTTACGTAAAATATTTTATATTTAATTTTATAACCAGAAATTGTCCAATATGCCTGCAACTTAAAGATTTAGTACTTGTGAGAATTGGGGCAGAGACTTAAAACTTTCCATCGAAGTGTGTTTATTTAGGAACTAATCGAAGGCGAAGGTTCAAGGGAGATGACAACGGACGTGTCGAAAAATATACAGCATTTTAGTACTATATAGTTTGACGCAAGTGAGTACATCTATAAACTCAACCTTATTTGTATTGATATAAAATTGATAATTGAAATAGCAGGCATTACAGCAAATTGGTTACAAAAGCTGAAGTTGACTTTATCGTACTGTTGCATGGTGTGTAGCGACTCCCAGATTGATATATTGTGTAAACACAAATATAGTGACGCTGTAATTGGAAAACGCAAACTTCGTTTCGTCGTTGCATTACAGACTATGTATGTATACATTTATATAGGAAGAAATTATTATTTATGCTATCACCAGATTTTTCTCGCGGCTACGAAAGTGTGTCTATAAGTTATCACGGTCAAGAGTCCTTTCTGAAGTACCTCCATGCCAAATTTTATTTAAATCAGTGCAGCGGTTTAGCCGTGAAAGCGAAACAGACAAAGTTACTTTCGAATGTAAAATATTGGTATGGGTGTGTAATTTGTAACACTCCTTAGAGCTCCTAATGTGAAGTGACAAGTTCACTTGAAGTGCATCTAACAACATTAGGACGCAATCTATCACTAGTACAATAAATTCGAGTTATACACAAAATTAGTAAAGGATATGGTAGATATCAAACACTCTTTCAAATACATTAATAAATATTACTCGTATAGCAACAAAAATTTAGATGTAGCATTTGATTAAATGTATCGGAATGTAGTAGCTGTAAGGACACGTCATACGTTACCTACAAGATTTTAAAAAGTGGTTCGACACTAGAGTGGTGGCCTTGAACGAAATCAAGGGTCCGTAGGCGAGAAATGACACTAGTGTTGTAACCAACAAATATGTATATTCTCAGAACGGTTCCAATGGTTTTTACAAAATAATAATTTCTTAAAACTACTTTTAGTAACACTGAGAATGAAACGATATCGTGATTCAGCACCATTCTCACAACGCCATCTGTCGGTTTCATTCGTAAACATAAACTTATATTATATTAATGTATATATTTTTATATTACTTAAATTATATTTATTTATTATCCGCTTATCCTTTTGTATTTACTTAATCGAGGTTTAGCTGGATATACCGCCCAACAAGGACATTATTCAGTATGTCCTTCAACCAGCCCACAATGCCCACAAAACATCTTAATTAAATTAACTTATGGTAATTTCATATTACAGGCAACAAACACAACTTAGATGTAGGTCTTTTAATTGCCGAGCCTTTAGTTCGCACTGTACGGGTGATGTTATCCTGGACGCTTAAGCTCAATTTTACATAGTAACCATCTGCAAGGAGGCATATCATCCTCTTAAATTTATAATCCTCTTATCCTATTGTATTTACTTAATCAAGGTTTACCTGGACAGGCCTATTAAGATGCTTCTGCATCATTGGGTCTTCGGTCTCACACTCACCTACGAAACACGACAGCACGAATGCTGTCACTTTTGACTGGTCTTCTGTAAGAGGGTAGTACTGCCCCGGTCGAGCAAGCCCTTTCGTGCTGAAATCAGCGTGGCTCTACTACCTTGGATAACAGTATTAATGGATTCATAAAACGTGTGATACCTGCTGCTCGATCACAATATGATAAAGAATTTATAGCCAGATTGGCACAAAACTGTCGAAAGGCCACAATGGTGCTAATAAACGAGTGTTGGAGCGCAGCGCGCTGCTAATGCATTGAATTTATTCACCCGCGTCAGGCTCGTCGCTTTGTAAATCGAGGTCACTATGAGAGCGAATTATTATAATTACACAGAGTGAGTTGAGAGTGATGGTTAAACACATTCGTATGTATATACACACGTCTATCATATACTATTAAAGACAAACGCTTAACTGACTTAACGCGTGACAGATATGCTATGGTCTCGGGTTCGATTTCTGGCTCGTGTTACTGTTAGATTTTGTCGGATGTGCTCTTGATCGGCTGTCGCTTAAATTAACTGCTTAATAAAATTATGTATGAAATAATCAAAATTACTTGTCATGCATAATTCCAGCTGTTGTTTTAGTTCCGCCTGCGTGTAACGGAATGACTCAAATAGCTCGCCGCATATATAACAGAAGAAAACAATTTCCAAGTTACTCTGCCATCACTAAAAAATAATCTTTAAAGTGTGGTTCTAAGCAAATATAAATGTACTTTTTTTGTTCTAAATTACTTTTTGTAATAAAAAAATAGTGGTTTTAAAATAACATTTCCAAGGATCGAACCAGATGGCGTGCAATTGAAGAGAGGTCTATGTCCAGGACTGCGGTAGGCTGATGCTGATGATGAAAATAACATTTTATTAGACATCCACCCGCTCGCAATGTGACAGCATCTGTACTACTTCAAAATGTATCTTCCCGACTATTCCACCGATTTCCAGGAAGCTTTCAAACCTCTTAACAATAATTTCTGTCATTCCTAAATAAACTTTATGTTGAATTTCACAAAGTTTATTTTTGTTCGCTGACAAGACGAATGTTTTTCACTAAAATGATAGATTTTACTATGTTGTATACCTACATATGAACCTTGGATTGTACATGACGAGCACAGTGCTTGGCTGGGCCAAGCATAAAAAAAATTGATACAATACATTATTGTCATCATTCAGCTTTTATGAGATTAGCGCAATGTATAACAATTCAAAGAGAGGAGAATGACTCTATACTTGGTTGCCTCTACGCATGTCGTTGTATCAAAACAAAATAAATGTCAATAACTAAGTTTTTCATCTTCACAATACAATGTCATTATATATAGCTACAACTTTGCTGGAAAATAATTTACTTATTAATTAAAAAAATAATTCGTTACCATCAGTATTTTTGACGTCGTCACACGTGACACTGAAACGGAACCGTCAAGTCGTGTCGTAGTCGAATTGTTTTTTCTAATCAGGCACTGACGTATCTACTGGCATGTTTTTTTAGGGTTTTAGTGTTTTGTATGATTGTAAATAAACATAACAAGCGGGTCCTTTAAGCGGGGCGTGAAAAAGCATCTCACTAGGCCGCCATAGTGCTGGTCACCATGCTGCACTGTCCTTATTTGCATTGAGGATGGTGACCACCACTCTTGGATTCTGCTGGTGCTTTCCATCAGGCAGGGCAGCTAAGCTAAGCTAAGCTAACAAGCTAAATCAGTAGAATACTCGCATTCAACAATTTTGAAATAGTATTTATTACAGATATACAGAAGAAAATAAATAATTTAAGGGCTTTGTTAATGGTTTTTTTATTATATTCAGTGAACCAGAGAGCCAAAAATTTATATACATATTTCAATCAACACGTGGAAACCTACAAAATAAAGTATACATTATGGTGATACAAATTGATACCATACTTCAACAACGATGGGTATTGTAAATAAGACTTTTGGGTCTTGGTTTATTGAAATCTTATCATTTTAGATGGGACAACGGAAATAAGTAAATCTGCATGACCGTTCCGAGGGGATATGAACTAGCTACGAACAGAAACAATTACACGACTGCACCACTCCTATTTTTATCCAAGTTCTAGAGTTTATAAACTATTTAGTTTTAACAATGTATGTATGTTCGTGTGTCTACCGTAGGACCTAATTACGCTACTGAACTAATTTTAATGAATAATGTGTCAATAGATTCGCAATACTGACCCGGATGACACAGGCTAGATACATTTTATCATAAGATTTTAAGTACTCGGGTTATAGTTTCTTAAAATTTTGTATCTTATTCAAGTGTGTATGTATGTTTCTTTTGTATGCAATCTAGTCTTATCGACCTAAAGGTGATTAAGTGTCCAAAAGATTCAATGGGATCTTTTCCTACAAAGCAAGTGGACACATAAGATTGAAACATTAAGAGACCCTTGTGGTTAACAGGTTAAGGGGAAATTTCGCTTAGCAACCCTTTTGTTCTTTTTTCAAGGATATTAGTAATATGAGGCATGTGTAAACAATCTCCTTAAAAGATCCAGCTGAATTAATCTTCGTTGAGCACACGTGTATGGCACTTAAGTTTAAACTTAAAATTACTTGATCAAAAACAATGTCAATTGACTTTTTACTTTTACTAACTAAACAAGAAAGCAGATTCTATTTTACCAGTACTCATATTTTAAATACTGACACACCTAAAATCAAAAGTCAATCACCCTTGGGATGAAGCATTGAAAAATGCACTTAAAATATGTATAAAAAACTCAAAACAGATAAAATAAAATGTGACCAAAAATTATGAAAATTGTCGCTGGTACTCGAATATAAACGCACGTAGATTTTATCACAACATACTTATGCGTTTGGAATATCATTCTTAAAGCGTAAACTGACGCGATCTATCCATTTCCAGTAGGTTTTACCTAGGATTACCTACCACAACTAATAAAATTTACATAACATTCCCAAACACATTAAAATATGCATTTCAATATTTAATAATAAAGTATTATACAAGATAAACAGGTTGATCATATAGATATAGATTACATAGGTGAGTAAAATCTTTTTCTCCAATTTTGGGACCAGGAAGTAGAGGCACGCTGATTTCAGTATAAACAGGCCGGCTCGACCGGGCGGTAGTACCCTCTCACAAAAGACAGTATTCGTGCTGTCGTGTTTCGTTTGCGAAGCTGCCACTGCTGATATTGTGACTCACCATTCTTCATTTCCAATGAGCGTGCACCACTACTTTTAGTTTCTGCTCACACTTTCCATGGGGCAGAGTAGAGTTACTTTAAGAGAATCATATACATAAAATAAAATAAACGGAGTTGCCAAGTTTTATTGTCACAAGAATTGACGACCCTCACAATGTGCCTAACTACTAATTTGGCAAATACATCCTGCCTGTATCCTTGTCATTTAGTATAAATAGCCCAGGTATTTGGCTCCAAACCGACTATTTGTCTAAGGCTTAACTTGTTAGCTAATATAAGGCTTTCTAAGGTATCCAAGCTCACAAGCAGCAGTTACGTGGCTTATTTAAATTGTTCATTTAAGGTGCTTTTAGTGTCGGCGTAGAATAAGACTATCTGTATAGATTTCTTTATCTCTTTTGTGGTTTGACGTAAGCTTAAGAAATAGTTAAATACGTATTAAAAATTGTTTTGAACCTATTTCGAACGCACTTACTAATCTTTGCTCCCTCTATTTCTGAGGGGAGGGTCTCAAGACTAGTTACAAATCTGTAAGGTGTGGTGCTCACCTTCCGATCAAATCGTCTTAAATGGTTACTACAAAACCCTTCCAGTACGTTCTGATATAACTCATTTTAACAAGCATAAAAGATTTATATATATTTGGCATCGATAACCTAATTAGGAAACTATGAAGTCTGTTTGGGCCACGACAGGTCAACACATTCATCCATACAGCTCCATACAGCCATACAGCTCCTTCGTTTCAAGAGATCTTAGTTTAGAAGTATATTTTTTTATGGAATATGGGCCAAACGAGGAAACGTATAAAAACATGGTAAGCGATTACCGCCGCTCATGGATACCCGAAACACCAGAGGCGTCACAAGTGCGTTGCCGACCTTTGGGGGATAGGGGGAGAGGTTGGGGTATAGGCCTCCGATATCCTCATTTACTCGGTGAAATACAGCGCAAGCGCAACACACCGGTTTTCTATAAGGCCTTGGTCTCATTCCGGTCGTGCCAAAGCGTGGCTATAATCATTTATCTTTTGTACTTTTATTTTTACCGAAAACTCACAAGTATTATTAACTATCGATAGCTACTCACCCATTAACCTCACAGATGACCTTCAAAACAACAAAGCAAAATAACGAATCTAATTTGTCTAAAAAATCCTGAGCAACTTCAACCGTGTAATGATGTATAACAGCCCTTTCGTAATGTTATTCTGAAATAATAAACAAACACGAATGAGATCACAAAAAAGACGATGTTTTCACAAAATTAAATATTTTATCTGTTACCTGAATCTTTTTTAGATAAATTATATTTTAAAATTATTAATTAATAAAAAACACATTTTTTTGTTTCGCAAAACATTCATTAGTTGGGCCTTAATTATTCTGTTTGACTTTGGGGTTCCGCGTCAGTTTTATTCTTTTAAATTAAGATGTCTTGTCAAGAACTTTTAACTAAGTATTAACAATACATTATTATCTTAATCTGTTGAAACAACGACTGACACAAAATCATGTACTATTTAATAAACACGTAGATATTTGTAGCATGTCGTAGAACTCTCGTAGACAGACTAAGCAGAACTTGAAGGTTAGACATAACTACTTATCTGTGTGTCTATTGCACAAACATAAGTAATAACTAATAGAAATGTGGTTAAAACGTCCCTGGCAATGTCAACTCAACCCCTAAGCCAAGATGCAAGTGTTTTTCTCTTTCTACAATCGCCAAAGCCTCTTTTTCCTGTTGGCTCATATTTTGTTTTAACACCGTGACTTCGCGTTAAGATGATTCAATTCATTTATTTATTAAAACAATAAAGCTTACAGTTTTTACACTAAGACGCTTACATGTTATGTCAAAACAATTATTTTTGGATATACATTTACAATAAAAGAAAAGCAAAATAAATTTCAATTACAAATAAGTGAAATATAAATAATGTACACAAAATACGATGTAAAAAAATGTTATTTCCCCCACTAGAAATGTTCCTGTGTCGCGAGCGCCTTTACAAATATACATACATGAAAAGGACACGGAAACACTCAGACTCACAACAACAATTTGTGGATCACAGAAAGTGTTGCCATGTCGGGGTGTTTTTGTATCCTTTGTGCCATGTACTTAGTGCAATAAAAAACGGAGGCGTGGTGACCGCTTCAATCATTACGTTATCCGAGTAATCTAATAACGTTTACATACTTTTAATATCAATTTAGGTAACAGAGCTATAAAGAATGTACGTTATTAATAGAAACAGTGTCTTGGCCACCAGTCTTCTTAGAAGTCATCAAGGCTAATTGTATACAATAACATGCCAACGCAAATAGACAGATATTCACAGGTACTAGTGTATACACAATGTTTGAATCGAACTTATTTCCCCTAATATAACGGTCGTTGTTCCACTACAGCGCCATATACTACATTTAAAACAAAAGGTTAATGAATACGAAGCTAATATTGGCGTTGATAATCAGCTGGTCAATGTTTGCGCGAACGATATATCTGAACAAAGCCTGTTTGATCAAATATAATTGTTTGATTTATACTCATGCATTATACATCAAGAATAAATGTACAACTGAATAAAGAACACGAATGTTTAAAGCAATTGGTACCTTATAACTACTTTGTATAGAGTTCATTATCGCTATTCTGCTATCGGAACTTTAGTGCAAAATCCTATTACTAAGTTATTTTGATATGTATGGAAATGGGTATTACTTAACGGATTTGAAGAGATATGGTACAATAGATCTTCGCTGGACTCGAAGTGACCTGGTGTGGAAGTACTGAGTTATGTTTAAAGTTTGACACCTTCACTCCAAAGAGAGGTCTATGTCTAACAATGGACTATTTGGATTAATGGAGTAGGATAGATACACTTTCGTGAAAGAAGAATAAAGTTGGCGAGAGATAGGTAACATATACTTTTCTGACAGAAAAATGACTTTAACGTGTTTGAAATTACTTTCATAATGGAAAGCAATGTAAAAGCACCAGTGAAAATAAAATCGGGGATAAAAATTGGTGCCACATTGATCATTTAAGATGTGAAGTATATAATAAATACCTACAAAGACTTGATATTAACGAGTAGGATATTTCAAAAGTTTCACTAAGAAACTTGCCTTCCATAAACTGCTTTTAAAAAATAAAGTTTCAATCACTGAGTTATAAATTTCATCTAATATTCATTGTATTTTCATCAACTGTTTTCAGACATTCATTGATAATAGCTTAGAATTGAAGATAGTTATAATATTCAAAAACATTTTTTATTTAACGTCCAACAAGAATAATGGCGCACATTACAAACGTAGTTTATCTCAGTACATAGGACTCTAAATAAAAACCTACCGTACAGAAAAACACAAAAGGATAGAACATTATCTCTGCGATACAAGCTCGCCGTCCGGCGCCGCGTCATTGAGATAACGACCGTCATTTACTAACTTAATACCCACTAACTAATTAGACAAAGCATCGCCAGTATTGCCTATTCTTTCACACTCAGTAAACTCTCTTTAGTGCAACTAAGAGGAGAATACTTCTGTATTATTAGCGAGTGGTGTAATGGATTAAGTGTTTTCTATGGTCCCCAAGGTTCAATGAGAATCTTTTCACATTATACAGCCAAACACAAAACATTAAAATATTAAGGGATCCTGGTGTTGGAATGGAAGGGCGAACGAAATTCAGGGTTCTGTGCTGGGATCAATCACATTTTACTAATTTTCTTTTTCTCGCTCCATGTGTCTACATCATAAGTAGTATTGTAGATTAAAACTCATAACTGCTTGATGACTGATTTAGCTATTGTACTTTCTGTTTCGTGCAAGGACTTGTTATATTTCAGGTATGCCCCATCACCGCGATAGACCACAGTAGATGGCAATAGGCTAAATTATTTACACAGACAGACAGTACAGTCTTAAAATATTCTCGTGTTATAAAGTAATAGCAAAGTAAATAACTTCTGAGCCGTATAATTTCAACTTATAAATAACCATAAATAATGTGTCTCGTAGCCCTCTATGCCGGGGGTCATCATCATGCTAAATAAATGCAGAAATGCGCATATTGGGCGAGGGCATACGAAAGGCAATAAAACGCAGTGCGTTTGTTTTTGATGTGGTGATAAAAATCATCTCCAGACACCGTGTCGCAGCCGCTATGGGGTGTTGAGATATGCATCGTAGTATAATGTGCCTGTAAGTGGGGTGCAAACTTTAAACTGGTCAATAAACAATCAGCTACTTTCTAATGCTGTGAGTTCGATGGGTACCATGAGATGTTACAGTATGAGCTAGTTCTCTTATGGTGTGGAGATTAACGAACTATGGGGTCACCTGTTAGTAAGTAGCTATCGGCACTTACGGACGCCTGCAACTACAAGTCACAAACATTGTCGCATTTTAATCTCCTTTCCCCAAAATTGCGACCATGATTTATAGTGATTATATTCCAAAGATAAACATACATTAATGTATCCTATTACTACATAATATGCAATGATATTATTCCTGTTGTCTGTTCGCTTAGATCTTTTAAGCTACTCAACCGATTTTAAAGCAGTTTTCAGGAATAGATAGAATGATTCAAGAGAAAGGCTTATTTGTTTACATACATAAAATAATAGAAGAAATTCGATAATTTCAAAGACTGTCGGGTGAAGCCGGCTCAAGTTGTTACTTGCATATAAATAAAGCAAGCTCTCAATACCTACAAAACACGATATATACTTTCAAGTTCCACAATTAAACACTTTTGCGATAATTTTGAATAAATTCCTTCTACATAAAGAAAACCTATACGTATTTGATCATATTTTATTAATCTATACTAATCTTATAAAGCTGAAGAGTTTGTTTGTTTATTTGGACGCGCTAATCTCAGGAACTGCTGCTTCGATTTGAACTATTCTTTCAGTGTTGGATAGTCCATTTATCAAGGAGGGCTATAGGCCTATAGGATATATATCATCACGCTAAGACTAATAGGAGTGAAGCACTAATGAAGAATCTGACAAAAACCGGAGCAAAATATTACACTACGGGCAATAAGAGACGTAGACGAGGTTGCGTGGATCAGCAAGTTTAATATAACATTACTGTGTTGTATAGTATTTTACTATGCATACATTAAAATCGCCTCTGGTAGTTTTTCAAACAGGATTGTTTATATTTTTGCATGATACGGTTCCAGACCACGTTACCCTACGGCAATGAGAATAAACGGGTTCATGTCCGTCTTGAGGTATTTTTCATAACAAACAATGTAGGTTGCTGTTCTTGGATGAGTTGTTTTTGTTTGTCTGCTTTGTAATATAAAGTATAGTAGGTAAAAACAGGTAGAAATACTGAGTTTTCTCTTAATAAACTAACAACGCATTTTGGTGACAGAACAACGTTTTGTAAACACTCGATACTCTCGCAAGCTTACAGGTTCGATTCCAACGTACACTATTAGGAAGCGAGTAGGAAACTATATTATATCGAAAACTTGACATGACAATAGAAATTATATATTGTTAATATGATCACGTTCAAGTTCTAAAATCAATGCGAGATGCCAGTTCCTAAACACACTCAGGTAGCGTGGGGATGAATTGGCTTCTTTTTGTTTGTTGGAGTGAAAAATCCTTGTGGATCTCCAGTTTCAAGAGGAAGATGAGTGTGTGGTGTCTCCAATAAAAAACACTCCAATGATCGGCCTCTGGCGCTCGACTCTAGGAGGACCTTTACCATGTTATTTCAAATCCTCCCCGAATTGACGCCGTGTCTTATTAGGAGATGTATGGCCTAAACCTTCTCCTGAGAGGAGACCCGATTGTGGGTTGTTGGACAGCGGTTATAGTATAGTTATAGGTTCTGTAGCATAAATAAATCTACTTGCATATAGATTCAGCTGCATCTGTCTACTGTTAAGTTAGTAGAGAGTAAACCTAGACATGAACACGTGAATGCTTTTAATTTATTTGCCCAAAAATTTGTGATAGACCACACACGTACTTAATCTATACAAATAAATTAAATTGGAGTGTCTGTTTGTGATATTAAAATAACCGCTTTCTACTACATGCATATGAATGTATATACACATACCAAAATATATGTTTTAAAAATTGTCGGTTTGTTCCGGCTAATCTCAGGAACCACTGGTCCGATTTGAAAAATTCATCCGGTGTTGGATAGTTCATTTATCGAGGAAGGCTATAGGCTATATATTATCACGCTACTACTAATAGGAGCGGAGCACCAATGAAGAATGTTTCAAAAATGGGGGAAAATTTTCACGCCACGGGCAATATAAGACGCAAACGAGGTTGCGTGGGTTAGCTAGTAATACATAAAGTCTAAATTGGTGACCCCGACGTGATTTGAATAAGCAACAACAAATAGCTGGGTTGAAAAAATATGAATATACAAATCTTAAAACGATTATTTATCAAACATCAGAAATATTTTAATATTGACTCTTCTCAAACTCACAGAATCGTGTATAATTATGTTTACGGGAATGAACGCGCTCACGATAGATATTAAACATATATTTAAACGTAATTTCCTTTGGATATCATCTTATGTAATTGAAAGTGAAGGAGAGAAACTTCTTGTATCTCTGCTTATAATTAAAGTATTAACTTTGTTCCAGCACTCGTTAAACCGAAGTAGTTGAAGGCATTTAGACGTGAAGTCTGAAGGAGCTAGGGACAGCAGAAGTGTCCTCCTCATTTTTTAATTTGGATAAGTTATTGTTTGAATTTCAAACTTATCTCTTTGACTTTCGATCAAATGGTTAGGAGTTTGAACCCTAATACACTGCAACCGTTTAATATTCATCTGCGACACGCACACTCAGCTAAGAAGGTATTAATGTTTGTTAAGACTCTTGACTAAGACTGAGAACTGAGAAATCCCCGATGACGCAAAAACTTATGGCATAATTTATATAGCTTAGTTAGTTAGTTAGTTTATATAGGTATTAGTTAAGTAGGTATAGTTTATATAGGTATAGTTTTACCCGGCCATTTTTGCAAATCTATTGGCACTTCATTCATTAAAATCGGTTTAGTAGTTTATGCGCTACGATGGCACATACAAAAGATACATATTGCTGCCAAAACTATTGCCCATCCTTTTGGTTTCGGCATAGATGGGTGGGTGAGAAAAAGAAACGAGCTATTCTTTAAGCGCTATTCTAAGTTGCCATCCATCTTTTAAATAAATTTGTACAATAATGTAAATAAAGCCTATTTTTTTGTCAATCGGTGTGCGCACCTATCGGCAGAGGCATCGATTAGATAGCGCTACGACTGCGGCCGTGCCGTCGCATGAATCTCACCGAACACGCACTTTCTAAAGGACCCTAACAAATACACCTCTAAAGTTGGTTTACACTGATGTACAATACATATTTTTTTTTTTTCTTTTGTTTTATACCGCTCCGTGGCAATCTGTTAAAATGTAACAATAAGCCACTACTCTGTCCGATATGTTGCATCTGTTAGAGCATTTTTAAGTTTGGTAGGACACCTCTCATATAGGTGTCTCAATCCAGCCTGACGAATCTCTCCCGCAGAATTGAAACACTATGTCTTTTCAGTCTTCTGTGTTGGAGACCTCCTTCTCCGCTCAGTCCAATAGCAAGCTCATTTACATGATTTGAGAGTCTTTTCTGGTAGTTGTTGCTATACGTCATGATCTCCTGTTTAACAGTTGGTAGTTTTAGGTCATAATATAAGTACTTATTACTTATGTATTGTGGAATGTCAAAGATGGTTCTGAGGGTTTTGGCTTGAAAACGTTCAAGTATCTCAATATTGCTGTTGCTGGCTGTACCCCAGAGCTGAATACCGTAGGTCCATATAGGTTTTAAGATAGCTTTATATACCATTAACTTGCTATGATTGCTCATCTGTGAGTGGCGTCCCATTACCCAGTGCATACTGCATAGTTTTAAGTCTAGCTGCTTTCGCTTTGTCCATATATGTTTTTGCCATGTCATCCTTCTGTCCAAATGCATACCTAAATATTTTGCATTGTCGTCTTGAGGAACTTCCTCATTATTGAGTGTTACAGGTGGGCACGTGTCTCTCCTGAGTGTAAATGTCACTTGTGTTGACTTGCTTTGATTTGCCTGAATTCGCCATATCTTAAGCCATTCTTCAATTTTGTCAATATGATTTTGTAGGTGTTCTGATGCAGTTACTGGATTCGTGTGTGATGAAAGTAAAGCTGTATCGTCTGCATATGTAGCAACTATAGTCTTGTCTGTTGTTGGTAGGTCAGCAGTATATAAGGTATAAAGAACCGGTCCCAGGATGCTTCCCTGTGGTGCGCCTGATTTAATCTCAAACAGGTCGGAAACATCTTCACGAAGCTTTACTTCAAAGCAGCGCTTATAGAGGTATGACTTTATCATTTGGTAGAACGAGTGAGGGAGCATCTTCTTAACTTTGTAAAGAAGGCCCTCGTGCCATACTTTATCGAACGCCTGGCTAATGTCCAAAAAAAAAGCTGAGCAATACTTCTTTTCTTCCAGCGACCTGCTTATAACGTCGACAATGCGGTGAACTTGCTCAGTCGTTCCGTGATGCTGCCGAAAGCCAAATTGATGATTAGGAATAATTTCATTTAGATGTACCCTCATTCTTTTAAGTATTATCTTTTCAAGGAGTTTACCCATTAACGGCAGAAGACTTATTGGTCGATAGGAAGTAACTTCATTTGGAGGTTTTCCTGGTTTGGGTAACAGTATTACCTGCGCTATTTTCCACTGCCCTGGAAAATGGTGAAGACGTAGGCAAGCATTGAAAATACTTGCAATTGCAACCATTCCTTTCTTTGGGAGATTTTTCAGAAGAACGCTGTCAATTTTATCGTAACCAGGCGATTTTCCATCCTTCAACTGTTTTATTTCTCTCGCTACTTCAGTTGGGCTCGTATATTTTAATGGAAGACTCATCTGTTGTGCACTTTTGAGATACTGTTTTATTTTAGCGTCGTGCTCTGGATTTGATTCGGGGAATGGTTGAAAAACATTGTTGAGGTGTTCAGCAAAGATTGTTGCCTTCTCCATGTCTGATTTGGCCCATTTACCGTTGCTACTTCTGATAGGAGGACTATTGGGGTGTTTAAATTTTCGTGTTGCCTTCCATAGGGAATAATTTGTGTCTAGGCTTGGAGTCAAGTTACTGAGAAACGCTTGGAGATTATTATTTGTAAAGCTTTTAATTAGGTCTTTCAATTCATTCGAAGATTTGTTGAATGCTGTTTTGTCTGCAGGATACCTAGTTTCGTGCCACACTTTTCTTAGATTACGACGTACTAAAATTTTGTCTTTGATCAATTTCGGGTATTCATTAAACATTCGAGGAATATAGCTTTTTCTTATTTTTGTAGAAATAGTAGATGCCTCGTGTATGATTTTGTTTATGCTCTCAATTGTTTCCTCTATGTCTTCAGGCGTTTTTAATGGTTTTCTAAGATTAATCCCTTTCGTTATTAGGTCTTGATACATCTCCCAATTAGTATTTTTGTTGTACAGTCTATCTGCGGGTTTTACTAATACCACTGACGAGCTTACTTTTAGAATGACTGGCGTGTGGTCAGAGGACAAATCCGTGCACGTTTCAGTAATCATGTAGTTTGGACTTACGTTTTTAGTTATGTAGAAGTCAAGTAGGTCCGGAATTTTATTTCGATCCGTTGGCCAGTATGTAGGTGTGGCGACCTCCACATACAGCGCCATCTACCGAAGATACACTGAACTACGAAGTAACGCACTGTACCTACAAACTACACTACACTGAGTAACTACCAATCCTGAATCGCGCAAATAAAGTTCCCGCGCCGATTATCATATATACAACATCCCAACATCAACTGTTGGGCAGTAGCCCGCCAGGCATGATCACCTAGCCTGGTCGGAGGATCCTCCCTTTGTGTTGGGTGGAACATGATATCCGTTCCCCCACAGTGGTGACCCCGACGTGATTGGAAGCAGCCTTCAAGCCGCGCCACCATCATGTTCACTCCCACAGCAAGTCTCAAGCCAGCCAGCAACTTCGGCCTCAACTGGGATATACCACACGCAGGACGCGACCGCTCCAGCCTGGTAACCCCTACGGCCTCTACAGCGTCTAGGCACAGCACACTGCACCTACGGTCCATGTAAGCAGAGCACATCTCTCCCGTCTACGCAGCAGCCAGCCACTACGCAGCAATCGCCCCGACTCACTGGGGACCTCACCGCAGCACCGCGCACCGCATGCGATCCCGACTCACTGGGATCAGCGGACTTCAGCCCCGACTCACTGGGACTAGCGGCATTCAGTTCCGACTCACTGGAACTTGCGGCATTCAGTTCCGACTCACTGGAACTACTCACTCCTGGCACTGGCAAGCTCCGCATCAGAGCACAGACAGCTGACTCAACATATATCGACCTCCAGTCTTGGAGGGGAGTGATGTGGCGACCTCCACATACAGCGCCATCTACCGAAGATACACTGAACTACGAAGTAACGCACTGTACCTACAAACTACACTACACTGAGTAACTACCAATCCTGAATCGCGCAAATAAAGTTCCCGCGCCGATTATCATATATACAACATCCCAACATCAACTGTTGGGCAGTAGCCCGCCAGGCATGATCACCTAGCCTGGTCGGAGGATCCTCCCTTTGTGTTGGGTGGAACATGATATCCGTTCCCCCACATAGGTTTGCGTGAAGTCATGCACTCGAGTCCCAAAAGGTAAGATTTGGCAGTGAATCTTGTTTCGGATATTAGTGCAATGTCAATTTTTTCTGTCAAAGTTTGAAGTTCTTGACGACGTTCAGTCAAGCCGTTTGCGTTCCAAGTGACAACTTTGATTACATTATTCATTTGGTAACTAGGCTTCTCACGAGCTGGATCATACGATCCATCATTTTGTCCATCATGCTGATCATAATGTGTTGGAATTTTGCGAACATAAGTTCTAGTTTGTCGGGAAGGTTTTCTGTATCAGGTAAGCCTTCAATTAGTGGTTGGTTCTTTGTTACTTCTGCAAAGCTTCTTTTTTCAGAGCGATTATTTTGTCTTATAATTTGTTTTTTTGTTTGATCTGGTATTATGATACTTTTTGTATCCCCAGTTAAATAATTTACTTTATTAGTTTGTTTGGTTTTTAGTATTTTCTCCCTATATAATTTATATTTTGCACAACCCTTATAACTTGCAGGGTGTTTTTCTTGACAGTTTGCACATGTAGCGTCTGTGTCTGGTGTTTTGGTGCACGAAGAAGTTGGATGTTCGTAACCACATTTCACACATCTGTATGGTCTGAAGCACTGGTTTTTAGTGTGTCCAAATCTCTGACATCTTTTGCATTGAATTATTTCTTTCTTCTTTTTATAAGGAGCTTCAAATGTCACTTTCATCTGGCTTAGATATCTTAAATTGAATATTTCTTTGTTATTTATGTTAGGTTCTAGGTCCACAAAAAATATGGGCAATGCTTCTTTAGTAGATCTGTGTAGAACATTTACTATTTGTCTGACCTCATGTCCCTGTTCTTTCAACTCTTGTTTTATTAGACTAGTATCTTCTGAAGAGTGTAGTCCCCGTAGTACAACTCTATATGCTCTTTCGCTTTTTAATTTGTAAGTGTAGTGTGAAATATTGTTTGTTATAAATTGCTCCCTAATTGCTTTGTAGGTTAGTATATCATTAGGCATTAATTTAATGATATGGCCTGATCTTAAAGTAGTCATTTTGTATGAATTGGTATCAACAATTTTATTAAGGTTTGCTTTCAGTAATGTAACATCCATAACTCCTGTCACAAAAATAGGTTCCGGCTTAGGTATGTACTCCGTATTTTTGACTGGTGCTTCTATATCTTCGCTGTCAAGCAGATCGAATCTGTTGTGTGTAGAGACTGCAAAGAATGATGTATTCTTCGATTTCTTTGTATTTTCACTGCGCATTGGGCTAATTTCCTTTCTTTTTTGTCTTTGAGGAACTTTGTCATTTTGCCACGAAGTCAGAGGAATGTTCTCCTGTTCATTTATTTGTTGTTCTGTTTCATTGTTTTGAACTGGTTTTTCAGTGTCTTTGCTTGCTACTGCTGCTGCTACTGCTGATGGTAGACTGTTACTACGATTTCTGACGAACATGCTTTTGTGCAACTGTTGTTGGATCATATTTTGTTTTTTATTAATATCACTCATATTGTTCCCACGAGTAAGGTCGATTTAGATTGTCACTTGAAGGGTGACGCCTATTCCCTCAAGAAGGCTCACTACAACGACGTTAGCCTGGTCCGCCGAGGTTGGCGCTAGCGACTGGTCTCCCAACTGTCATGCATTCCTTTGGCACGTTTCCCACCTTGGAATTGGGGTAATTTTTTATGGAGGATGTCTTCCTCTTAGCCCGGGCGATTAAGCCAAGGCTCCCGATCGCATGTTTACGGTTGCGGGTGGGATCGGTCATTTCCTACCGTCCCGAAACAAGCTTGTTAGGCCTGTGTCGTCAGGTTAATTGACCGCCGCCCGCTGCTCGGCGTTGTAGCTCATTTAGCACCACCCAGGGAGCACGTGTAGGGTTATTAACAGGTATTTCCTACGGACGCAAGCTACCTACCCCCCCTTAGCTTAGTTAGTTAGTTAGTTTATATAGGTATTAGTTAAGTAGGTATAGTTTATATAGGTATAGTTTTACCCGGCCATTTTTGCAAATCTATTGGCACTTCATTCATTAAAATCGGTTTAGTAGTTTATGCGCTACGATGGCACATACAAAAGATACATATTGCTGCCAAAACTTGCCCATCCTTTTGGTTTCGCCGTAGATGGGTGGGTGAGAAAAAGAAACGAGCTATTCTTTAAGCGCTATTCTAAGTTGCCATCCATCTTTTAAATAAATTTGTACAATAATGTAAATAAAGCCTATTATTTTGTCAATCGGTGTGCGCACCTATCGGCAGAGGCATCGATTAGATAGCGCTACGACTGCGGCCGTGCCGTCGCATGAATCTCACCGAACACGCACTTTCTAAAGGACCCTAACAAATACACCTCTAAAGTTGGTTTACACTGATGTACAACATATATTAACAATATTGCCGTACAATGATATTCTCCACGTCTACTATGTAATGATTTGATCGTCAAGACAAGTCAATATAGTCGCTCTTTCTCAGATTAGTGTACTACGCTGTTAGTTCATGTAAAAAAATAATTTAACCAAAATCAATTACAAGTTTTGTTTTGCAAGTGTCAGATTTAAACTTTGAAGAAAAATATACCTACACGAGACAAAATCCCTTATTTAAATTCTTAGAATTTTTATTACACCAGGAAGTGAGACCAAGTGGAACTTCTTCATACCTGCTGAACGTGCATCGCGAAATTAAAGTATTAAGCCTATGAGTACATCTCAACACCATCAAAGAAGTATACACGTCATCTCATAGTAAATTATTGGCATCCTTTTGAAATTGATTAAATTACATTTCTTTTTGTGTTTAAAAACATTCGATGTTCGTGTGGGGACAGATGAAATAATCGAAGTGGCACCACCCCAATTCATCACGTGGGTGTCGCAAGATCCGACTAAGGGAACAAACTACACAGGACAGCAGCAGAGCAGAGGGAAGGAAAACTTGAAACTTACCAGCATACAAACACGTCTAGCCAGAGAGAGCCAAACCCTCTATTCTGAGGAGAGGCTTATGTCCAACGGTGGACTGTTAAAGTTTAATGATGATAATACGAATACATTCGTAATTTAAATCAGAATCATGACCAACATTTACATCTTGCAAATATAGGCGTTTTACAATTAGTAGCCGATGTAGTTCAACGTAACGTAACAAAATTATATTTATTTATGACTCATTAGTGGCTCAGCCATAGTGTACACAAGCCCAAAGTAGGTCGATGATGTGTACGAACCAGGAGTACACAATACTTGTGGCACTTAGGGCGCAACCTACACTTTATTCAGAATTACAATTAGTGGCAGGCCCACTCGAGCCCACGCTTGGCATAAATACAGCTCGCTGTGTTCACTGGCGCGCCGCCAGCTTCACTTATCTCCTGTACAATAACTGTTACTGCAGCCCTCAATCACAGGTGCTTAAATAACAGTGAAATTCATCGCTAGTGTTATGTAAAAGTATACCTATCTATACACCTAATATATCTTACAATAATATATGTATTTCAACATGTTTTACATACACCTATCATAGATGTTATAATACGTCTTAGTCGACTGATAGAGTCACGTCACTATAACAAATGCACCCTGGCCACACTAGGAAACCTACGATTGGTGTTTTTACGTCCTTATACCGGAAGGTAGTTTTTTTACGGGATAGAGGATAAACAAGCAGACGGATCGCCCAATGGTAAGCGATTCCCGTTGCCCATGAATACCCGCAATGCCAGAGGCGTCACAAGTGCGTTGCCGGCTTACGCTCTTTTCTTGAAGGTTTGAAGGTCGTATTGGTCCGAGAATACCGCAGGCGACAGTTCATTCCACAGTTTTGTTATGCAAGAAAGAAAATTTCTAGAAATGCGCACAGTTGTGGACCGCCAACCATCTAAATGTTGGGGATGAACTGTCGCGTAGAACGGTGGCGGAAAGAGGATCACTGAATTCAGTTGTTAATAATATACGATACTAAAGTCACAACTAGAAGTATATAGATTTATACAAGTCCTGAATACAACCTGTTACCACAGCTATAAATTCAATAAACACATCTAACAGGTAACATTCATCTTTGCTCATCGTCATATGTATACATATAGGCCATAGATCGACGTCAACGTCTGAAGATCGACCGGGCCTTTCTTAAGGAATCCCAAGAAGCCAGGTTCAAAATGCACTATTCCACGACTGACCTACGATATTTGCAAGAACGTAGACCACCCTTGTACCTAACGTTCTAAACTAGACATCTCAGTTGAATACGATTAATTTATAAGAAAAAATGAAGGGATATGTATTAAATGATAATCATTTAATACATATCTCTTAATGAACCTCAATTTTTTTAAAAGACAATCCCGCGTTATATTTTTTTACATAATATATATATCGAAAATAAACTTGCCAAAATAACTTTACTCTACCTGATGGAAAATATCAAGCAAAATCCAAGAGTGGTGGTCGCCACACAAACAACATTGCGAATGCGAACAATGCAGCATGGTGATGCACACCACGGTGGCCTAGTGTAGAAAGCGGCGTGGCAACTGCTTAAAGCAC